>CAWUFW010000282.1:4557500-4936756 GCA_963921515.1 Calotriton arnoldi
TCTTATTAATTGACATCTCATAAGTGAGATCCTATTCACTAGCTCCAAAAAGTCATAACAAAGTCAGCTTGTCTATGAACTGCCTGCATACTCAGTGGACATAATTCTTCTGTTTACAAGACAGTAACCTCTGAATTAAAATCATGCCAGTTTAAAATCTGCTGGTAGCAGTATTCTAGTACTCGCTGTTGGCACAATTGAACAATTATAGAGACGAAAACTAGTTGACAGTCAACAAGTGAGCTAATATGAAGTAGATGAGGTGGCTGTGAGTTGACATGTTTTAACTCCACAAAATTATTGGATCAATAAAGATTGTGGCATACTGTGGAATTAGTGTCCAAGCCAAGGAGTAGTGGTTGTAGAAGGTATTTTTGTAGATTTCTCTGATGGGTCGCTGTTAGTCATGACATAGAGACTGCGTCATTGCCCAGTGTGCTGAGCTAAAGTGTTCTGAGATAGGACTTTTGTTTAGATTTGTAGCAAGGAATAGTGCATGACTTGATTGAATTATTCATTTGCACATCAAAGACCAAATAATCTCTAAGTGCAGAAGTTCACTTATAATCCTAGAAAATCTCATTATCAAGCATTGATCCATTGGAAATATGTTTGTGCAAAGGTCACGCAGCCCACACATTCATTTCTTGTTGGGGGAAATGGATGAATATCCTGAAAGTACCTTTCACTTGTCCCTTGGGCCACAGAGAAGCATTTCCCTAGTCTGAGCCTTTCGGAAGTTAATTTTCATGCATAGCATCAGGACATTGAAAACCAGATTCAAGCATGTGCATTTTGTACATATAACATGTACAGCTTGGCATCACCTGCAGTCATCATAAAGGTTATGGGAGTGTAAGAACCCACTAAATTTAGAAACCAATTACAACCATATTTGTAGCTTTTGTTCGGCAGTATTTGAAAGGATAAAGAAATGCATTGGCCACCTTAATGCTGACAATATTCTTAAATTCAGTAGGATTTCTGGACATCCGCTGGATGCATTTTGGCTAAGTCATCATGCCATTTCGAAATTTGTGACAACGAGGACTAGCCGACTGTTGAAATCTGATGAATGTTTGTGCTGAAGAGAGGCTGTTTTGTAACTTCACTGAACTGTATTTTATTACTATTGCAAGAAATAAGTCTAAATATATATCGTACATTCATTACAGAATAGAAATTTATTTAAGTCTAATAAAAGCTTGAACTGCTGCACTTGCATTGTCTCAAATCGAATTTGCACAGTCTTTGTTCTGCTGCATTGATTGTTGAACTGTTTTACAAATGTGGGGCTATATTTATCAAGGTTTGCATCGCTTTTGTACCACACAATAGGCTGCAAAAGCAACGCAACCCTTGAGATGCGATTTATCAAGCCACGCAAGGCCACTTTGCATGGTCGTTAGTGGCGCCCGCTCATTAATTCGCCCGCACAGGCGGGGAATTAATGCCGCGTGGGCGGAGCGTCCGCGGCAGGACGGAACCACGCCGTCATGAGCACACGCCGCCCGTGACTCATGACGGCGTGGTGCCGTCATAAGCGCTCAAGGGGTTAAAAAGGAAGAAAAACACAACAAAAGAAATTTGAGCAAAATAATGAAACTTTTCATATATCACATCATCAAATCTTTGAATTTGGCTGGTACCTTGACATCACGTTGTAGTGATGAAGTCTGTAGCCAAGATGTAGTTTTAAGTAGATTTATTAAGTTCAGTTACAAGATGTAGAGTTGTAGAGATGCAGCCCCACCAGGAGCAGTCTGCCTGCTGCTCAGCCCATACTCCAACGGTCAACCTCAAGCATCCAGGCACCCAAACATTCCATTCAAGCCCATCACACCAACATTCCATGCATCACATTCACACTGGCTGAGCAGCTAGGGAGAAAGTAAGAGAGAGTAACCAGATAATTATAATACAGGTTACAACATACCTTCCCTTCTTCCACAAAACAATAATGGAAACCGCAAGGAAGAAAAAGGTTCAAGCAAGGATGACTCCAAGAAATAGAAAATGGAACAGGGGAGAAAAAGCAAGAAGAAAGTGAACCCAAACGTGAAGGGATAATAGCAAACATGCCAAGAAAATCAAAAGTGAGCAAGGAAGAAAAAAACTGAGATATGCAAGAGTAAGTACAAGGGAAAATAAAAAAGAAGGTTAATACCGAAGTACAAGAGAAATGGAAAGAAAATACAGAGAAAATATACAAGAGATGTACAAGAAGTTCATGTAAGAAAAATAAACAATGTAGAGGAGATGCAAAGATAAATATACATAAAATATATATTACCCACCCATCACCCTCCTATAATTTTTCAATGAAACCATTAGAAATGGGTGACGGACACCCGAACTGACTTTCCCCAAAATACAAGTGAAAAAATGGACCAGAAACAACACGGAACATCTACACCCAACATCAACCGAAGAAAAAAGTAAGGGGAAGAACGAAAAAGAACGTTGACTGCTAACCATACAGCCGAACAGGCCTAGGGGCAGACAACCACGAAAGTGGCAGACTAATGCGCACAAAAAATGATACACATGGGACTCGTACCCATTAGAACCCCTACTTAGAGGTTAGTAGCATGAACAGATCAGCAGAACACATGGGACTCATACCCATTAAAACCTCTATGTGAAGGTTAGAAACGTTAACAGAACAATAGAACACATGGGACTCATACCCATTAGAACCCCTGTGTGGAGGTTAGATACGTGCACAAAACAAAAAACACATGGGACTCGTACCCATTAGAACCTCTATGTGGAGGTTAGAGTGAACAAAACGATTGAATACATGGGACTCGTACCCATTAGAAATAGAAAAACATGGGACTCATACCCACTAGAACTGCGTAGATGGGACTAACACCCAGTACTGCACACAAACTGTGAAGCACCAGGTGACTACACTACGAACTGTGAAGACTACTTTGAAAGGGACTAAAACCCATCAACAATGTTGAATGGGACTACACACCCAACATCTTGTAAAAACTGTCAGAATAACATCTGAACAAACATAAAAAACTAGAGGCGGGAATAATATGAAGAACATGGCCGAATGAAAACAAAAGACCACAAACAACAAAATACTTTGCTGGTGAGAGACCTCTCACCCGAGTACAGCTACTCTGACCACACTCTAGACATGTCAACCCTAGAAAAACAATACAGGCAAACATAGAGACAAAGACGATATGTGAACACTGCCACGACAATCAAATGTAATGCCACGTGTAATGTCAATAAAAATAAACAATGTAAGATGTACTAGTCTTGAAAATTGTGCAAGAAAGTTGAAGAGTGAATATTGCTGAAGCATGTGTGAAAATGCAAAAACACACATTTAGAAACAGCACAGTAATCATAGACCAATAACCAATAGCCTTAAGAGTGAATAATTCTAAAAGAAAAACAAGCAAGTGTGCCTGTCACAGCAATCTTGTCCGACACGCCGCCTCACATGCGTGTAACTGAGGTGTCTGAATCCACATTACATCCACTGTCAGGCACTGGTACATGCGTGTTACTGAGAAGTCAAATATCCAAAGTAAAAGGACTGTCAGGCACTGGTACATTACCCCAAAAGTTCCTTTTCTACAAAATGAAGGACAGGTCAGAAGTGCACTGGGATCTACCAACTGAGCACGCGGTTGGCAGAAGGAAAACAAGACTGTTTGGAGAACACCAGATACTCCGTGGCCCAGCTCGCGGTTGGCAGAAGGAAATCCAACACTGTTTGGAGAGTACAGGGTACTCCGTGAGTTGTGTACCGCCTCCAACCACAAAATGGCGGCACGCATATGACGCTGCGCAGGATGGCTCACGGCGCGTCCGTGCAGCAGGGCGTCCCTCAGCAGCCCTAAGCTGTGTAGAAACAAAGACGTCACAGAAGAACCCAAAGCGGCACTGGACAACTCCATAACACGGTAAGATAAGATGCACGTGCACTATTACAAATGTAAACCGCAGCGTAGCAGTTTAACCGAACTTGCGGCCTTGTAGTAGGGAATACTTCATAATAGGGGAAACTAACCACTGCATCCTACAGCAAAGGTTCAAATAGCCCCCTGCGTTCGCCGGTACTGAGTCCAAATTCCCAAAATGTATTGTGCAAGATCGAGTGGATGTTACGCTGGCAACGTCGATGGCAAGAGTTGCTTGCAAGTAAAAATCCTCAGATCATGAAACATTACTTTTAAAATTCCACCCGTTCTTGTAGATTGCCACGTGAAGTCAAATTCCATTTAAAATAAGGAGTACTCACAGTTCACGCATTAACTGGTCCCCGCAAAACAGTGTGTACTATGTTTACCGAACACAAAAATGCTACAGACATGCCAGGACACATCCCCAACTAGCTGTCGGTCCCGTGTCAGTATGTAGGCATGGTCTTGTTACAATTGAAGATGGCAGATCCCCACACTGTCAGTAACGCAAGTTCAGTCCAGATTGACTTCAAAATGCCACTGCCAGGATCTGGCAACAGACGGTGATAGTACTTTAACATAGACACAGCAAGATAATAAATCCATCTGCTTGTTGTAATAAATCCATCCGCCAAAGTGAAGGGCACTGGTGAAGTGAAGTGCTCAGGATCACACAGGATGTCACAGTAGCAGATATTCCAAATGTATAACCCAATGAAGTACAAACAGATTGGGGCTGTCTGGTGAAAGAGACACTGGTGGGGCTGGTACGCCTTGTACTTCAGATTGGAGGTATCTTCTTAGTTTCTGTAGCTTTCCTTTAGAGATTTCTTGTTTCAGTAAGACCTTTTTAAAACACGCGTTGTTTTGTTTCAAGAATTGTTGCAAAAAATCTGTAGTGATGAAGTCCGTAGCCAAGATGTAGTTTTAAGTAGATTTATTAAGTTCAGTTACAAGATGTAGAGTTGTAGAGATACAGCCCCACCAGGAGCAGTCTGCCTGCTGCTCAGCCCATACTCCAACAATCACACTCAAGCATCCAGGCACCCAAACATTCCATTCAAGACTCTCACACCAACATTCCATGCATCACATTGACACTGGCTGAGCAGCTAGGGAGAAAGTAACAGTGAGTAACCAGATAATTATAATACAGGTTACAACACACGTGCACCAGCTAGCTTTCCGTTTACCTGCCTAGATGAAGAACCTCAACTGGATGAAATAAAAGGAGACCTTTCTGCAACAGTCTCAACATCCATGCCCTGATCCAGTGTAATGCCTGCAGGCTGCACCCATGAAGCCCAATCCGATTCAACAATAGGGCCATTATTCTTTTATGACGTCATGCTGCTGCTCAGAAAGTTTTACAAGTTGGCGTTTATTCCACCATCCCTTATTATCAAGTAGCACTGCATCCTTTCTAACCTTGCTGACCATAACAGGGAATGCAAAAAATGGACTCTCCCTTTCTAACTTTGACAGGGCTTTTAATAAGTCACCCTTAACTATACTATGACTGGAAACATTGTGCCTCTTGTCAAAATTCTGCTTCATTTTAGTTTGACTTGAAGTGACCTTCAAGGCGACCTCTTCATTGTTCACACTACCATCTGCCCTAGCCTTCTCTACTTGTTTTTGTTGCCAAGTGGGGAAACAAGGCTGTATGAGCACTTCTTTATCTAAGTAAGGAAAATGGAGCTACCCCGTAGTGCAGTGTGGTGTCGTATTGTAACACCATACTTTTTTGTTTTAGAAACATTTTCACATCCAGTTTGAAGCTAAAGCAGTCTGCACCCCCTCCTTAATGAGTCTGTTTCCTCTCTCAAATAACCGTTTGGAGGAAGGTGAGTACACAGTG
Organism: Calotriton arnoldi; assembly: GCA_963921515.1. NCBI lineage: Eukaryota > Metazoa > Chordata > Amphibia > Caudata > Salamandridae > Calotriton > Calotriton arnoldi. Next base: position 4,563,300 of record CAWUFW010000282.1, read on the forward strand.
TGTTACTTGTCAGTGACAATGCTCCTTGGAGCACCCTCTAGGAAAAATACCTGCTCCAAAAAATCCACAGCTGAATCCGTATCAGGCGACCTAACAAATGAGAAGTATATCAATTTGGAGAAATAGTCTACAACCAAAATCAAATACCTCATGTTCTGAGGTAACAAAACATAAGGCCTAGTAAAATCTAGGCTCAGACAAATCTAGCCCCAGTTCCTCCCATGCTGTATCTGGGAAGGCCACCAGATGTAACAGTGGTTTGCTAACTCTCCAATGCTTGCCCGAGAGTGAGAATTCAGAGCACTTGTTTATCATGAACTTAACTTGGGAGTCAATGTCTGTACACCAAAGGTGTTGCTTAAAGCGCATGGTAGTTTTGGTTGCACCTAAATGACCCCGGTGTGCTTGGGTAATGATGGCACTACGCAGATTGGTGGGCGGAACATGTAAATTTCCCCTCAATAATAGACCATTCACCACAGACAGATTATCTGCAATTTGACCAAATGACTTCAACTCACCAACCAGATATCTCTTTTCAGGCCAAACTTGGACAATGTAATCTTTAACCTTATTTAAGGTTTCATCATTGTGACAAGCTGACATCCACTCAGATTCATTCAAACCTACACTGTATTCTCCACTTACAGCATCTACCAATGCAACACATTCAATGTCATCCAAAATGCACCCATCATCCGTGTCTTCAATAGGCATACGTGATAAGTAGTCAGCACAACAGTTTTTCCCTTCAGGTACATATTTGATCACAAAGACAAATTCTTGGAGCTTGGACACCAGTCTAGTGAGTCTGGCTGACAGGTTTTTGCTTGATCCAGTAGTGGAAATGTGAACCAAGGGCTTATGGTCCTTGTGCAACTCAAATCTGCAGCCCCACGAATACATCTTAAACTTGTGGACGGCCCAGACACAGGCCAGAGCCTCACTCTTTCTGGTGCTGTATTGTATCATACTGCCTTAAAGACCTTGATGCAGAGGCCACAGTCTGTTCTTACCCAGGCAAATTCTGACTCAAGATGGCCCCTAAGCCCCCTTGACTCCCACAGTGATAACGGAGTTGTGACTCTCCTGGAAGTGCTCAACGCAGGTGCCATTGTTATGAGGTTTTTAACTTCATTGAATGCATCCTCTCTATCCGCAGACCAAAGGAATTTCTGTCCTTTTCTAATCAGTACTCTCAGTGGCTCCACTGCTTGAGTGTAACTGGGTAAGAAATGTGCATAGTATTCAGCAAAGCCTAGAAAGGAGCACAAGGCATTCATGTCAGTAGGAGCCGTGGCTTCTTTGATGGCCCTGATGAGGGAAATGTTTGGCTTGATTCCTGATGCAGATATTGAGTGGCCCAAGTACTCCAACTCGCCTGTAGCAAATTTGCACTTATCCCTTCTAATTGTCACCCCCCTCTGTGACAGAATAGTAAGGACCTGTTTCAAAATCTGGCTATGTCTCTCTAAAATGTCTGCAAAGACTAGGATGTCATCCTGATAAGCCTGCACCACCCTGAGATTGCCGAACAGATTGTCCATGAGTTTTTGAAATATGTTAGTGGCTGACAGTGGTCCGAAAGGCAATCTCAAGTATTTGTAGGTGCCAAAGGGCGTGACAAAGGAAGTCAGTTCCTGGGACTCCTTTGCCAGAGCCACCTGGTGATAGGCTGACCTGCTGACCTTGAGTCAGTTACTAATAACCACTTAACCCAGCCCAGGTTGGCCAGTAGTTACTGGATTTTGGGAAGGGGGTGATAGTCCACCAGAATGTTGGAATTAAGAGTTCTTAAGTCAGCACAAAGCTTGATCTTACCCGACCTCTTACGTGCGAACTACAGTTGGTGCGACCCAAAGTGACGAATCACATGGTTCAGTTATACCTTGTGAACATAAATTTTGCAACGTGAGCCTTAAATCTTCCCTGAAGCTCAAGGGAACGCATCACACCTTGTGAACTACAGGCTGAGCTTGTGGCTTTAACCAAATGCAATGTTCAAATCCTCTCACACTGCCCACTTGCTCACGAAAAAGATCCTTAAATTCATCCAATGCTCTTTTAAAGGATCTGCCACGCTACAGACACAGGGCATCATTTACAATGAGGCTGCGCCACCGTAGCATCACTTTTTGCCACACTCCGGAGGCGCAGGCGTCTGCTCAATATTTACCAGGCAGCACTAGGCCACTTTGCATTGCTTAAAACAGCCTTGTAAATATCGTTCCCTTTAATGCAATTTTCTGCATTAAAGGGGCGTGCAATGGGTTTTTGACACTGCCCGAGATTTACGAGGAATCGTAACTCTGAGTCAGCTCCAAAAACTTACGCCTCCCCAGGGGAGGCGTAAGGGAGGCACAACAAGGAAAAATACCTTTATTTCTCCTCATTTTTCCTTTTTCTATGTGTTTTGCATTGTGCAGCACACATAGAAAAAGGAAAACGCCTCTTGTGATTGTTTTTGTGCAGGAAAGCTTCCTTCCCTGCACAAAAGCAATCATCCCTGCAACGCAGGCACCCTTGCACCATGGCGCAAAGGAACCTGCATTGCTGCAAAGCAGCTCATTTGTGCGCAAGCGCAGGAAAAAAGGAAAGGAATTTGCCGTACCTGATAGATGCGGCACATTCATGCCCTTTTCTTTTGCTGTAGGGCAGCGTAGCAAGAAGGCCTGCAGTGCTGCCCTGCGGCAAACTCTTGTAAATAAGGCCCATAATCCGCAGGTAACTCTCCCAATACGACTGGAACATCAGCACTCAGCTTTAACAATAGCCCCACCCTAGCCAGATCCTGCCACCCTAAAATGTCTTTACCTTTTAATGCCACATTAATCTTAGTAACCTGTCCCTCCCAAGGCAAACCACCTTGGCAGAGAAAAATCCCAACATCTCAATGTATTTTTCTCTGAATGCCTTGGGATTCACATCAGTGGGTATCCCTCAGGATAGTGATCGGAGATCCTGAGTCTGCCTTGACCTGTAATGAAATATCATCAATCACTGCCTCACAAGTGGGACCCTTAACCGGTGTACAGACAGAATTGCATTCAGTGGCCAACACTACATTGTTAATTGACTGAGTGCACAAATTAATCTTAGTATTCACACAACCAATTCTGACAGGAGTCTAGCTACTCCTGCATGCAATTTGAAAGTGACCCAACTTTTTGCATAACAGGCAATGTTTGCCAATGGCTGGACACCCTGTAAAGATACTGAGATGGCTCTTCGAACCACACCTGTAGCATGCATTAGAGGTTTTTTCTATGCAATCTTGTATGTTCTGTTCTGGGTATTCACAAAACACACAGGCTCCACTTGATGATCCCCTCAATGGCTACCACACTCACAGAAGCGTCTGCATTAAGTACTTTGGACGAAATGAGGGATCTCTCTATACTTTTAGCCAAGTCAATGACTTCTGTGATTGTGAGGTTACTGCAACACAGCAGCCTTTCCTGAATTTTCCTGGACAAACAACTGTACGCAATTGGTCACAGATGTACGTGTCCAAGTTTGGGCCAAAATCACAAGTGGATGCTAAAATCCTGAGGACGGAGATGTATTCCTCAATCCTCTTTTCAGTAGCTTGCTTATGTTTAAAGAAGTTGTGATGTTCCAGCATAATACTGGGCTCCTCTGAGAATTGCTTGCACAAGCACTCGACAGCTTCAGTATATACATTCCGGCAACACTCGCCTGACTGACCACAGGGCACTTGAATGGGATGCAAATTAACAAAGATTGCTGAGCAGTCTAACCTAAACTGCTGAACTGCAAGGCAAACTTCCATTCTGGACTGTAATCGCCTGCGTCAATGTCCACAATTTGATTATCAAACAGTCTTAATCACGGTACCCACTTTAAGGCTGGCTTCCCTGGTGCGATTAAAAAAAGGAGGTGGCTGGGTGATTTGTTGAGGTGTTGTCATGTTACCAAAATTACACAGTACCAGTAACTCCAAATACCAGCTGCATGAAGATTTACTATGCTGGGAAACTCCAATGTAGATTTCAATGAAGAAGAATCCTCTTTGTGTGCAGCTGTTGAGAGAATGCTGGCAAAGTAATTAATTTGCGTTTTACCAGACGTTTTGCCATGCTTGCCTCATAAATTACAGCCCAACCAGAAATGGCTGTTTGTAGTATTGCCTGCCAAGCAGTGTGGCCCAAAACAAGATGGCGGCTCCATGATGCAGTGATGATGTCATACACAGACATGCACCGTCGATCGTGGCACCACGCTCGACTGAAAGTGCATGGCTATACAAGAATGTGCACCTCACTGCAGTGCTCTGTGCCGCTCCCACAAATGTCCAAAGCCTGAAAGTGCCAGCAGCAGCCGTGAAGAAGTTGATAGAGGACCTGTGGCCGATGCAGGCTCCTGCCAGTGAAACCTGAATCTTGGGCGTTAAAATTATGTCGGAGGGCGAAAGTCAGGTAGAAGTCCACTCGTCGCCTATATGTAATGATAGACAGGGAACCAGAAGCAGCAAAGCAGGTGTTTCTTCCGGTTTCTTTTTTTGTTTCGTAATTTTGTATTAAGAAAAATGTATGATAAATGCAAAAACATGAATACATAGGAATATCATTTAACATTTTAAGCTCACAAAAGATTATTATCATAAAAGTTACCATCCCATTGGACCACATAACGGACAGACAATCCTCCTGTCAATATCACCCCACGAACTCGCACGCAGCACTCCATAATATCTGCTCCAAATTCAACCTTAAGGACGCATGGCGCCTACAGCACCCCGACACTAGGGATTACACTTTCTACTCTAACCCACACAATTCCTACACCAGGATAGACTAGATACTAATCTCAGGATCTCACACACATCTAATCGAACACTCGGAAATAGCGCCAAGACTAGTATCAGACCACTCATGCATCAGCCTAAAACTGAGTGGGTGCCATAACGAAGCTGTCCCCCGGAGGTGGCGTTTTAACAGCGAAGTACTATCAGACCCCGCGAATAAAAAAAAGATTGAGGAGGCAATAACTGACTACCTTGATGGAGCAGGGTAAATATAAAAATTTTAACCTCCTAATATTTTCGTATAATAATAATAAACATGTTCGTTCAAGTAAATAACCAACAATGTATGTTTGGGGAAAGGATAACACGCAGTTTAATGTGCAAAGTAATGAACTAATAGTTGTTTACGTTTCTAATATAACATAATATTTTGCGTACTGAAATGATAATAAAATGCATGTTTTTGTGCTTTGAATAAAACGTGTGGTTGCAAAATAAAGCGATGGTAAGTAAGGGACAGCTTTATATGTTGCTTCTGCTAGGTAATACCTAATTGGGGTACGTAGAAAGACGGGAGGGAAACGAAAGGGTTTATATTTCATTGTTTTAATAACATTTTATTTTCTTTAGAAATAGTGCGCTTAGGCCTGCTGAGCAGTAATATAAAATGGCCGCGAGTTACTAGAGTGCGCAGGAGCGGATGTGACCATGTGATAGAGGAGAGAAGCTGTTGCAAAGGGATGATCACGTGCTGATGCCGAGAGGCTGAGATGAAAGTATGGTCAAGGCTGCTGTGACCTTTCTGAGCAGATGTGTGCCAAGATGATCAGCAAGAAGCGTGAGAAGCCTGGTCGAATCAATAGAAAGAACTTTATTATACAATTTGTTGCAGAAAAAGAAACAATTTGGACTGATCGAAACGGATGAGCAAGTGTATGAACTGTGGGAAACGATGCTTGCATGGACATTCCTCACGGAACTAGTTAAGACCAGGAAGTTTGATTAGAATGTATAGGGACCTGAGTTTTGGACCAATGAGAATGAATCGCGCCATGAAAGAAGAAACATTTTATGCTGTAAGCTAGAATTAGGGTATAAGAAGACCTACTCTTGGTGGGAGGGGGTTAGAATGCTGCGGGATGCTGCGGGAGATGCTGAAGAAGTTAGATGCTGTAGATGGGAGAGTTTGCGGTTGCTGATGCTGACGAGCTGATGCTGCTGCTGTTATTTTCCTTTTCCAGTTGAGTATGAAATGCCGCTTTAGGAGAACTAGCAATTGACAAGATTTATATTAGAATTATTAGGTTTTTCCTCGAGAGATAGATAGGTTGATCTATAGAGTCTTTAGTATGATAAACTCATTTTTGGTCTAATAAAAGTGTCATGCAATTTACAATTATTCTTATAATGATGATAAACGCAATGATCTGAATAATAAATTAATCCCGAATTTTCTGCATTCAAAACTTTATATAAACTTTATTATACTTTAAACCAATGACTCAGTGATTTTCTTTAGCATAATGATTAATAATGTTTTGGTAAAAGAGTTCATTGTGATTGAGCTGGTCTTAATCACCATCAACTGATTCCTACTAGTTGGTCCATCGACCAATGAGCGGAATACCTTAAAAGCAAATGAGAATTATTGTGTCTTTATAAAAAGGTATCCCGTCTCCTTCCAGCAAATCGTTTTTCTCCTAGGTTTCATGTCGGAGGAAAATCCAGGGAAATAAATGAGTAAGTGAATGTATATGCGGTGTTATGGGCCCCACCGTCATATGGATATAGTGTGTGTGTGTTAGAGAAATAATTGCACCTGGATGACCCAAAACCATAGTAGGAGAAAATATTTTTATTGTAAGCGCTGGATCAACCTCAAACATAACGACTCCCCGGGGATTAGTACCAATACACTCTGGGATGCCCTAAATGCGACTGTCAGAGGCACAATAATCGACATTAAATCAAAAATAAACAAGACTACAAACCTGAAATTAACTCAACTTGAGCAGGAGATCAAGTGTTTAGAGACGGCCCATTCAAGGGCCACACAAGATAACAAGCTCCTAGCAAAACTAACACAAAACAAATATGAATATAACAAAATCCTGAGTGAGAGAGCAGGACTGTGGTTCAATAAGTACAAAGCCCTTAATCTATTCGAAGCCAACAAAGCCGGGAAGCTTCTTGCTTCCTACCTAAAACACAAACGCAACCAGTTTGCGGTCTCAGCTATCACAGACTCAAACCACAAGACCCACACAAGGCACAAAGACATCCTTAAGACATTCCAAGAGTTTTACCAAGAACTTTACAAAAACGACCAGAACCCCAACCAAGAGGATTGCACAAAATACCTCGACAGAATCGGACTCCCGAAGTTAAGCACTGTGGACACAATCAGGTTAGGCCAAGAAATTACATATACTGAAATTGAAATGGCGGTCAAATCACTGAAAGGAAATAAAGCCCCTGGGCCAGACGGGTATACAGCCGATTTTTACAAGACCTTCTTAACCCAGCTCAAACCAACCATGGAAAAGGTTTTTAACCACTCTGCAGCTAAGGGGGCAGTCCCACAGTCCATGTCAGAAGCTAACATAGTAGTCATCCCCAAGGAGGGTAAGGACCACCTATCACCAAAAAACTACAGACCCATATCACTCATTAACGTGGACTGTAAAATCTATGCTAAGATATTGGCAGTTAGGCTCAACGCGGTTCTCCCCAAACTAATAAGCAACTCCCAGGTCGGGTTCCTACGCAACCGTATGTCTAACGACAACACCCGACTTCTCTGCCACATATTGGAACATATGAGCAATAAATCAGACCCAGCAGTAGCTATCGCACTAGATGCCAAGAAGGCCTTTGACAAAGTCTCCTGGACCTTCCTGGAACGCTGCATGCGATCCTTTAACCTATGGTTAACTATGTGATCAGTATGCTCCTCCTCACAGACGATTTCCACCGAAAAGTCGATATCCTGATCTCTAAATTCCTCTTGCGTGGAAAAAAGGCACGGATAAGCATTAAGAAACTAAGATTGGATAAAACCCAAGGAGGGGTAAATCTAGCAGACTTCAGAATATTCCAGTTAGCTTTCCTAGCAAAACAAGGCTCATACTGGATAGCTCCACCGCCCCATTACATACCGGTATGGCTTCAGGTAGAGAGGGCCATCCTGAACAATCTGAGCCCACTGGCCCTTCTAACAGCAAATAGATACCCCCACGCCTCCAAGCCTATCTTTAAAAACACAAAAATCGCGCTACTAAAGGTAGACAAGAAGCTGGATTTTAGTATCAAAGGGTCTAAAATGGAATCGCTTTGGGCAAATAGCAAGGTCCTATATAAAGGGAAAAGCCTAACCTTCGATACATGGATTGAGAAGGGTATCTACTACCCTCACCAACTAGAGAACGAAACGTACCCCATTACATTCACAGACCTCAAATCAAGACATCACTTAAATGACATTGAATTCTATAACTTTCTGAAAATCAGATCGGCCCTATCAAAAACTAAGCTATCCACCCCACAGCCCTCAATCTTCCGGTATGTGTCAATTATTAACATATTAGGACACCAAGCCACGCAGCTCTATAAACTCCTTCGCCCCAAAACCTCCAAAATTAACGAGAATACAGTCGCATACTGGGATAAACAAACTAAAACTTCACTTAACGAACAAGAGTGGGCCACAACTGCACACAATAAGATCTCCCCAGTGCTCGCACAAACAAAATTCTGGCTGCTTCATAAGGCCTTTTGGACCCCTGCACGATTATTCTCATTAGGCCTCAGGGAGAACGCTCTATGCTGGAATTGTAACAAGGGGAAGGGGGACCTAGCACACCTTATCTTCCAATGCCCAACACTCAAAGTATTCTGGGGAAAGATCTTTGGTTTCATAAATGATTTGTTTGACTGTACACTAGCAGAAGAATTTCCCACCCTCACCTCGGGATTTATGAGCACGAAATTGAAAACAGAACAAGACAAGGACCTACTAGACCTATTACTAACAGCAGCAGTGAAAATGGTCCTAGCCAACTGGAAGGACACAAGTAAGGCAACATACAAAGGCTGGATCAACTGGATCACGCACCTTAGAGGACCGGACAACATTGCACTACAGAACTCACCCTGGAAACCGGCCTCCAGAGGGATGTGGAGATCTCTGGACACTTACCTAGACTCGTATGATCCTCCATGAAACTGCTAGGCCGGCGAATTACACTCTGGTCACCCCTACGATAGTTCCACCAAGACATTTGCGTCTACTGGGGACCAAAGGGTCGCATCCAATTATAGCCCTGTCGGGCCTGCATGCGAGCTCATACAATATCTCAGAATGTCAGATGTAATTAATAAGGAATGTATCTCTCACAGTGCCTGTCCCCTATCTCTGTTTCTTCACCCCTTGCTTTTCTGCCTTTTCTACCTGCCTTTTTCTCTTCTTCAATAGATAATGCCATGTGGGGTTAACTATATAAACACCGATGTATAAACGCTAATTGACTCAACCTAGGCTAATTCTGTAACAGCTTTTGCGAATGTGTTCTGTATAAAAATAAATACAATTAAAAAAAAAAAGAGGAAAAAAAAAAGTTACCATAAGAAGCAGAGAGGAAGAATTACATAAAGGATCTTATATGAAGTAGAAAATTGATTATAAATGAAAAATAATATATTATATAGTAAGGTAATAAATACATATATTTCATTACATAGGTAACAGTAAAATAATCATAAATATGACATTTAAAATGTAGAAACTGATCCATGAAATACAAAATGCATGAAGTGAGGTGAATATTGAAAGACATGAGGATAGCTAATGGTGAATCCTAGATAACTAAGTAGATAGATAAATTAGGAAATATATATATATATATATATATATATATATATATATATATATATATATATATATATATATATATAAATATAAACATATAAATAGAGAAATAAAAGTGAGAGGAAAAATAAATAAATATATAAATAAGTAAAAGAATATATAGGTAAATACAAATATAAGTATAAATATAAATATATAGATAAATACAAAGATAAACAGAAAGATGCATATAGATAAATATAAAGATGACTATAGATAAATATAAAGATAATAATAGATAAATATATATAAATATAGATATATATAGGTATAGATATTGATAAATATAGATGTATATGGGGGCGTGGCCAAGAGCGTCAAGATGGCGGTCGCACTTTAGAAGTGCTCCGGACCCCTCCGTCATCCGCTCTGTAATCCGCCACCATCGGTACATTTTCACCCTCAAAATTGACTGCCTGGCTGCCTTGGACCCCGGGGCCCCTTTCGGAGGCAGTGTAAGAGGATTCCGAGCATCGCAGGCTGCCCTTGCTGCAAGATTATGTCTTCCTGCCGGCCCAGGACTGCCGGGCGATTCAGGCTTTCACCATCCTCCCCAGAGGCCTCTCGGATCACTCCCCAGTGGCGATGCAGATAGGCAATCTTCCTGAATCCTCACGCCCGATCTGGCGGCTCAACGCCTAGTTCCTCCAGGACAAAGAATTCAGAGAGCAGGTAGGAGCCGAGCTTCGCCTTTACTTCGCCAACAATTAAGGTTCAATGTCCTCATCTGGTACCCTATGGGAGGCCGGAAAGGCCACCATTCGGGGCTTTGCCAAAGGCCAACTTAAACGTAAGCGTGCGGTGCAAGATTCCCGACTCACACTCCTGGAGACCCAGGCTGTCCAGCTTGAGACTCAGCCTCCGGGGGAAAGAACCGAAGCTCAGGACAGAAGACTAGCGTTTCTGAGGGACGAGATTAGGCAGACCTCCCTGGAGGCTACCAAGCTGCTATGGAGGTCCTCCGTGGCTTGAGTGTACAGGTGGGGCGATAAAAATGGGAAGCTCCTCCATCGCCTGGCCACCTACCCTATGGCCAACCGTATCATCCCTGAGGAGATCGACTCGGATGGAGAGATCCAACGTGCCCCGGCGGCGGTGACCCAGTGCTTTGCCACTTATTACGCCACTCTCTATTCTGCACAGAGGCCCGCCAGGCGAAAAGCACTCCGCGTGTGACCTCGGGGAGAGTTTGAGAAATGGGATTTCCGTACAGCATCCCCTGAATGTTGGACAGACCCAGGGTATGTAGCTCCAGGCGATACGCAGGGTCAGACCAGCCACCGGTAAACCAATCATGCACGGTGAGGAGCCGAGTCGCTAAATAATAAAGGTATAGGCTCATCATTCCAAGACCGCCGTCAAAGGGTGGGATCCGGCATTGGGCGAGGGCCAACCTGGGCCTCCGACCTCCCCATAAGAACTTGATGGCCAAGCTGTCCATCTCCGGAACCATGATCTGGAGAAAGAGAGGTGCGTATTCTGGAGCATGTACAGGAATCTGGGCAGTATCATAATTTTAAATAAGGCTATTCTGCCCAGAGGGTTCAGTGGCAGCGTTTGCCATTTGAGGAGGTCAACGCAAACCTGTTTCACTAACGGGGTTACGTTGAGTGACCAGGCGAGGTCGGGGAGGAGGGCTACCCAGATCCACAAGTACTTGAAGGACTGCCTCCGAAGAGGTATAGACGACTGCCAATCAAAGCACTCCCTCGAGAGGTGAAGGGGAACCAGGATGGATTTGGCCGAGTTCAATCGAAGGCCAGAGGTGTGTTCAAAAAGATGCAAGGCCCGGAGGCATCGGGGTCCCGACCGAGCAGGGTCTGCTAAAAATAGCAGCACGTCGTCAGCGTAGAGCGTGATCTTGTCCTCCTCGAGGCTGGGCCATCTCCATCCCGTAAGAAGCTGGTCAAAACGGACCAGACAAGCGAAGGGCTCCATCGTCAACGTGAAGAGGAGTGGCGAGAGGGGGCACCCTTGCCTCGTGCCCCTCTTGATGGAAAAGGGACGGGACAGACGGGACAGAGCTCCATTGACTAGTACCTGGGCCCGTGGCTGACAATATAGCGTCTTAACCAGGCTGCGGAAGGGGATTTCAAAGCCCATTTCCGCCAACCCAGGTATCGCCAACCCACCAAACTGAACGCCTTCTCGAAGTCCACGAGAAGGAGAGATAAGTAGCCTCAGACTCACTAAGGCGCGGAAGGGGGAATCGTTCGCGCTGGAGGAGCTCCGAGAGATCCTGAAGTTGGCGATAAAAATGGGAAGCTCCTCCATCGCCTGGCCACCTACCCTATGGCCAACCGTAACATCCCTGAGGTGATCGACTCGGATGGAGAGATCCAACGTGCCCCGGCGGCGGTGGCCCAGTGCTTCGCCACTTATTACGCCACTCTCTATTCTGCACAGACCCCCAGTCTCTCGCTCTCGGAGCTCCTCCAGCACGAACGATTCCCCCTTCCGCGCCTTAGTGAGTCTGAGGCGGAGGCACTGGACCTTCCGGTCACCCCGGAGGAGGTTCATGACGCCATATCACGCATGGCCGCGGGTAAGACACCCGGACTAGACGGACTCCCCCAGGAGTTTTATGCGTCCTACCGGGACACTCTGGTTCCCCATCTTTTGGAGATGTACCGAGAGGCGATAGACCTCGGCTCATTCCGTCCGGAGACGGACTTGGCCACCATTGTGGTGATCCCTAAGTCTCAGCCTCCTTCGAACCGGTGCTCTGATTACCATCCCATCTCCCTCATTAATTCGGAGCTTAAAATATTCGCCTCTGTCCTAGCAAACCGCATACGACCGCACCTGGCCAAGCTGGTCCACCCTGACCAGTGCGGTTTTATGCCCTTCCGGGGAACCAGACACTGCCTCAGGCGCCTCCATCTTGCTCTAGTGAATCGACACCTGCTGACCCTCTACTTATCTCTCCTTCTCGTGGACTTCGAGAAGGCGTTCAGTTTGGTGGATTGGCGATACCTGGCGGCGGTGTTGGCGGAAATGGGCTTTGGAATCCCCTTCCGCAGCCTGGTTAAGACGCTATGTTGTCAGCCACGGGCCCAGGTACTAGTCAATGGAGCTCTGTCCCGTCTGTCCCGTCCCTTTTCCATCAGGAGGGGCACGAGGCAAGGGTGCCCCCTCTCGCCACTCCTCTTCGCGTTGGCGATGGAGCCCTTCGCTTGTCTGGTCCGTTTTGACCAGCTTCTTACGGGATGGAGATGGCCCGACCTCGAGGAGGACAAGATCGCGCTCTACACTGATGACGTGCTGCTATTTTTAGCAGACCCTGCTCGGTCGGGACCCCGATGCCTCCGGGCCTTGCATCTTTTCGAACGCACCTCTGGCCTTCGATTGAACTCAGCCAAATCCGTCCTGGTTCCCCTTCACCTCTCGAGGGAGTGCTTTGATTGGCAGCCGTCGATACCTCTTCGGAGGCAGTCCTTCAAGTACTTGGGGATCTGGGTAGCCCTCCTCCCCGACCTCGCCTGGTCACTCAACGTAATCCCGTTAGTGAAACAGGTTTGCGTTGACCTCCTCAAATGGCAAACGCTGCCACTGAACCCTCTGGGCAGAATAGCCTTATTTAAAATGATGATACTGCCCAGATTCCTGTACATGCTCCAGAATACGCACCTCTCCTTCTCCAGATCATGGTTCCGGGAGATGGACAGCTTGGCCATCAAGTTCTTATGGGGAGGTCGGAGGCCCAGGTTGGCCCTCGCCCAATGCCGGATCCCACCTTTTGACGGCGGTCTTGGGATTGCGAGCCTATACCTTTATTATTTAGCGACTCGGCTCCTCACCGTGCATGATTGGTTTACCGGTGGCTGGTCTGACCCTGCGTATCGCCTGGAGCTACATACCCTGGGTCTGTCCAACATTCAGGGGATGCTGTACGGAAATCCCATTTCTCAAACTCTCCCCGAGGTCACGCGCGGAGTGCTTTTGGCCTGGCGGGCCTCTTTGCGTCACATACACTGGTCGGATAAATTGACCCAGTATACTCCCTTGTGGTGCGGTACAAGACTCTGGGAGGTTGCTAACCTCTCAGGATTCAGAGAATGGGATCTCATTGGAATTTCATTATTAGGGGATGTCTGGAGTGGGACCCACATACGCTCCTTTCAAGATTTGCAGACCCGATACTCCCTTCACTCTTCCCAGTTTTTCCGATACTTGCAGCTACGCCATGCCTTTCACTCTCATATCTCTGAGGGCACCTCCCTACCTGAATACAGCCCGCCTGAAGCCCAGGTCATGACCGGTAACTTGGGAAAGGGAGGGATCTCCTGTATCTACCGCTCCCTTACAAACAACACTACCAACTCATTATCTCAACTCCGGGACAAGTGGGAGGGTTGGCTCGGGGCCCTGGATGACGCGGATTGGAGGGATGCATTGATGGCTCCCAAAACAGTCACAGTCTCAGCAAGGCTTCGTCTAGTTCAAATATACTATCTTCACGCTGCTTATCTCACGCTGCTGCGTCTACACCGCGCGGGGCTCCGGCCTGACGCTTCCTGTCCCCGCTGTTCCCACCCACAAGCTGACTTTTATCTCATGGTATGGCTTTGCTCCGCGATCACACGTTATTGGGAATCAGTAGCAGGGGAGCTCACTGAGGTCCTGGGTTGGGAGGTTCCCCTTAACCCATTGAACGTGCTCCTGGGCATCACCGAGGGGTTGGACGGTACTAGGGCTGAAAAACTCTTCCTAAACACAGCACTGATGGTGGCCAAAAGAGACATAGCGGCCCACTGTCTGAACTCGACTACTCCTACCATGGCGCGCTGGAGCAGAGGAGTGGACTGGTGTGCTGCGCAAGAACGGCCCCTGTATGAGGCTAGAGGATGCCCGAAGAAATTTCGTAGAATGTGGGGCAAATGGGTTGGGGTGGTAGAGGACTAAGGTTTTTAATACGCAATCAAGGACTGGGGTTGGAGCGTCGATCTCTTCTTTATGTTTGTCAGCTTCTGTATGCGGGTGTGATGTGCTCTCGTCTTTGCCTTATCCCGACAATTGTAAACATAGCTGGTATAGTTATTTTTGCTGGTCTCTCACAAAAATCAATAAAATTGGTTATCAAAACAATATAGATGTATCTAGATTTGGATATAGAAATATATATACACTCCTTGTCCAGATGAAAGAGTAAAGGGTGAAGAAAAGATAGGAGGAGAAGGAAGTACCTAGGGATCTCGAAGAAAGGGAGTCCAAACTTGTTGGAAAATTTCCTCTTGATCCTGAAGTTGGTATATAATACACTCGTGGGATGCTGATTGAATCATCGCTACCAGCCATTCTTCATTCGAAGGAGGATTCGGCAGTTGCCAATGTCTTAGAACGCATATTTTAACTGTAGAAAGTGCAGTGTGCAGAAGACGACGTTGCGGACGTGTAATGGTAGGAAGAGTCCTAAAATTATGCAATAAAGTAATAGAGAGAGTAAGGGGAAGACGAAGGGAGGGGATAATTCCCTGTAACGTGATCCCTATGTAAGTCCAAAAACACAGCATGGAAGTGGGGAAGATCACAATTTACTTCAGAGCACCTCCAACATTTAGAATGCGACAATAATCCTGCTTTTTGCAATTTCAGAGGTGTCCAATACCAATCATGCAGAATTCTGAAAAGACAGAATTTCAAGAGAGCTTCTCGAATGCCTTTGTCAAGGGCTTCCAATATATCTAAGCACACATTATTTTCAATAGTAACGTGTAGACATTCCTGCCATTTCATTTGAAGAGCCTTAGCAAGTGGTTGTGAAAATAAATGATGAGTTAAAACACCATACAAGCCTGACATCACTCCTTTGTGTCGCCCCCATGTAAGGAGATAATCTAATATTGGCGCGGAGTTTAATATCCAGGGAGGAGAACCTAAACTTCGTCTTAGACAGTGCTGTAGCTGTGAGTATTGTGAGATTTGGTGTGATGGGAGATCAAACTCAAAGGATTTTAGTTCTCCATTTGATATGATCTGATCAAGTGTTTGAATGCCACATGATATCCAACTAGACCATTGAAGCGCTTTACTATTTATTCGAATACTTTCATTACTCCAGTGTGTAGCTTTATAGTGTAAACGGTAAGAAATTTGTATGAGGCGATGTGCTCGATGCCATGCTTGACATGTAGCTTGCATCACCGGATGTGGAGGGGAAGAACGTGGATGTCGAGTACCATAAAGAAAGTTAAGGCCATCATTTCGATTAAGGAGAGAATGTTCTATTTGAACCCACTGTGGAGGGTCGGTCGTACCTGGGAGTAAATGAGCTAATTGCGAAAGGTGCAAAGCTAAGGAGTAATGTTCCAGAGATGGTAAACCCAAACCACCATAAGAGCGGCGAGCCAGTAATTTAGCAGCAGCTAAGCGAGGGCGCATAGAACCCCAAACAAAAGACCGAATACTAGCATCCACTCGACGTAATGTAGATAAGGGGATAACTATCGGAAGCATTCCTAGTTTATAAGTAAAGCAAGGTAGGGTAACCATCCTAACGGTCTGTACCCATCCCCACATAGAAAAACCTAAGAGAGACCATTTAGCAAAATCAGTTTCCAATTGTGTAATAAGGGGAGTTAGATTGTCTGAGACCATACTTGATAGACCTCTATTAACGAGGACTCCCAGATAATTTAATTGTGATGATCTCCAACAGAAGGAATAATTATCAATTGATGCTTTTGTGGTACCGGGAGAAAGTGGAAGAGCCTCGCTTTTATCCCAGCTCACTTTGTAACCAGAATGGATTGCAAAACTGTCAATAATTTCAAGTAGAGCTGGTAAAGAGTGCGGAAGATCTTTTAGCGTAAAGAGAATGTCATCAGCATATAAATATTGTTTAGAATCACCACCAGCTACAGGTATGCCTTGTATTTGTGGTGAGTGCCGAATAAGTGAGGCAAGAGGTTCTATTGCTAACAGGAATAAAAGGGGAGAAAGGGGACAACCTTGACGAGTACCTCTACGAATTGGGAAAGGGTCTGAAAGAAAACCACCACAGTTAACCTGAGCTATTGGGTTATCATATAAAAGACAAACTTTAGAAATAAATGAATCACCTAGGCCAAAGCGCTTCCTGGTTGCAAAAAGGTATCTCTAGTCAATTCGGTCAAATGCTTTTTTCTGCATCTAATGAGAGGGCAACAGCGTCTTCCGTCAACTCATTTGCAGTCCATAAAGTATGAGCCAAAGTTCAAAGGTGATTTCTAGATGAGCGACCTGGAACAAAACCCACCTGTGAATGGTGTATAAGAGAAGGAATAACTTTGCGAAGGCGTGCCGCTAAAATACTTGCGAAGATCTTAATATCACTATTTATTAGTGAGATGGGTCGGTAATTACTACAAACAAGCGGATCTTTGCCAGGTTGGAATGACTGCAATCAACGCTCTGTTAGAGATAGGAACAAGTGAATCTACTTGAACGGCCTCATGGAAGGCAGAAAATATGGTTTCAACTGTTTCCGTTCCAGTCCATTTATAAAATTCTGCAGGGAAACCATCTTCCCCAGGGGACTTATGATAAGGTAGCTTGGCAATAGCTGCAGCTATTGCTTCTTTGCTAATATCCCCATCAAGGAAGGTTCTACCCTCATCTGTAAGGCAAGGGAGGTTAATGTCAGGAAGATAGGCCACTAATTGATCTTCGGTTTTTGACGTATCGGGAGTATAAAGTTGTTCATAAAAGGATGCAAAAGCATCTACGATTTCTAGCGGTTTTGTAAGAATCTCACCCGTTTTTGCACGTATTGCAGAAATAGCCATAGCTGGCTCTCGTTGTTTCAGCTGAGCTGCAATTAATCGACCTGCTTTCTCACCTTGCTCCTAGTGTCTACCCTTAAGAGACGTTGGAGAGCATATTCAGCTTTAGAAGTATATAATTTGTTAAGCTCCATCTTAGCAATTTCTAGTTTACGGCAATTGGGTAACGTAGGGTGAGATGAATATTGATGTGTTAGGGAGGTGATTTGAGTCTCCAGCTCAATGCGACAAAGTGACGCCGACTTATTGGTCTCTGCTGCATCTCTCATTAATTGACCACAAATAGTTGCTTTAGCGGCTGCCCAGACAGTTCTGCTGGAGGTAACTGATAATTTGTTAATGAATAAATAATCAGAGAGATGGGAGCATAGTAGGGTTTTACCTTTAGGTGGGCGATACCTTTGAATATTCATGCGCCATGGTTTACGGCCTGGAGAGGTTAAATCTAATTCTAGGGCAAGAAGAACAGGAGCTTGGTCTGATATTGCAGCTTCCAAGATTTGAGAATCAGTTGTGGTAGCAATTACCAAATGTGAAATAAGAAACTAATCTATCCTGGACTGGGTGCCGAGGGTAGAGGAGAGAAAGGTATACTCCTGATCGGATGGATGGCAAAGGCGCCAATGATCTACTAGTCCATGATCTGACATTATGTCTCCCAATAAAGCTCTATCTCCCTCATTACATCTGTCTAGGGGGCCTGTTCGGTCAGTTACAGAATCACGGGCCAGATTCCAGTCACCACCAATGACATATCTGGATGCGCCTATTTCTATCAGTAGTCGATTCAGATTGAGAAAAAAGGAACGTTTGGCTCCTGTTTCTTCCTGTTTCAGTCGGGACCTTGAACACCTACTGCTCAACAAATACTTTAACACACACCCTAACTGAGCTATGTTCCCAAAGCTCACACCCACTCAGCCTTGACCAGTTGCAGCGGTTAAATTAGTGTTTCAGTTGTCCACTATGTCTTGTACGTTTTTAGCTCAAGTGGTTCCTATGTCTGCATACTGTAACTACAGCTGCGGCCAAACTATTTTCTTTGTCTCTATTTTTGCATGTTCTTCAATCTAATTATCTCGCATTATATGTAAAACACTCTGATACCTTCGGGTCTAGCTAGCGCTATAAAAAACGTATAAATAAATAAGTAAATCGTCCACGATGCACTACGACCGGCCAGCTGAGATCCCAACAAAGAATGAATCAATTGCTGTTCAAATCCATGCTCACCACTCGCAGGGCACAAGAGGACAAGTTGAAAACAAACAAGTTCAAAGCACAACACTGCAAGTGCACGCCACCCTACACTTACTACATTACTGCAGTTAGGTGTTGGGATGACCTGAGGTGGTGCATGATTAGACCTCTTTTCCTGAGCTCCCTGGATGGAGATGTCATATGTGGCATGGAGGATACATGGGGACATGCACACTTTGTCTAGGTCATGATACTGGGAGATGCTTGCACACACCCATGTATACAAACAACCCACATAAAGGCATATATTCACACAAACAACTCACAAAGAGCATGCACTATGAGGCCTATTGCTTGGTTGTATGGAAAAGTGGTTACTGGGCATATCCCTGTTGGCTATTGTCATTTAGCACTGATATCCCAGTGACTTGGGTACTATGGCATTCCAAAACGATAACCAAGTTATACTGTTTGTATGTTTGAGTTCTGTCTACATCTAACCAGTGCCTAATTTGAGCCAGGGGATTCTGGTGCTCTGCACAGACACTTAATTGTCAGCATCTGCTCTAGTGACAGTCCACCACATGGTGGCGCTGTCTGTCTAATTTTGAGATCAATTAATCAAAACTGAGCTTATAAAGCGCACAGATACTCCAAGGAGTGTTGCGATGCTGCAGGTATGTAGACCTCTGATCCTAGATGTATAAGTGAGGGGACTCAAACTAAAAGGCTTCATTGAAAAGACCGATTTTCAGACTATGTTTAAAAGAACCCATATCCTTAATAGCCTGCAGATGACAGGAAGAGCATTCCAACCAGCAGCGGCTCGCGCAGAAAAGGAGGATCCTCCCCATTTCTTCCTCCTTGTCTTAGGCACCACAGCCAGCAGTGCGTCAGCTGAATGTAGGATTCTAAAGGGCAGGTAGTGAAAACGTTGTTAAGGTAGATATTTTGGACCTAATCCATAAAAAGCTCTGTGGGCAAGCACCAGTCCCTTAAACTTTACTCTCGCCTGGATGGGCAGCCAATGTAACTCCTTAAGATGGGTCTGAACAGAAACGTTCCTCTGGATATTAAGCAGGAGCCTAGCTGCAGCATTCTGCACCAATTGGAGTCTCTTGAGTAGGTATAAAGGGAGGCCCCAGTAGAGTGCACTGGCATAGTCCAGCCGAGATGCTGTGAGGGAATGGACTACCATCTTCTGACAAGAGGCTGGAAGAGCAAACAGCAACTTCCTCAGGAATCGCAGCAGGCCAAAACAAGTCCCAACTGTGCTCTCCATTTGCGGTTTGAAGGACAAATTACTATCAAACTTCACATAGAGGATCTTCACTACCATAGTGGGGGTCAAAGGAGATCAGGCAGAGCTTGGCCAAATCTCACCACCCTACAATGGGGATGGAGATCCAAAGACCAGTATCTTTGTTGCTCTGGCACATCCACTGAAACACAGCTGACAGACATGCTTCAGATCTGCATTGGGCACTAGAAATGCTCTCGTCCCAAGTTAGAATAATCTGTGTGTCATTAGCATAAGAGATGACCTGCACTCCAAAGGATTCCATCAGGGTTGCTAAAGGAGACATATAGACATTGAACAATGTTGGACTAAAGGCAGGGCTCTGGGGAACCCAAAACTCAAGTCTTAAGAGTCAGATGCAAATGGTGGCATCCACAGAGACTGAGATCTGTTTGATAGAAAAGAATGCAGTCAAGCCCAGGCGGTCCCACCTATTTATATATTTATCCCAATGTCCTGCAATCGGTGCATCAGGACAGGATGGGAAACTGTATCAAATACTGCCAAAAGGTCTAAGAGCAGCAAAGCCACCTTCTTCCACTGCACTGCAATTTTAATGGTATCAGAGACCTCGACCAGTGCAGACTCAGTACTGCAACCGGGGTGAAAGACCGATTGGGAGAGATGCAGCAAATGGTTGGCATCGAGATAGTTAGAATTTCTCATGGATGTTAGAAAGGCCGGTAGCAAAGATATCAGCCTCTAGTTTGCCAGGATAGCTCTATGTGCCAAAGGCTTTTTGAGCAGTGTGACAACCTGGCATTCTTCCAGCAGATAAGAACAATGGCATGGCACAGTGAGTTATTTAACAGCACATTCAGAGTGGAATTTATAGCCTACGCATTAGCACCCAGGACTTGGAGAGGGCAAGGGTCGTCAGGGGAGCCAGACTTACAAGCTCTAACAACTCGCTTGGAATCCTTCATTGAAATGTGGGAGAACTTTGTCAAGGAGCAAGAGGATGAAAGAGGCCCTGACAGGGTCTGATCACCAGACCAAACAGTCACACAGCTATTAATGGCAGTAGATGGGCTTAGGCCAACTGACCCGTAGGAGTCAGTGCTGTTATTAGTGTCCTCAGCCTTTAAAGACTCAACAATGGCCAGAATATTCATCTACAAAAAATCAGAAAGTTGAGACCAAAGTTTCGGAGGTGCTTCAAGGAGCTGAAAGAGAGCAGAAGGATTGATAAATGATTAAAACAATTGTGTTTATTAACTTAATACACATTACAAATGAATAATAACTGCCGCTCTCACAATTATTATAGCTTCGGGTGGCCTGGAATAGTCTGAATTGTCACACTAATAGAATTCAATGGTTGGTAGTGATGTTGGTACTGTCGCTGGCAGAGGCAATGGGTGATGCAGGCTGCAGTGGCTCTCCAAGAAGGACCCTGGCACTTACCTTTGTACAAATTAAGTACTGCATCTAACTCCTTAAATGCTGGGTACAACTACCCTTGAAGTCAGATACAGTTTTGCACATTAATCAAACTCAATACAATTCGATACCCTGCCAGAGACAGTAACTTTAAAAAGTCCAGGGGCCTCATTTAGGGTTGGACAATGACATCCTTTCCACACTATTCTTGATTCCTTCATTTCATTTAGAGGTAGGGGAATGTGTTTCCAATGGTGGAGTCACAGCCGGCTGTGGAAGCACAGGGGCAGATTTACGAAAAGTGACGCATCGCTGCCGCAACGCAGAGATGCGTCAGAAATCTTGCGTCGCCGCTGCAACAACGCAAGTCAACGGGGAAGCGCCAAATGAACAAGGTGACGGAGCGTGGCGCAACGCGGCAACCTGCGTCAGAGAAACTGACGTAGGTGCCGCAAAAGTGCCGCAAGTCAGCCTGATGCAACTGCAGGAAAAGTCACGTAAGGCCGATTTGCAACACGCAACGCCATTCCGACGACTCTGCGACAGCGTACACTGCGGGAAGCATCAAAAGGCAACCGGGAAAGCGACGCAAATACCAAGAAAGACATTTGTGGACCACAGAGGACCCAAAAATGGAACAGGAAGGTCACACCAGTAGCCAGGACCCTCAGGCAAACCCCGCCAGCAGAAGCCCTGATGCACAGGCTGAGCCTGGGGCTAAACGAAAACGCAAGTCCAACTTCAGCCGTGAGGAAAATGAAATCCTGGTGACGGAGGTCACCAACTACCAGCACCAGCTGTTTGTAAGTTCCAAGCTGCCTATAGCGAAAAAAGAGGCGATATGGCAGCGAATTGTCCTGAAAATCAACAGCGTGGGCCAAGCCAAGAGGACCGCCCTCGACTGAAAAAAAAGGTGGCATGACTGCAAGCGCCGCACTAAAGAAAAGCTCGCGGCAAACCGCAAGGCAGCCCTACAAACTGGAGGAGGCAGCCCAGTAGACCAGGAGGTCCTGGATGACCTGGAGGAGCGGGTGGCACAAGTCATCCCAGAGGAAATAGTAACGGGAATCTCCGGACAGGACAGTGCCGCCAGAGAAACTGAAGAGCAGACAACGGGTAAGTTACAATAAGTGCACAGATTGCAGTAATGGGTCATGGTGGTCATTGCAGCTAGAAATTTCCCTGTGCCACAGTCTGATGTGTGCATCTTGTTGTCCTCATACTTGTCCACAATCACAACAATTCTCAATGTAAGTCAAACACATATGTCAATCACACATTTAAAATGTCAGAAAAGCACTGCCATGTCCATCCCTGATGGAGCAGACATACTGGACATCATTTATGTAGGGCCTTGCACCACCGTTACCTCACTTTTGCGAATGTCCAAAGTGAAGACCTGTCGGTGCAAGGACTACATAAGAGACGTGCACAAGGTCATGCATATGCCTACATGCGTAACGTAGGTAATAAGGTGCAACGTGGTGCTACACCTTGCCTGTCCGTCCTTGAGGTGTGCCAGTGTGTTTGGGCAGGTTGCGATCAATGGGTGGAGGATGTGTGCAGCGGGGTCATTGTATGTAAGCGTAGGCGGAGTGCTGTGGCCAAGGGACTCCATGATAACTGATTAGATGTCCAGGATCCCTTTGTGATGTGGATCAATGATGGTGGTGGTGTCTGTTGGGCATGGTGAATATGTGACATTCACAATGATGGTTGGTCCAGGTGAATATGGTGGTGTGGCTGTAGTTGAATCTGTTTACTGTGGAGGAGATGTGCCTGTCTGTGTCTCCTGCTATGTGGCTTGGTGTTGCCAATAGCTGCCTCAGTTAGATGCCAGAAATTTCCCCCAGGAGGCGATGGTGTCCTGCTCACTGGGGTAGTTCAGGTAGAACTAGAGTTCCCGAAGTAGGAATGTCGTTGGGGGTGTGTGAGCCTGGTGTGCAATGGTGGCTACAATGGCATTGGTGAATGGGTGTTCATGGCCCGGGGGGCCTGCAAATGAAGGTGCCAAAGTGGATGTTGTCCTGCCTGGTCCGGCTTTTTAACTTGTGTTGTACCATGGTCACTGCTGGGTCATTTAAGTGCATGTTTAGTCGGAGTGTTCTCCCTTCTCATAGGAGATGGCAATGCCTCCTCCTTGATGGACGTGGTGGGCCTTGTGGGTAATTAAGTAGCTGTCACTGATGGTGATGGTGATTACTGGTCCAGAACGAAGGTTGGTGCATTTAATTGTGAAGTAGGTGACATATGAAGAGTTAACAGCAAGGTGGTGCGACATTTCTGTAGTGTGCATGTGTAGTGCCTGCATGTTGTGGAGGATGGAGTTGAGCTGATTGTGTGTAGTGTTGTTTAGCTGGGTGGCACAAGGCACTGGTGTCCTGATGTGTAAGAATATCTGTCCTGAGATTAGACTTGCGCAGGGTGCAAGATAAGCATACAGTCCTGCAAGATGGCAGTTGTGGTTGCGTACAGGGTGGATGTCAAGGAGGGTGTTTGTGTTGCAGCGGAGGAGTGTAGAAGAGGAATGGTCCTAGCTGGTGAGTGTGGTCCTGGGGCAAATGGCCGCATACGGTCTCATCCATGGATTTCCTCCGTCATGGTAGATGTACATTACAACACTGTTATCACATTTGAATGTCAATTCCAAGTAACCTCAGGCACGCAGTTGCCTTCACATTGCATGTCATATCAACGCATTGTGATGCAACTAATGGAGTTCCATCAGTTCAAGCTTAGGTAATGTGTCCTGGTGTGACATAGCAATGTAAGGGAGTTTCTTTGTGATCAAATCAGAAATATTGGCTGTCTCGTGGAGAAATAATGGACAATAGTCTCACTTTTTTGTTTGACCGAAACAGGATTTCTTTTGGGGTAAAAAATGTAAACTAGTGTGTCTTCTGGGGTCAAAGATTGCAATTTGGGTGTCTTTTGGGGGCAACATATGAAAATAGGGTGTCTTTTGGGGTCAAAATATGAAAATAGGGTGTCTTTTGGGGGCAAAACATGAAAATAGGGTGTCTTTTGGGGGCAAATCATTAAAATAGGGTGGCATTTGGGGGCAATTCATGAAAATATGGTGTCTTTTGGGGGCAATTCATGAAAATATGGTGTCTTTTGGGGGCAAATCATGAAAATAGGGTGGCATTTGGGGGCAATTCATGAAAATATGGTGTTTTTTGGGGGCAAATCATGAAAATAGGGTGTAGTTTGCACCAATTGTGATATCTAGTGTTGTCTGGGGGGGTCTGAGATGAATCTCAGGTATCTGGGGTTGTTATGTGTTACAAGTGTTCCTTTTAGGGTTGCACTCACTGTAGTGGGTATTGTAATTCACAATGCTATCCTATCCAGCTCTCACTACACTGTTGTAATATGAGACCTATTGGTATGCATAGTATTGGAATGCAATGTAATGTAATGCCTTGCAACAAAAGAGATCTTATTTTTGTTTAACACTGGTCTGCCTGCTGCGCATGGCTGCACAGCATCTGGCATTGAAAAATGATGTAGGGGGCACTGGACAGCTGGGTGGAGGTAAAATTCAGAAAATACACTGGAGGGGGCATGGATGTGGGGGTGGGTGTGAGTGGGTGTTTGCCATCACATTACAAACGGAAATGTGCAACAAGGCCTGGTCATGTGTAATCTGTGCACCTGCGCCTCCTAGTCTGCTTCAAGGGACAGGAAGCAGCCAGGCTCCCTCACCTAAGTCAATCACAGGGCTGCAATGTGGTGTTGTCATTGCTCATGCGCGCAGGGACAGTGCATTCTGACAGAGGCTTGTTAGGTGGACATGTACTTCATGCACGCTGTAATGCTGGCCGCATTGTGAACAGGGAAGTGCACATGACTGTTTGGGCCTGACCGAGAGGACAAATGAACAGACATTGTGCACTTTAGTAGGCATACCACTGAGTCCTGGGCCTAATTCTGAGTAGAGCAGCCCCAATCACCCTCACACCCAGAAAGGAAACATAGCATCAGTACATAGATAAATGACCATCATGGTATTTGTTTCAACGTCTAGCACTGCTCAAAATCATGGGCCCAATGCTCCTGCCCCATAAAGGATTATCCCCCAATGGGGGTCCTGCAGCCACAGGTGCTACCCCTGTGCACCCCCATATCATGTGCATCCTCCACTACACATCACACCTTCCACTCACTTGGACATCCACACGGTGGTGTTATCTGATGCACCCTCACAAAGTCGGTGAATAGCCAGCATGACCCTCTGCTAGGTGGGCTTACACAGGCCTGGGTACAGCATTCCCTGCCAAGACAGCTGGGCAATGACACGATGAAGGAGATGCAACACGCATCCCTTATGTGTGTAGTTTGAGTGCTAGTGCAACATAAGTTAGAATCATCTCAGGGTCCACACCCTCCACAGCGTATGGCCAGTGACCCACCCTGTGGCCTAGGATGCAGATATGCGTTGGACACCATTGGCAATATCCTTTGTGCAGCACAGTGTACAGTTGGTGCATGGTATGCAATGTGTACCTCCCTATGTAGTTACTCCGGAGGACATGTAACATTCACAAATACATGGGGGTCCAGGGTGTATTCTCACACAAGTTTGCAGCACGCCTCCATGCAACCTTGCTAGCTACAACACCAGGTAATGGTGATCACCAATGCCTCAATGCCCAACAACACAGTCCAGCAACTACACTGCACCTCCGCATCCCAGGATGGCTCACAAATGGCAGGCCAGCAATGGCACCCTGAGCCGGGAACTCATTGGTGCTTAGATGGGTTTGTATGCCATTGTGTAGTAGGAGTGCCCAATGAGATGTGATGCACACTGGTATTGCTCAGCAAAGTGCATGTACTCAGTAGTGTAGCCCAGATTTCCGCCTTTCCCTTGGTCTCTGAATGGACATGGCATTTGGGGGGCCTGGGGGATTTGTTGCTCTGTGAGGTACTGGGGCCAGGCTAATCCATTCTGCATGACAAACAATGTTAGTTACCTAGTCATCATTGTAGGACGACTCATAGGCTCATTTTTACACTGTTGATGCCAGAATAAATAGTGCAGAATAATTTGATTTCATTTGTTGCTAATGTGCCTTTCATCAGTCATTGCTTGCCAACGGTGTAATTACTAATGCTTTTATAGCAGTGTTTCTGGCAGTCTTCATTGCAGACAACTGCAAAGCTTGCCATGTCACAACGTCTTGTAAGAACATCATGAACAGTGTGTTCTTAGTGGGCGATAGGCTGGCACACCGCAAACTTACGCTAACTAGTGTTTGTTGTAGTTTGAGTGAGTACCTGTACCCATGGGCCGTAATGTTGCCAAAATGTGCATGGACACATCTCATTAGGTTGGTTTTAAAGGAGGCCAACACCCTGGAATCACACACCAATTTACAATTGCCATTGCAGTGTTGCCCAAAAAGTGCACCTACCACTATGAGCAACATTACCATTGCGGTGTATGTACACAGGTCAGTATCAATGCATACCAATAACCAGCACCACTACTGTAACAATAAGTGGTGCAATGTCCATTCAAGTGGGTATGAGTCTTGAGCATCAGTCTGCATCAGGACATAGGTTGCTTGACTGTGACACAAAGATCAGCTTTGATAAGCCACATGTGATGCCTCTTACTAAACCTCACTACAATTGAACATGCTAACACAACTAACAGATTTGCACATTATTTTTCAGAGGATGCTGCTTCAACATCACAACAGGTGGATGCCACCAATCTGTTTGATGATATGGATGACAACCTGCCCTCCGTTGACACTGACACACTGGAGGACCTAATGACCACTATACGGTCACCTACACCACCTCCAGAGCGTGACAACGGTGTGGTAGCTGCTCCAGAGGAACCCCAACCACCACCACCACCAGAATCTGCCACTACAAATATGAGCACCGAGTGGGAGAACACACAGCGTGAGTTCCAAAGAACCGCTGTATCTCTACAGCGGGAACTCCTCAGCGAGGTACATGTTGCTGTGGAGAGTATGGGCGGCATCCTGCAAGCCATACTGCGAAGCATGAATCCAGATTTGGCTAACATCGGTACTGACCAACCCAGCTCCACCCAAACACCGGACTAGCTCAATCTCTGGCAAACATCTCAAATATCATGAGTCAGAGGCATGTTCAAATGCCACCACAAAGTGCCACCAGGGATGTAGCCCAGCACCTACAAAACATTGACGAGAGAATGAGAGACATGCAGCAACAGCAAGACCTCTACTGTCAACCATGACTGCCTTTCATGGTGAGTTGCTGACTGTGATAAAAAATCAGCAACTGATGCTGAATGCCCTAATGGCAAACTTAATCACACCTGAACATGTGTTCCCTCACACATCCTCTGCCACTGCTAGTGGTAGCAGTGGGACAACACGCCCTGCAGCTACCGAGCCAACCAAGCCACGATCTCAAGACTCGGAGGATGACTCAGCAACACAGTTCCAGAGGAAGACTGGTCACTAAAATGACATTACGTCACAAGTGTCGTATGACAACCAACAAAAATTGACTTCAATGAGAACAATGCCGGACAGACAAGAGCATTATGAAGATTTGTACACCTGTGCCCGGGCTCTGGAGTGGACCACCTCCTTCCTCTCCGGCAGCACCCAGAGCGTCCGCCTCCCCCCATTCCGGTCCGAAGCCTCCGAGATCATCTGCGGCGTACCCCAGGGATCTTCCCTCAGTCCGACACTGTTCAACATCTACATGGCCCCGCTCGCACATGTCGCCCGACAGCACGACCTCAACATAATCTCCTACGCCGACGACACTCAGCTGATCCTCTCCCTCACCAAGGACCCCATCACCGCCAAATCCAACCTCCACGAAGGAATGAAGGCCGTCGCCGACTGGATGAAGATCAGCCGACTGAAGCTGAACTCGGACAAGACGGAGGTCCTCATCCTTGGCTCCAACCCCTCAGCCTGGGATGACTCCTGGTGGCCGACGGCACTGGGGGCAGCCCCGACACCCACCGACCACGCACGCAACCTGGGAATCATCCTCGATTCAACGCTCTCCATGACCAAGCAAGTCAACGCCGTCTCCTCCTCCTGCTTCAGCACCCTCCGCATGCTCCGCAAGATCTACAGGTGGATCCCGACAGATACAAGAAGAACAGTCACCCAGGCCCTCGTTAGCAGCAGACTCGACTACGGAAACGCCCTCTACGCGGAAGCCCCGACCAAGCTCATCAAACGACTGCAACTCATCCAATATGCCTCTGCACGACTGATTCTCGACGTACCACGCCACAGCCACATCACCCCCCACCTGAGAAACCTGCACTGGCTCCCCGTCAACAAGAGGATATCCTTCAAGCTCCTCATCCACGCACACAAGGCACTCCACAAGACCGGCCCAGCCTACCTCAACAGACGACTTTCCTTCTACATCCCCAACCGCCAGCTCCGCTCCGCCGGCCTCGCACTCGCCACCGTCCCTCGCATCCGAAGAACAACCACCGGCGGGAGATCCTTCTCCCACCTCGCCGCCAAGACCTGGAACACCCTCCCACTGAGCCTATGACAGACCCAAGACCTGCTGACCTTCAGGAGGCTACTCAAGACCTGGCTGTTTGACCAGTAGCGCCCCCCCGCCCCCTCTCCCAGCGCCTTGAGACCCTCGCGGGTATGTAGTGCGCCCTACAAATATCTGATTGATTGATTGTGCCACACTACATCTTTTTTTCCTGAAACACTGAAGTCCAATACATTGTGACAATAACAATGTATTAATCACCAAGCTACTTTTCAAATAAAATATCTTTGTCCTAACACTCTCAAACATGTGAACGAGTGCTGCTTCACCACTTGTGTGTCTCCCATCTAGCCATTAACCACGCTAGAATCCTCATAATTGGGGACTTCAATTATTGGCCCCACGACTTACGGGAGAGTGCTAGCTCTGTCGAACTAGCATATCTGCTCTCCGGGATGAATTGTACTCAGCATGTCAACGTAGCCACTCACATAAAAGGGCACATTCTCGACCAAGTTTGGACCTCTAACTTGAAGATTTCTAATTTATTGATCTCCCCTTGTACTTGGTCAGACCACTATTTTATTACATTCTCTCTCTCCAGTGTTCATTCCATCAAACCCCAACGAATAGAGAACTATACGGCTAGAAACTGGAGAGGCGCAAACATAGGTAATTTCTGCTCGCTATTGACTAACTCGCCCCCGTCAGAACAGGAGTCAGCCCACAATCAGGCAGAAAGCATTAAGATATGGCTCGAATCTGCAAGTGATAGTGTTGCCCCCATGAAGAAAACCAAGATCATGAGACCTCATGACGCCCAACGTTGGTATTTCCAACGACCTAAAATCAAAGAAACTTGCTCTGCGTCAAGCAGAACGTAGCTGGAGGCGTCACTACTCCCCAGACAAGAAGGACATATTTTTAACACAGCTTGAAGAGTACAAAAAGGCTATTTTACAAACTAAGGCGGATTACTTCTCTAAGAAAACTCTAAACTCAGCAAATAAGGCCAAGGATATTTTCTCAATCGTAGATGAGCTCTCCAAACCGGACAGGGTTACGTTGAAACCTGCCCCTTCGCAATCTTTATGCGACTCTCTCAATTCTTATTTCATTGAGAAAATTGCCACTATTAAATCTAGCATTCCTACCTGTATCCCTCCCACATTCTCTCATCTTATATGTAAAAACCCTCTTTCACTTAATCAAATTCCTTTGATCTCAAGTGATGCCTTCTTTGGCCTGCTCAAGAAGGTTGATTCCGGTTCCCCTACTGACTGCTGCTCGCCGTACATATTACGGGAAGCCTTCCTCACTTGCCCGGACCCCCCCTCTCTTGCTTCTGAACAACTCTCTCAAGCTGGGTATAGTCCCAAACATATTTAAAGATGCGGAAATCATCCTGAAGAAACTTGGCTCTGACCCCCTGGTTCTTAGCAACTATCGTCCCATTTCCCTGTTGCCCTACTTAGGCAAAATTCTAGAGGCTCATGTGGCGAGCTGCCTTAGCTCCTTCATTGAATGCTCCCAGTTCCTCGACACTCATCAAGCATGCTTTAGACCCGCACATTCAACAGAGTCGGTCATTTTTACAGTCATGGACGAGCTTAGAGGGGGGGCAGACAAGAACATCACCCAGGCCCTGGTACTTCTTGATCTGTCAGCGGCATTCGACACGGTCGATCACAATCTTCTGATTGACCGTGTCAGCAATGCCGTGATCCAGGGTCTGGTGCTGAAGTGGCTCTCTTCCTTTCTCAGCAACCGGTCTCAAGCGGTGCGCCTCACTAACTTCTCCTCCAAGAAAATTAAATTGACTTGCGGGGTTCCCCAGGGCTCTTCCCTCTCTCCCGCTCCTTTTTAATTTGTACTTATTACCCCATATCCACTCCTTGAGAGAAAGGAAGGTTGGAACTTTTAACTATGCTGACGACCTCCAACTTGTATTTGATATCAATCAATCGGCATCTTCTGTGTCCAACTTCCAATCCACCATGAACTTTATCAGCGAATGGATGAATCACAACCAACTTAAGCTGAACCCTGATAAAAACCGAGCTGATCCTTACGGGCGGGCCAGCCAACCCGTGGAATTCAAATTTCTGGCCCCCACTCTTGGGAACCCCCCCACTCCCAGCAAGCTCTACCAAAAGTCTGGGCATAGTGATCAGCAATGATTTGTCCATGAAGGCGCAAATTGGCTCTGTGGTCTCCTCCTGCTTCTTTCAATTACGTAGAATTAAGAAGATCAGTAGATTCCTGACCACTGAAGCCCTGACCCTAGTTATCCTGGCTCTGGTTATCTCCCGCATTGATTACGCCAACTCATTGTATGTCGGCATGCCAGCCTATCAATTACGTTGCCTACAGTTGGTGCAGAACCAAGCGGCTAGGCTGATTTTTCACCAGCCCAAATGGCACCATGTCCGATCTTTAATGAAAAGCCTACACTGGTTTCCCGTGGGAAAACGCTGCACCTTCAAGCTGGGATGTACCATTTTCAAAGCTCTTTCTGGTGATAGTCCAGCATTTGTTTCTTCTAGGTTCCAGCATTACATTCCTTCTCGGGACTTGCGGTCTTCCCATCTGAATCTGCTGGCCACCCCTTCTTTCAAACGAAAGAAACATGGGGGACTAAGATTTGCGGTCTTGGCCCCACAATTTTGGAACTCTCTCCCTGCGGAGCTGAGGTCTGTAACTTCTTATGCACAGTTTAGGAAACAGCTTAAGACCTGGCTGTTCTCCCAGGCGTATGACTAATCAATTTTCCCTCTTTTGCAGCCTCCCCCTTGACTCTAGCGCCATGAAACCGTTTGGTGTACGCGCGTTTTACAAATTCTTTTAACATAACATAACATAACAAGAACAATGTGCCCTTGTGTCAGGTTTGTACCATTCCACAATATCACTGGGTATAATGTTTGTTGTGAAATCCAGACACACGTGGAAGAGTGGCTAACTACTTGATCAATGTTTGTTAGTATGACAATGCAAATGTGAAAATACATGCTGTCATATGTAGAAATAAGTGGCAGTTTCTCATGAATGTGCCGCAGCGCATCACAACAAGCCCTTTGACTGTGCCACTCTGTGTAACGTTCTGAACACAGAAATGCCACACATATCCAAGGAAATGTGGCATTCCTGTGCTCTCCCCTGCGCTGGCACAGGGTCAGACTGATTTGCATATGGCCATGTCTGAACTGGGGTGGTGGAGTGAGCTAAAGAATGATGATGGATTAAACCCAGATCAGTTGACTGGGGGTGAGTGTTTGATTGGCTCAAACGTTCCGTCCATCATCCCCTTTGTATCGCTTTGTTTGCCCTAAGTTGGCGGGGGTATGCCCAGACGTGGGTCCCTTGCTCACTTTGCCACTGGATTCAAGCAAGCCTGGCTGATGACGGCTGGAATGCCAGAAACCGGTCCTAGGATGCTTGTTTCCGGTCCAGGGAAGACATGGCTTGGCAGTTCGGGCTGGACTGTTCCCATGAGGCACAGGGTCAGACTGATTTGCATATGGCCATGTCTGAACTGGGGTGGTGGAGTGAGCTAAAGAATGATGATGGATTAAACCCAGATCAGTTGACTGGGGGTGAGTGTTTGATTGGCTCAAACGTTCCGTCCATCATCCCCTTTTGTATCGCTTTGTTTGCCCTAAGTTGGCGGGGGTATGCCCAGACGTGGGTCCCTTGCTCACTTTGCCACTGGATTCAAGCAAGCCTGGCTGATGACGGCTGGAATGCCAGAAACCGGTCCTAGGATGCTTGTTTCCGGTCCAGGGAAGACATGGCTTGGCAGTTCGGGCTGGACTGTTCCCATGAGGCACAGGGTCAGACTGATTTGCATATGGCCATGTCTGAACTGGGGTGGTGGAGTGAGCTAAAGAATGATGATGGATTAAACCCAGATCAGTTGACTGGGGGTGAGTGTTTGATTGGCTCAAACGTTCCGTCCATCATCCCCTTTTGTATCGCTTTGTTTGCCCTAAGTTGGCGGGGGTATGCCCAGACGTGGGTCCCTTGCTCACTTTGCCACTGGATTCAAGCAAGCCTGGCTGATGACGGCTGGAATGCCAGAAACCGGTCCTAGGATGCTTGTTTCCGGTCCAGGGAAGACATGGCTTGGCAGTTCGGGCTGGACTGTTCCCATGAGGCACAGGGTCAGACTGATTTGCATATGGCCATGTCTGAGCTGGGGTGGTGGAGTGAGCTAAAGAATGATGATGGATTAAACCCAGATCAGTTGACTGGGGGTGAGTGTTTGATTGGCTCAAACGTTCCGTCCATCATCCCCTTTTGTATCTCCCCTGCGCTGGGGCAGAAACAGCTGCCATGCGCCTGTGCATGCACCCTAGCAGCATGCCTCAAGGATGCCTGCGTCATGGTGGGATGATTAGTTGTGCATGAAGGTGTACCTCCCCACACAAAAACAGTCACAACTGGCTTTTGGCCAAATTAATGCATGCTGTAGACTGCAGCACACCTTCAAACTTTCTGAAACGTGGAGAAAGGAAAAGCTTGCTCATCAATGTGCCTCTCTCTGCCACCCCTAGTGTGGCATAGCTTACTGACGCCTTGGCAGGATTAGGATTCCTTGTAAAGCTGGAAATCTGTCTACTTCCAGGGTTGTGAGGTGTGAACACCCACAGCAACCCACATGGAATGCACCATTCACAAATAAAGCTTTGTGAAAAGTGGCTGTAGTGACAAGGACAGCACTGGATGAGGGACGTACTTCGGCAATGGTCCTATTAGATATCAGTGCCGCGTTCAACACGGTCTCCCACCAGATCTTACTGCAAAGGTTGGAGGAGTCGGGCATAGCGGGCATTGCACTGGACTGGTTCGCCTCTTTCCTTCCTGAGAGGACCTCCCATGTAACGGACCCCCATTTCAGCTCCATGGTTCACACTATTAAACAGGGTGTGCCACAGGGCTCAGCTCTGAGCCCAACACTTTTTAATCTATATGTCCAACCATTAGCAGGGCTGTCCAGGAGTTTAGGGCTCACAATAGTATCATATGCAGATGATACGCAGTTGGTAGTTGCACTCCCTGATAACTGGGTGCAGGACGCACATAAGATTCGGATCGATCTTGCTGCTGTTGCTGGGTGGATGACTGCCAACTGCCTCCAGCTCAATGCCAGCAAGTCTGAGGTCTTGCTGGTGGGTAAAGATCCTGAGCTGTGGAGTGAATGCTGGTGGCCTGCAACCCTTTGTTGTGCACCCGCACCCAAACAGGTGGTGAAAGACCTAGGTGTCTGGGTTGACTCGGCTCTCCTCCTCCAGGCCCAAACTAAGAAAGGGGCAGGAACGTGTTTTGGTATACTACGGGGGCTCACACCGCAGTTGGCTCTTTTTTAAATCCATCCATCAGTCAGGTTATTGTCCAGGCCTCCGTTTTGTCGAGACTGGATTATGGCTGCTTGCTCCAGCTGGGGGCCAACAAGTCTGAGATTGTGAGACTGCAGAGGATCCAAATCGAAGCTGCCAGAACTCTTCTTGGTCTTCCTTGAACCTGCAGCGCCATTCGTCGGCTTCACTGGCTGCCGGGGGCCAGAGGAGTGGAGTTCAAGTCTCTCTGCATTGCGTTTAAGGTCTTGAATTTCTCCTCTCCTGGCATACTGGCCAACCTGCTCTCACCATACACCACCACTCGCCAACTTCGCTCAATAGGTCATCACCTGGCGGTTGTCCCCCGGGTAAGGAGGGTCCGAGCTGGTGGGCACTCCTTCCGCACACTAGCAGCTAAACTCTTGAACTCATTTCCTACACACATTCACACCATAGATAATTCCCTGGCCTTCCATAAGGCTATCAAGATCCACCTCTTTCCTTAAAATTTGGCCTCCTTCTGTCACCTGCCTCCCGTTCTGTCTGCTATCAGTGCTGGGACGCCCCTTTGCTGGGGCAGCTGTGCGCAATATAAGACGTCTTAACAGAACAGAACAAAGTCAACGCAGGGTGGCTAGGTGAGTCTTTGTAAATACGGGGATGATGAAAGCGCTGCCAGTGTGTCACAAAAAGTCACGTACTGGCAGTGCAAGTGGATTTAGAATCTGCACATCCAACATTGATGACGTTGTGTCAAAATATATGACTGGTATGCCCTAAGAATTTAAACATACCAGCAAACAAGATGTGCTGAAGTTTTGACCAGGGTACCTCATACACCAGCCTTAAAACTCAACTATGCCTGTATACAGACATTGGGTTGTCCAGTCATATGAACTAGCCACTCGAAACCCAATGACTACTTGTCCATTAACATGGTATAGCTCTTCCAACCCCGAGAGCGATAATGTGTGGTGTGTACATTCTGTACATCAGTGTATGAGACAAGCCATATTTCACTTACATATAGCAACATCATACCCAGCTGAGACCGATTAATGATAGATAAACATGCAGAGGTTGTCCAAAGACTCATGATTTGAATCCAAAACATATGTATGTGTCAGACCAAGAGTGTGTACCCCAAAACTTCGAAGCACAGATGTTGCATGAACATGTACATATAGTCAGACATGGAGCACCAACCTACTAGAATGTACTAATATGATGCACTCAAACAGGAATCTGTGTTCACAGTCCATGTGCCCACTTACTCACACATACAACATAGTAAATGCTGACCATCAAAGAATATAGTCCAAGCTCGGTAAATAACAAGATTTTTATATAAAAAAAATATAGAAGTTAAATCTACATTAATATCACACACTCTGCCTAAAATACCTTTAAAGCTATTGTAACATATCAAAACCTATCTAAACTAATTATGCTTAACCTACCTAACTTAACTTGATAATCCTAAACTAAACTATGTTCACGCGGGACTACTAAACATCATCCCCCACCCCCCTTAACACATCAATGCACAATAGACATACACATACTTATCCTATACATGAACTAACTAGTAATGTAGTAAAACACAAATATATTTTTTTAGGGTATTTTTTCTTTTTTTCATAAACATGTAAACACACATTAAATGACCCCCCCACCCCTAAATGTTATTAAAATACCCTATGATAAAAAAGTATGAAGTTATAAAAAATGAACAACTAACTAACTATCCTACCTATGCTAACTATGTCTACCTATATTAACAATCATAAATGTACTTTTAAAGGAATCTTACATATAAAAATAAAACACAATATACATTTTACACTATGTACAAGCAGCCCTCAGATCAGGCTGATTAAATGGTCCAGGGCCTGCTGCATCTTGTCCATTTTCTGGGTAAAATTGTATATTTTTTGCTCCAGACCATCCATCCTCTTCATTAAGGTGTCCACATCGTTAGTTGCCATGCCCTGTCCACTTGACTGTCCAGACGTGGAGGGGGTGGGGGGGTGGGGGGGGGCCCGACAGCTCCTGGTGCTGGGGTTGGGGCCTCGGTGGCTACAGGATGCCGGCTTGTGGTCTTGCCATTCTTGGCTGGGGCGTTGGTGTACCATGTATTGGCAGCCTTATGTTTTTCGTACTGCCGGGAGGTCCATCTGAAGCCCTTAGCTACCGACAATATATGTGCATATCGGGTCTTCCGTATGCGGAAAACCCGTTCCTCTTCCGCATTCATGTTATCTGTATGAAAAGAGGGACACATGTGTCAGTCAACCAGTACATGACGGACAGAAGTTAATAGGAAATGCATGGTATCATGTGTGATATAACCAACATTCGGGCCAATCATCCGGTCACTGTGGGGCCCACACAACCCAATACAATACTACTGATTTTGTTCATCACATACTGTGCAGTCAACTGAATGTCATGATTGCACGTAAATCATTTCCACACTTGATATACTAATAAATTAATGATGAGCCATAGGAATGACAAACCAGTTAACAGACATCATGGCATTTGATCATTTCCTCCTAAACCTCACATAATCTGGCTCCCCATGTACAAGTCATGGAGTCATGTGATCCTGAATCTGCACCGGCAGCTGAGTTCGGACAGTGTCACAGTGTGTCATGGATGAAGAACATCTTCTCTAGACATATATACCACTTGACCGTTCTTTTCACACTCCAACAGAGTAATGCACTGTAGTAGCAATTTACTTTTTGGGACACAGAGATGTGGTTGCTGTCTCAACACCAATGAACCTCAGAATTGATGACAGTACTCAAGTTGACTGGCATGCAGCATGCGAAGTAGTACTAGCAGGGTGAACAGCACATCTACTTATTTTGACAGCATACATGCACCTAGCTTCAAAATGTTGACTATAGTTTTTGAGTATATTGTTCAATCTACGACACACCAAACATACCTACTGTTCGATCACAGCTACTTTGTCCTCATGATAAAGGATCAAGGATGCATTACAGCATCATGACATAAGTCTTACGTTGTCATGACTGTGAATGCAATTTTGGATTACAGGATGTGCCACACTTGTGTGATGACACAATTGAATATTGTTATCTACCATATGCACCAAAGCACACCGAAGCAATGTCACTATCATCCCTAATTTGTCCTATGGTGCAAAAAGGACAATCAATCAGTACAGTTCCAAGGATGATGTTCAAAGGACTGATGCACAGCTGTTGAAGTGTCTGGACTTCAGAAATGCTTCTCTGCAATCCAGACGTTATTCAGGAACGCAACAATCCTGCGCAGGGTCAACATGGTACAAGCGCATTTGAATGATTGTTCTCTACATATCCAATCATCTGTGGGAATTCTTTTGGAACTCAAGAACAGACAGCAAATTTGACCGTGGCTCTGTGATACTTCAATATATCAAATCAAGGCTGTTAGCCATATAATCAACTTAGAGGGAGATTCCTGTCTCATAAACGACTTGCTCGGTATATTCCCAAAAAACTGCCGGCATACTCTTGAGAGAAGCCTTGATAAAGTCCAGGAGGACGAAACGCACGTTGGCTGCCATTTGTTGTATTTCATGGAATTAAAGTGAATGACTGGACACTTCAACAGCTGTGGAACACATATTTGAACATCATCCTTGAAACTGGGGGGATTGTTTCTGCCTTTTTCAACATATGACAAATTAAGGATAATAGTGACATTGCTTTGGTGTGCTTCGGTGCATATGGTAGATAGTGTCATCTAGACTACGTTGTAGGACTAGTGGATTTATAACCAAGGTGGGTGTGTATCCTAGCAACATGGGAGCACCTGATAAATGTGATGAGCTGCAAATTGGATGCTAACTACAGGACTCACTGACATATTGATGTGCAGATCGTAAGGCATATCTACAAGTCATTCGTATATATTTCAATTTGATGTTGTTTGTGACACAGCACAAGGATTACCCCATCCAAATACATGAGGCAGACTGCCATTCCTATGGCTCATTTGCATACAAGTGAGTATGGTCAGTTGAAAGTGCATCATTGTTCATGTATTCCTAGTATGATACATCGGACATTTGGGGGGGGGGATGACATAAATCAGTCACAAAACTATGCATGTTCACAATTAAAAAGATCAATTACGTGAAGAGACATATGACAATCATGGACACTGAGCATGGCCAGTTTGTGCTTGGTTGTTCTCTGTGTTATCACATTGAATCAATGTGGAAAAGCATTGCAACCCATGTACTTCCCCAGACCAGCTGACTCTGACCTTGCACCAACACAGCAACTCTGGAACAACGCCCTGTCCAACGATTGGGCACAACACCACTACCCACATGTAGTGAGCACTGTGTTCAGCATGCCCTCCGCTCCATATGTCAGCCATCTGATGCTGTCGTCTCCACTTGGCTTCTGCTACTCCAGTCTAAATGGCAATGGGCACTCCATTTTGCATTGTGGATAGAGGGAAGGCCTGTCTGACACTGTTGTGGCTTTTGATGTGTCCACGCATGTACAACATTCACAATGTGTTTCATCATGGTCTTTGGACTTTGAGAGCGTCTGCAAAGTTCAGACTGCAGCTGGATGTAGTGATCATACTATAGTTGCCCACATACAGAGTCTAGCTTCCATCCTCGCACATCACCAACATCACAATCAATGATTCTAGATACTCACTGGTAGCGTTGGGGTCTTCAAAGGTGTCGACCTCCCCCTGTGTATATGGCCATGGTCCACCTAAGGAACATGAATAGATGTACAATTATGTATGAAATCCCCACATATGTACATTCTAGGGAAAAAAGATTAGTTAGCGTGACACATGCATGTAATTACCAGACCATGTCACTCCCTTTACATTAAGTACAGCAATGTTTTGTCACCCACACTTGGACACTGTAAATGCTGGATCAATTCCACATCACTGTTCACTGAGTGTGATACAAACATGTGTGGCATCTCTGTGAGTTTGCACGTGCATTGACACATTTATCGGACATGCCCTTACGCAGACACAATTGCCGAATGCTGTAAGGATGGCTGGTTCAAAGATTTGTCTGCGCTTGCACATGTGTAAACAGTTTTGTGATGTGCGAACTCACAATACTTCTTCGACTCCCTACATGCTTGCAGCATGTAAAACTCTATCTTGTTGCCTGATTGCACACTGATTTGGCCTTGCTTGTGACTTTTGCATTGTTGCTTGCACGTCTTGTGGTTCTTTTGGCTGCCTGCTTCACCCTCCATCCCTGATGCAGATTCACCCGAAGTGCCTCCACCATGACAAATCCAGAGTTCCAGGTGCACATCCATAAACCATTAACAATATTATGGGGTTTGATGCTTGTCCACACAGCAGACATGCACAGTATTAGCTCAACAGCCAAACCCCTCTGCAGCTACAAAATATCACAAACACAATCATCACCACAGGTCATGCTTCTCCACACTCCATCAGCTATGACTCAGAAAGATTTCAATGGACTGTACCAGTGGAAAATCTCAACAATACTACCTGTACACACCGAGCAACAACCATGGACAGTAATCCAGACTACACTGCACCCAGGCCTTCACCACCAACTACACGCACACTATGTACATGCCAAACTGCACCAACTCAGGATCCCTGAAATACATCCTCCTCAAAGTGTCCAGCCTTTGAAGACTAGCCATGGAGATCTGTATCATCATCGACAACCTTGCACCAGATGTAGCGTTACTCACAGGAAGCATGGAAAACGCTACCTTTGCCAACAACATTGCCAAATGCATCACCAATTAATATTCACATTTTAGGAATGGCCTGCAACAACCGTCCGGTATGAGGCCATGCCATTGCACTTAATAGCTACCACCAAATCACAAACTCAAGCAACAGCACACTCAACACCAAACACCTACGCTTCCAGATCCAGGCCAGCACAAGGACAACCCTCCGAGGGAGCCTTGTCTACAGACCTTCCAGTCCTTGAACTGTGTACACCACCTACATCACAAACATTATTGCACAACATGCCGTCGCATACATGTACTACATACTTGTAACATACCTCAACTCACATCTTGACAACCTCAGTGCCAACAGATTTGCCAACTGCAAGGACGAGCTTGAAAACATCCTTGAAAACGACTGGCCGGATCACCACATTATCTTATTTCACATCAAACAAAAAGTGCTATCCCTGCCACCCGTACAAGACCCACCCAAATGGTTTAGAAATCTCACCCAGATTCCCCTTGGCGTCCTGGAAGAAAGGTTAAGTTCGCTCCTCCCCAGCGGCAATGATCACCTCTCCACAACTGATCTCACCTCACTCTACAACTCATGCTTGATCAACTAGCACCCCTGAAATTAAAAAAAAGCCGACATACTCCGTCCAGATCATGGTTCGACTCCGACATCAACGCCGAAAGGAGACAATTAAGAGCCACAGAAAGGCGCTGGAGGAACAATCCTTCTACTATCCACCGCGAACAACTCAGAACAGTCCGGAAGAAGTACAACAGTCACATCAAAAACAAAAAATCCACGTTCTTCCGCTCCGCACTGGATAGCGCAAAAAACAGACCTAAGGAGCTCTTTAACATCATCAGACAACAAACCTCCAAACCCGCTACGTCCTCAGTGCAGGCATCCAAAGAACTATGCGACAACTTCGCCAACTTCTTCAATGACAAGATCTCCAAGATCGAGCTCTCACTGGACATCAATAGCGCCCCCCCTACCAATAGCAGCCCGTCTGGGGCGTATGATATCGCTCCCTTACCCCACACCAAACCCTGGCGACTCTTCCATCCCATTCAGGAAGCTGAGATAGTCAAACTGATCTCCACCTCCAAGCCCTCATCTCATGTCCTAGACCCTATACCCGCGCAACTGACCAAAAAGCTGAAACTCTCCTTAGCCCCACTCTGGTGCAAGAATATAAACAGCTCCCTAAAAAGCGGAGTCGTTTCAGACTGTCTCAAAGTGGGACAAGTCACCCCACTGCTGAAAAAACCCGGCCTGGATATAAAGGATTTGAATAACTTTAGAACTGTCTCTAACCTTCCTCTTCTATCCAAAATCCTAGAAAGATGTGTACTTCAACAATTAACTCAACACATGGACAGTATCAACCTCCTTGACTCCCATCAGTCTGGCTTCAGGAAAGGCTGCAGCACAGAAACCGCGATCCTCAACATCATCGATGATATCCACAAATCACTTGACTCAGACCAATGCTGTCTCCTCATTCTCCTAGACCTATCGGCAGCATTCGACACGGTAGATCACAATCTTCTCATTAATGTTCTCCAAGAAAGGGCCGGCCTTGATGAGGTGGTCCTCCAATGGTTCTCCTCCTTCCTACACAACCGCACCCAGAGAATCAAAATCAAAAACTTTGAGTCTGACCTTCACCCAGTCAGTAGGGGAGTTCCTCAAGGGTCAGTGTTCTCCCCCCAACTTTTCAACATTTACATGGAACCCCTCACCACCCTACTCAAAAAAGCTAACATTCCCTTCCACCTATATGCTGACAATACTCAGATTTACTTGGAAACCTCCTCCGTCAAAGACATTCAAAGACTCAATGACATACTGAGGGAAGTGCAACACTGGCTGTCAAGTAACCATTTAAAACTGAATCACGACAAAACCGAATTACTCCTCATATCGAACAAAGAAGAGAACCCCCAAATGGTCAAATGGCTGAAAGCTACCGATGCGCTCAATGGGAACCTCACCCTGGCCGACTCTGTTAAATCACTAGGTATCACGCTAGACCCGAAACTGGACATGACTAAACACATTAAGAACTCAGCTAAGAGCGCCTTCCTTAACCTGAAGTTACTGAACAAGATAAAACCTTTCATCCCGCCCAAAGATCTCAAACAAGCCACCCAATCATTGGTGCTGTCAAGATTAGACTATGGGAATGCAGTCCTCTCAGGAATAGCTAAATCACATCTTGCTCCTCTTAAAACAACGCTCAACGCGGCAGCCAGAATGGTCACCGGAATCAAGAAATTTGATCACATTTCACCTGCACTCAGAGAACTCAAGTGGCTCCCAGTCGAAATGCGGGCGAACTTCAGAACAGCCTGCCTCACACACAAAGCCCTGCACACCGGCAAACCCGAATATCTGGCTGCCAAACTCAAAAAAGCCGGTCAGACCAGGAACCTCAGAAGCTCTACCCTACTACTCATCCCGCTGAAATCACGAAAACAAAAAACCGCGGCCAGGTCCTTCGCCGGGAACGCGCCCAAAATCTGGAACTCTATTCCCCCTCACATCAGAACTATTCCCTCTTTTGCAAAATTCAAAAGTCAGCTCAAAATCCTGTTCCTCGACCGTTCCCTAGTGAACCGATAGGAGCAGTCGGAGCGCTGACGCAGACACCTCACACCTCTACGACGCTGCGTCACCAAGGGTCCGAACTCGAACTCTCCGCCATTGACCTATACGATTATCTTTATTATGGGATCTTCCGCATTACTGTATTATGCTATTTTCTGCATTGTAACTGATGTAAAGCGCTCCGATACTCTCGGGTTAGGTCAGCCCTATATAAAACTTCTCAAATAAATCAATAAATAAAATAAAAACGTCTGACAGTAACAACTTGTCACAACCCACAACCACAAGCCAGGTCAGAACATCAACACATCCACTACACCCAGACCACGTACCCCCATGGACTGACCAGCCCGACGTACACCTCCATGTCAACTAAACATCTGCATTCGAAAAAACAAAATTGCACACCACAAAGGAAATGACAGAAGATTGACATGGAACAACTATAATGAGCCACAAACCAAAATGCCACCAACACCTTGCACAACACAAGCTTGGTTCCAAATGGACCCCACAGATGATCGTCAAAATGTGTAGATGAACTTGCACCAGTCTTTGACACCAACACACAGCAGCACAGGAAGGCAACATGGTTCCCGGACAGACCACATCAATTGTGAGGCACATGCAGACACCTTGTGGCGAAGATGAATAACAGCAAATCCCCTGAAGAAGGATCCAAATGGAAGAACACCATATCAACAATCCACCCACACATCATACTTACAAATAAGCAACTGAATCCCACACTCAATCCTCACAAACTCCAGAAATGCAAAGCTAAAATTCAGCTTCCTCAGTTATATTTGCAGAACTTGCATTGGTAATACTGACATCTCCCCCTCCCAGGACCACTACAACAAGCTCTGCTCATACTTCCACACGGATGTCATGTGCCTCTAGGATAAGTTCCAATCCGGGACACAGGTCTATGAAGCCACACAATCTTCATGCAACCCCAGCTACCCCTCCATCTCATCCCGGACAACAATCAACACCCAAGACAACGCATCTACCATGAGATGCATCCACTTATGATCACAAATGGACCCCTGTCCCAAACCTCTTCCACTAAGCTGCTGAAGCCATCACTCCAGCATTAAAAGTTTACAATAAACACCGGCGTAAAATAGTGACATTTTCCACGTCAAGTGGAGGTGCGCATAATTCTGACCCACATTCAATGAGCTGACAATAATCATCCTGTGCAGACCACACCCTGCACATCTTCATTGGAACTGTATAGACCTGACTCTTCAACTGCACGTGCATTCAGACCCTCACATGTGAGTAGTCCACTTATGATTTCAATACTTGGTTGGTTTGTCGATTGATGCCTCATACATAACTCTGGATGTGTATGTAAGCATATCATGAGATTTACACAGGATATGGACTGAAATCCAAGAGTGTGCAGCAGTGAGGCACCACAAGCCCTTTGTCTGCACCACACTGTGTAAGTTCCCGAGCTCTTGAATACAACGTGGACATTTTCCTGAATCCCTGTGCCACCAGT
The DNA here is from genome assembly GCA_963921515.1 of Calotriton arnoldi. Taxonomy (NCBI): domain Eukaryota; kingdom Metazoa; phylum Chordata; class Amphibia; order Caudata; family Salamandridae; genus Calotriton; species Calotriton arnoldi. The sequence goes on from CAWUFW010000282.1 coordinate 4,607,339, forward strand.
ACTTCTCTTTATTATATGTACTGGTGGTGCCGGGTCGTGCTCAATATTTCCAATGACCTGAAAATCCAGCCTGCGTGACTTTTCATGCCCTTGTAATTATGCCACCTTTACACGCAGTAGTTTGCGAGGAAGGGCCATGTTGGTTGCTGTGGATGTTCACACACAACACACATATCCACTGATGCATTGCCAGACTTACAATAAAGCGCTAATCTGTAAAGGCATCAGGATGCGACGCCACCCTAGGGGTGGCGTAGCGTGGTGCAACAATGAGAAATGTTTTTACTTTACCTTTTCCTTTTCCATCGCTTAATGCATGCTGCATTTGACTGCACGCATTGGAGGAGGAATTCAGCTCAATTGTAAAATTAGGGTGCAGGAAGGTGCCCCTTCCTGCACAAACACAGTCTCCCCACGACGCAGGCAGCCTTGCACCTTTGTGCAAGGTTGCCTGCGCCAGCACATGGTAGCAGGTTGTGTGCCAGCGCAGGGGTTAGCACAGAGATGCAACATAATGTGGAAATTATGTTGGATGCCTGCACTTCGAAGATAATGCTGCTTTGCGCAGTTAAATGCTTTGCAGCACCGTGCTGCGTTAGTTTCTTAATGATCAGCCCTATAGTTTTAAGCATCACATAAATATTTCCACCTTTGGCACTGGTGCTTGTGTGTGTGAAGATATACCATTTCTATGTCAACATCATATATATTGGTCACAACATATGTGTCTGTGACCACACAACAATCCATTTTTTCCTTGAGGTCATATTTATTTTCTCCACGACCATTGCAACACCAATCAATATATCCGAATTTGTGGACATAGCGAGATATGGCATAGCTGTGCACCTCTGACAAAAACAATATGAGTACCAATATACATTTACTTACCAGTTGGCCCATCAACATCCAGGCCAAGATGGTCAAGCAAGTCAGCCTCCCGGTTGATGATGTCCTGCCAGCGGTGCTTATTTGGTGGGGTGTGCGATGGACGTCAAGGATCCTGCCAAGGCATCGCTGGACCTGGCCCCACCTCCGCTTGCGCTCTGCTGCATTGTAGCCTTGGCTCACACGGCCCCCCGTGCTGATCATACGTGGCAGGTAATGAAAGATCAGCCATATGAGGCCACCAAACTCCCTGTTGGTCAGGTTCTTGGACCTGCCAGACATATTCAGGTCTGTGTATTTTTTTAAAGGAAACTTATAAAAAGTAATGAAGGAAACTTATAGGAAGAAAAACTGACGAAAAGGAATTACCCCACCCGTATATTAACACTATAACTAACTACCCCTATAAACACACACACCCTAAATACAACTATTAATGGCACACACAAGACTGACAAATGACAAAAGACAGAACAATAAACTTCAAAATACACAGAGGACTGACAAAACACACTGCAACAAACAACTCTCAAGCTCCACAAACTCCAACAGCCTCCTCCACCAAGCACACACCTAGAGATAATAAGAGAAAGTGAAAGTAAATGTGCACTTCCTGGTTTGGGACATTCTAGAATCATTGCATCATTTCCTGCTTAGATGCGACACGTTTTGACGTTTTGCATTACATTTCAGACGATGCGACGTTTATTTGACTCAATTGCAGTTCATTTCACATATGCATGCGTGACAGTTCTCTGTTTTGCGTGTTGCATCATGCGTTAACATGCATTTGTCATTACAAAGCGTAACAGTTTTCACTTAGCGTTGCGCTTTGTTCAGATGCTACCCGTTTTTGTTAGTTTGCGACACTTTACGGGTAGATGTGACTCGTTTCAGGGGGCGGAGTGAGTGGAGGCAGATTTGTAGATGCTTAACGCTTGGGTCTGTGCGACACTTTACGGTTGGATGCGACACTTTTCTGTGGTCTGAGTGACTCAACCCAGATTTGTTACTGTATAGATGTATATATGTGGGGGCAGATCTACAAGGAAGTTCCGCAGCGTGGCACCGCAGGCCTTTTGGCTGCGCCACGCTGCGGCACTTCTGAAAGCACAGGGATGCAACATATTTACGAGAATATGTCGCATCTCTGTGCTTCCCCCTGCGCTGGCGCACAAACTGCAGCCATGCGCTGGCGCAGGCCCCCTTGCACAATGGTGCATGGATGCCTGCGTCGTGGGGAGATTGTCTGTGTGCAGGAAGGGGCACTTTCCTGCACAAAAACAATCAATACAGGCATTTTCCTCTTTCAATGCGTGCTGTAGAATGCAGCACGCATTGAAAGAGTAAAAAGACGAGGAGAAGTTGCACCTCGCTACGCCACCTCTAGGGTGGTTTAGTATCCAGACGCATCTCCAGATTTACGATTTATCGTCAATCTGGAAATGTGTCTTGTTCCATGGGTGTTGCGTGGGAACACCCACAGCAACAGCAATGGAACGCCCCTTCAACGCAAAGTGCTGCGTGTGAAGGGGCTGTATTTTCAAGGAGAGGAAAAGTCACGCCGGGTGGCTTTTCCTCTCCTTGTAAATATGGATGAGCCCCCTGCGCCACCAGTACGTCACAAAAAGTGACGTACTGGTGGCACAGGGGGCTTGTTATTCTGCCCAGAGTTGTTGTGCAAGGGATGTGTAACATATAGTACATGTGTGTATTCCATCTCAACATGTTGCCTGATTGAATGTTGAGTTGTGTTGTTTTCTGTCACCAACATTTCCATACGTAATGGTATATGTGTACATAATCATATGGAATTAAGATCGGTTTGTTACTGGTACTTTTAAGTTGCACTTGCACAGCAGGTGCCTAACATTACATCACGCATCGTTGGCACTACCTGCAGTACATTGGTTACCATGTCACAGCGCGCAACCATGTGGCTTCTTTTCAGGCCCATGGCGGGACTGGTGCACCACTTTTCACATGTCCAAACGTGACACATCAGCGGCACAAGGTGCTTTGATTTTGCAACTGTGTTTTAATGAGTGATGTGTGGTGCCACTTTCGGCAGCTATGCATGTCAGGCACACCACACAGACAACCTTAGATCATGGTGCAAGTGTGCATGAACCACTGCATGTCAGCTGTTTGTGCAAAATTGCAGGGTAGTACACAACAATGCAACATGTCATTGGGATAATGTTGCATTCCTGTGCTCCACCAGTGCCACAGCTTGTCACAGCCAAGGTGCTTGCACTGACATGCTGCAGCAGTTTCAGGTTGATCTGCACATATATATTTCTATCATATCACCTGTTAAGTAAATGGACACAAAGTTGATGCTCCTACTTAAATTTTTTATTGAGAATTTAGTGCATATTGTTACAAACTTAAATTTGCTACATCATGAGTAGAATTTTGTGACAATGTGTGTGCGACGTCTTATCCCTGCTGCAGTGTGGCGTATGTCTTGTCCTTCTGCTTCACCTTCATCACCATCATCCATTTGTTCAGGGGGCTGTTCCTCTTCATCCCAGGGCACATTTGTTTTTACACATATGTTGTGGAGTATTGCACATGTCATTATCATTTTGCACACAGTTTCTGGAGGATAGAGTAGCCTTCCGCCTGATAAATCTAGGTAACGGAACCTGGACTTGAGCATTCCGAACCTTCTTTCGATGATGTTTCGAGTTCTGCAATGGACATGGTTGTATGCCTTTTGTGGTTCAGTCTGTGGATTTCCAAATGGTGTCATCAACCACGTCTGTAGACCATATCCTTGATCAGCTGTAATTGGAAAGTAAGTGGAAATGTGTTACTTCAGGGTGACATCAGTATACATGGCATGTGTTGTACGTCAAGTTTTGGAGATTGTAATGGTGAATTACATTGGTGTCAATTGCATGTTGTGTTTGAGGTTGCTGCTCAGCTTTCCATGGCTCTGACACTGACATTACATCACTTTTTGTGACACACTGGCAGCGCAGTACACTGCCCCATATTTACAGGGACAGGAAAAGCCACCCTGCGTGGCTTTTCATGTCCTTTTTAATTTGGCTCCTTCACACGCAGCACTTTCCGTTGATGGTGCTTACATGGGTGTTGCTGTGGGTGGTTGCTGCCGTAGCTTTTGTGGCTTTTCCATTTCCCTGCACGCCAGAAGTCATCGCCGGCGGAGGCGCGGGGAACGAGAGAGATACTTGCACTGGGTGGAGTGCCATGCAGAGGGACTTTGGTGCCTGGGCAGTGACTCTGGCCCTTCCTGGTCCCTGTTAGGAGTGGCGGACCTTGCAAACGAGAGCTGTGGCAGGCCCTCGGGTGCGGTTGTATGCCGGTGAACCCAGACGCCATTGCGTGCCTCTGGACCTGCGTGGAGCGGTGGCCGTTACTGGGTCCTGTACCGATTGGCAGAGCTTCATCCTGGGTAGGGTCTGAACCTTACCCTTGCACAGTGAGCGCTGCTGGTGTGTTTGTATACTTGTACATTGCAGTGAATGGGCCCAGAGATCATATGCCTTTTCTATGCCCAGATAAACACCTGCCGGCCCCCACGTGCCCTGACTGGTTACCCATTTGAGGGGAAGTTACACCTGTTCCCCCTGTGGTCGTTTTGGGACGCAAAATATCAGCACTCACCAAGGGTAATCCGGAGGAGCCCGACTGTTGTGTGAGGCAACGTGCGCAGGGGTGCCGATACACAACAGAAGAAGGGTGACTGCGAATGGCGAACAGCCACTTGGCGACCACTGCGTGACGCATTGGGAAATAAGTGGAAGAGGTGGTACTGCTTTCGCTAGTGTTTATTGCTACCATACCATCATGGGAAAGCAACGTGGACGCCAGGCTGGGGCCTCCTAGGACCCGGAGGATAGCACCCCTGAGCAGCCGCAGTCCACTTTAGAGGACCCTGTACAGCAGCAGCTTCACAAAATATTGGAGGCCATAGCTGACACGAAGGCTACCCTCCACCAGGACATTAGCACTGTAGCGGTGTGGCTTGGGCTATTGACGGAAGAGCACAGGAAACTCTCAGAAAGGGTAAAGGCTACTGAAACCAGCATTGCAGAACTGACTCCGGCGCAGAAAGCCATCGAACATCAAATGGGAGCCGTCACAGACAGAGTAAATCTATTGGAGCGTAGGGCTGAGGACGCGGAGGGCCGCAACCGCAGAAATAACGTCAGGGTCGTGGGTCTTCCGGAAGGGTCGGATGGAGATGACATGGTGGCTTTCCTGGAAAATTGTTTTCGGAGTGTGGTGGCTCCTGAGGGCCTGTCGGCTTTCTACACTGTGGAGCGCACCCATCGGGGGCCAGCGAGACGTTGGCTCCGGGGAGGCCTCCGCACCCGGTGGTGGCCCGTTTGCTACATTTCCATGACAGGGACCTGCTCCTGCAATGTGCGAGATCTGGGGGCCCCTTCATTGTGGACAATGGTAGGGTCACCCTTTTTCCGGACTACACTTTGGAAGTACAAAGGAAGCGGGCCTCCTATGTGGAGCATTACAGGACAAAGGCCTCCAGTACTCTCTGATGTTCCCGGCCCGGTTGTGTATCATCCTGGAGGGGAACACTGACTACTTTGACTCTCCTGGAGATGCCTGGTACTGGTTAGAGGTGTACAAGGGTGGAAAGCCGCAAGAGGGTGCACTTGCTTGCCCCGGACCGGGGCCTTGCAACCCTGCACACCGATTGAATCGCTGATCCCGCAGGAGAGCCCAGAGGAAGCCGTCATCGTCTCTAACCGAGAAGGAGCGAGCCGAGGCTCTACAAGCAGTGGCAGCAGTGGCAGCATTGGCGCAGGCACGGAGCCCCACCCCAACAGTGGAAGATGAATCTTCTACACTATCTGCCGGCAACGAAACGGACACGTCCCATAGCAATAGCGTGAAGATGCCAGTAGTAACGCCTAATACAGCAGATGATATAATTAGAATGAGTATGGTAAGCTAGAATGGTTTAGGTACCCGAAGGGGTGCTGGACTCAGAATGACTGTCATTGTTTCAGGACAAATATTTTATACAAATGGCTGATGCGCTATGCTTGGCGTGGGTCTCTTAGGTTAGCCGCACTCCCCATACCTCTGTAACTCACAGAGGATTTTGTGTATATTGTTTTAGTTTGGATGGAAGCTAGTTTGATAGTAACTGTCCTGGGGAGGGGGAGTTGGTGGGTTTTGTTAGTTCAGTGAAATTTTTGGGCCAGATATGTCACTGGAGAAGGTAGTACTGAAGCGTTGTTTATCTACTTGCCATGGGTACTGCTAATGATTTAAAATGTCTTTCAGGGAACGTGAGGAGAATGCAATCAATGTGGAGGCATCATCAAATACATGCTTATTTAGTCCGTAGAGGGGTCCAGATTGCACTACTTCAGGAGACTCACTTGCATGCCCAGGAGGGTAGGGGATTACAGCGGCGAGGGCATGCCCAAGTTTTTTATACTACTTATTTGCTGTTTGCCCGGAGGGTACCGATTTGTGTGCGAGCGGGAGTGCCCTTTCATTGCATGTACAAACTCATAGACACTGAAGGCCGATATGTAGTGGTGATAGGGAAATTGGATGGGCGGAATATAGTCCTGGGTGGCATATATGCACCTAATACGGAGCAGCCTGCCTTCTTTTCACATCTGTCCGGGAGGTTGGCGCCCTTTCTTACAGGATCAGTGTTGATCGGGGGGGATTTTAATTGTGTTACAGATGTGGTCCTAGATCGTTCACATCCCCCGCTTCCTAACACACCCACTCACAAAACAGCGGAATCAAGACGCAATTGGCAGATTAGATGGGGGTTGGTGGATACCTGGAGGGCCCAGCACCCAGAGGACCAGGACTATTCCTTTTTCTCTGCTTTGCATGAACTCCACGTCCGCCTCGATGCATTTTTGTGCTCTCCGGATGTGCATGCCGGGGTGAAGAGTAGCAAATACCTCACAAGGAGACTGTCCGATCATAACCCCCTCTTGATCTGTGTACAGTGGACTCGCGCGCGAGCTAAGATACCCACTTGGCGCCTGCGCCCTGAAGCCTTAGAGGATAAAGTGTTTCGCAATATAGTGCATACGAACATAACTCAAAAGTTCCTAGATAATGAGGGCACAGCTACATCTGCTTTAGTGGAGTGGGATGCCTTCCAAACGGTTATTAGAGGTCGCTGCATCTCGGGGATTGGGGGGGTGCGCAAAGTGCTTTAAAGGGTAGTGCAGGAAGCTGATCAACGCCTGCGGGAAGTAGAACGAGACCAGATGGACAGACCAGATGGACAGGAGGCGCTCCTGGAGGCAAAGGAAGCGGTGGTGGCACAAGTGGAACGATTGCGCTGCTTCGAATATGAAACGTACATTACACGCGCCCATACCGAAAGAGATAAATCTGGGGCACTTTTGGCATGGTTGGCCAGCCCAAATAGAGGTTCAATGATTCTGGAGCTCAGGGATCAGCGAGGGGCGGCTTGCAATACTCAACAGGGTATAAATGAGTCTTTCCTTGAATATTATGCAGCCTTATACAAAAATAAATTCGCCCTGTTGGATAACGTATTGGCCGGGTTTACGGAAGCAGCTCTGCTGTCGCGTTTGGGCAGGGATCAGGCACACATACTGGGGAGAGACATTGAGCTGCGAGAGGTGAGGGGGGCAATTAAGCATATGGCGAGGAATAAGACGCCAGGGACCGACGGACTCCCGAAAGAGTTCTACCTCACCTACACTGACCAATTGGTGCATAAATTAGTAAGGCTTTATAATGAGGCAAAGCGACTGGGCCACCTCCCTGTCACGACCCGAGAGGCAGTAATCGTCCCACTCCTTAAACCTGGGAAACCACCTTGGGATAAGTCTGCATACCGCCCATTGTCCATGCTCAACACGGATTACAAGATACTGAGCCGTATATTGGCCACCCGCCTACTCCCCTATATGTCGACTTTAGTAAATAAGGTTCAGCCCGGGTTCATCCCAACCAGGAATACGGCTACGAATGTTCTGCAGCTATTGCAGATACTCGAAGCAGATTCTTACCCAAAGAAAGAGGCCGCTATTTTTGCAGTGGACAGTGAAAATGTATTTGATAGCCTTGAATGGCCCTATTTGTGCCATGTGATGAATAAGTTCGGCCTGGGAGAAAAATTTGTAAAATGGACGGCCTTGTTATATATGCACTCCACTGCACGAGTTTAAACGGGCGGCTTGATATCTGATACTTGTGATATCACCTGAGGCACGAGACAGGGATGCCCCCTGTCCCCCCTTTGGTTTGCCTTAGCGGTAGAACCCCTTGCGGCCAGAGCCCGGACAGGTCTGCATTACCAGGGCTTAAGCATGCAAGGGCAAATTCGTCATATTGCCCTGTATGCAGATGATCTACTGATGTTCCTGGCAAATACGGGAGAAGCGTTGCAAGGGGCGAAAGAACTGCTCCATGACCTTGGCATGGTGGCTGGCCTTCGGGTGAATTGGTCGAAATCCTGCTTATTTCCAACGGTAGGGGACAGGGTGGGTCCGCAGACCACAGCTGGGGTGACATGGGAATATATATGCCTGATGTATTTAGGGACACAGATTTATCACGCACAGAGCAACTTGCTGTAGGGAAACATTGTCAGAGCAATTAGAGGACTGAAGGGTAGTTTTGATTTTTTTGGGGACGCTTCCATTGTCAGTAGCTGGGCGAGTGGCCTTACTTAAGATGGTGGCTCTCCCGAGACTTTTGTATTATTTTGGGACCCTACCGATATGTATCCCGGCGCAATTTTTTAAACAACTCAAGTCCATGGGTATAGGATTCCTGTGGGGCGTAGGTAGATGGCGTGTAGCCTTGACTGCTCTGATGCGTCCACGCTCAGCGGGGGGATGGGCAGTACCTGTTTTTGAAACATATTATATAGCAGCCCACTTGCAATGGTTCACGAAGAACATGGCAGATCCGTTGCGGGGCACTGCGGAACAGTGGGAGAGAGCCCCTGGGCTTCAAATACTCTCTCAAATTGTGCTGAACCTCCCCATACCCACTGGCGGTCTCCCGTGGGACCTCAAGACAGCATGGCAGTGTTGGAAAAGGAGCTTGACAAGGGCAACGATTGATGTCCCGTATGCACCTGACATCCCATTATCCATGTGTGAGGTATTACTTCACGGCGGCACCGGGAGGGGACTGGCTGGTTGGCAGGAGAAGGGTCTAACTACTATCAGGGATCTGTATGAGGATGGTGTGCTCCTTCCCTTTGCTGACCTACAGGAGCGATCTGGTCTATCAGGTGGCGACTTTTTGTTGCACGCAGCACTCGCTATGGCTATTCGTACACACTGGAAGGAGGGCCTCATGGAACCCAAAACAGCCCTGGGATGTCAATACATAGTAACGGCGGCGGGAACTTTCAAGGTGGTTACATGCCTATACCGCCGCATCACGCAGGAGATGCTGGTGCCCCTGACAGAACTGCGGCATAAATGGGAACTAGACGTGGGGGAGGAGATCCCGGACAGGACATGGGACGATGTTGTAGAACGGGCATGGAAGAGCACAAGGAACGTGCGCTTTCAGTTGGTGCACTTTTACATCTTGCATAGAGCTTACCTCACCCCGGCAAAACTTGATATATATTTTCATACTGGCTCGGATATGTGTCCATGTAGCCAGGGGGAGGGAGCGGACTTCCGCCACATGTTCTGGGGCTGCCCACAATTGACTACATATTGGAGTGCAGTAGTGACCTTATTGAACGAAATTACTGACAGAGACTTGGCGTCGGCTATGGGACCTTGTATACTACATTGGTTTCCCCACACAGCTAAGAATCTGATCACTAGTAAATTTATTGATATGGGACTCCTGTTGGCTAAGCGCAAAATCACTTTACATTGAAAATCACAAAGGGGCCCCACCACAAGTAGATGGAAGGGAGAATTCATCAAATGGGCAGAGAGTGATGGAATGGTTAGGATGCAATTGGCGAAGGGAGTGGGAACTGAGAAGGCGCTAGATGCGGCTAAAGCATGGGACACATTAGTGGTGCTCTTGAAGACTCCGGACAGTGATAGTGATGAGGATCCCATAGGTAATGCTCCAAGTGGGGAGGACTAGGCACACTCTCCTGGAAACTGCACCAGTGCGAAGTAAACAGGGCCTATAAGCAGCGTAACCTCACAGCCATGGTGAAGTTCCCATTGCATTGTTCTCAATACCCTACTAGCGAAGCTTCAGCACTACAAACTCACACTGTAACACTTTAGAAGAGCTGAGAGTGACATGTCTGGGGGGAGGGTTGGGAGGGGGGTAGTCGTAGGGGATTAGATTAGAATTGATCCCGCAGTGTAGTTGGAACGAATGCTTGTGGATTGCAACACACTATCGGACTTTCCTTTATCTGTGCTACTCATTTTAGAGAGCGGGAGGAAGGGATTTGGCGAGAGCAGGAGGCTTATCACACAATGTTATTCATGTGTTTCTACTGTTCCTTCTGTACTATGTTGATACGCAAGCAATGTTACACAGATGTATGTATATCGAATTGTTCAATTCAATAAATTTTGTCTAATAATAATAATTAGTAAAATAATGGGTGTTGCTGTGGGTGTTCTCACACGACACACATGGCACAAGACACATTTTCCGATTTAGTAGGATTCGTAAATCTGGAGATGCGTCTGAATGCTACACCACCATAGGGGTGGTGTAGCATGGCGCAACAAGGAAAATATGTTTTCATTTCTCCTTGTTCTTTCTCTTTCAATGGGTGCTGCATTCTACACCACACATTTGAAGAAGGTAATGCCTGTGATGATCAATTTTGGGCAGAAAGGTGCCCCTTTGTGCACAAAAACAATCTCCCCATCACACAGGCATCTGTTTTTGCACAAGCACAGGGGAGAGCACAGGCATGCAACATATCATTGTAAATATGTTGCATTCCTGTGCTTTGGAAGTGCCACAGTGTGGCACTGCCTAGGGGCTTGCATTGCTGTGCTGCCGCACTTCCTTGTGAATCTTCCCCGTAATGTTTTGTTTTTTTGCACACTTTCAAACATTGTGCATTGCACATCTGGGCACATTTCAATATGTGGGTACGGATGAAGTTTATTCTGTGCAAAGGAGAGTCAGTAGCCTGGCATAGTGGTCCGACACATTTTGTTGATACACTGTTTTGATGTCTTTGGCCCTGCATTGTCACTCATTAGGCTTGACATGCCCCTGAACAGGTACGTTTGACACATGGTGCACCAATACATGCTTCCTGTGTGTAATTGATATGTACACTTATATACACATAGTTGCCATTGCCCATTATATTTTGATTTTTTTGCGAATTACATGCATTTCTTACAATGCATTGTACCTTTCAATAGTTAATTTGTGTTAGATGCCATGTGTGCATATGTCAACAGTGTGACTTATTGCTCTACACAATTTTATGTAGGATATTTGCATGCATTCCTATCTGGTGTCCCTTGGGACTTTAGGTTATGCTGCTATGTGTGTATGCAGCTTTGTACTGTATGTTATGTGGTTATAGTGTATATGTGGTTCTGCATTTTCACATTGACTTCTTGCATCATTCGGACCTAAGGGCATGTAATGTGGCAGAGTGCCAGCTATTGTAGCGGAGTAAATTTGTATGTACATTAATTTTTGCTTACCTACAAGGAGCCCATTGCCATATTGTCCATTTTGGAAACGGTCATTGATGATGCTGTTTCTGAATGTATATGAATCATGCACACTCCCAGGGTATTTGGCAGGTACATTGATGTATAGTCCCCGATGGTCCACAATGGCCTGGACATTGATGGAGTGTGTGTGCTTTCGGTTGCGGTATAGGTGTGAAGTTGCTGCAGGTGGTACAAGCTGGACATGCGTGCAGTTCATTGCTCCAAGCACATGTGGGAATGCAGTAATGGCATAGAAGCTCTGTTTAATGTCCATCTGCTGCTGGTGTGTGTTTGGGAAATGGATGTGCTGTGGTGTGAGCTGAATGATGGCATCCAAGACCGAAGGGAGGAAGGCGGAGAAAGATGCCTGTGAGACCCCTGCCACATTTGCTGCTGTTGTTTGAAATGATCCGGAGGCCAACATGTGTAAAAAAGCCAGTAGCTTTGTCAACGGTGGGATGTTGGTGCTCCTTTCATTTGGAGTCTGTAACTGTGGTGTGATCTGCCGCAGCAGGGTCACAATAGACACTTTCTTAAGGCAATATATTTTGATGACTTGTTCGTCCCGGAGTCCAATGAGGGTGGTCCTTGGACGGTAAATGCGCTCCCTTCTCCTGCGCTGCCTTTGTGGTAATGGTGGAGGATGAGGTTGTGGGATTTGTTGTGGGGGTGGTTGTCGTCTTCTTGGTGCAACTCCCAGCTGCAGGATTAGGAGGTCCATGTTGCTTGCTCTGCTTCAAAACAGCTCTGCTGCACTTTATTTCAAGTTATGGGGTACTTGTGTCATTTCCTGCGCGTGGTTTATGAGGCGTAGGCTTGCGAGCGCATTTTCCTATTTGCGTGACGCATTTTGTAGATGCGTCGACGCGGGGGAATGACGTAAATATGCCTGCGTCGGAAATGCGTTGGTTTTTGAGTGGGAACGCCTACCTTGCATATATTAATACTTACGCGACGCAGTCGAATCTCGCGCAGCTCCATTCCGTCGTATCTCCGTTTACGTGACGCATCTCCATAGATGCGTCACCTTGTAAATTTTGCGTAAAAAAAACCACTGATGCGTCACAAAAAGTGACGCATCGGTGGCGCAAGGGGCTTGTAAATCTGCCCCACAGTGTTTTGCTCACATGGGCCAGATGACATGGTGTCAGAAGGCCTCCAAATTTACTGTGGCCCTTCTGACACTGTTGGTCTTTTTCCTGTCTGTATCTGCCATGTTTTCCTGAACATGGATAATGCTAGAAACATCACAGTGCATTTGGGGCACTGCTGTGATTTTTTTCAAAAACAAAAAAAAATATTGAAGATTAGAAGGGCAGCCAGGCCTTTGTTCTTTAAATGAAATGCCAAGAGCCAGACTTACCAAAGTTTCCTTTCGTGCATCAAAAAATGTAGCTCTGCGTCATATGTACAACCTTAAGCGTTGCGAAAATGTGCAAAAAAATTAGCATTGCAGCGCAATATGTCTTTGCATACTTTTTTAAAGCTGTGTGTGATGCACAATGGAGCAAAACAAAGCAATAGATTTTTTAACCACCAACTTCACAAAATGCAATAGAATCTTGATCCAGAAGAAACTTCTTTTAGACTGAAGTTACCACAGGATCCAGTTCAGAAAGTCTCCCTGGGAAGAACACAGGAGGGAGCTAGAAAAAAAGATATATATTTTCTCAAGAGGAGGTAGAAATTTTAATAGCTGCAGTAACAAAACAAGAACATGGTATGGTTTCTAATCTGTAATCACAGTTCTCTCTTATATGGTATTCTGCATTGAAGTCATAAGCATTTCAATAGTTTCGCCCACGTGCGGGAATCCCAATGCACTTCTTCAAAGAATATCTTCTTAAGTGTAGACGTTCGCCTTTGTTCAGGAAGGCCTGCAGACACACGAAAGAACATAATATGCAGCCTAAACCCAGGCTACATTGGTGAAATTCTTCAGATTGTACTTAGAAAAGGGTCAATTTACCCATATATATGTATAATTTAGGTAAATGTTTTTACAAACTGCCAAATCTCTTTCACAAACTCTTTTCTGTTAAAGTAAGAGATGAAGGATAGTAGGACAGTGTAGCCCCATAGGCTGCTATTATGTAAGTTTATAACAAGGACCCAAAGACCACCAGTATCCCATCATGCCCAGCAGGTGGCAGTTGCCTCAGTTCTTTTGACGGTGAAGTGTTAGTGATAGGTAAGTCCAATAATTTCCTCTGCTATGTCCACCGGGAAGGAGGGAGGGTTGCTTATAACTTCAATGGAGATTCCCCCAAGAGACAACTGGGATTACAGGTAAGAAACAATACCTTCTCTCTTGGGGGATCTCGACTGATAGTCATAAGCAATTGAATAGAATACCAAGCCCATCCCCACAAAACACAGTGTAAAAAACAGAGGAGAGAAAATAAGACTGTATTAGGCATATATATTTCTGAGGGAGGCTTGTCCCACTTGAGCATCTGATCGAGCATCTGAGTCCAAACAATAGCGCTTGGTGAATGTGTGAACAGATTTCCATGTGGCCACTTTACATATCTCCGCAATATGATACAATAGGAAACAGCGTTTATAACGCTGTCAACACCACGCGGGTAGGTAACAACGCGGACGTTACATCGTCCGCGTTGTTACCACGCATAGCATTACATCGCAAGTCGTTTCTACGACTTGCGCTAGATGGCGCGCAACACCAAGGAATGTGTTGGATTTTAAATCCAACACATTCCCTACTGTTGCGCTAACTGGAGTAGGAATAGTAATTTATACTATTCCTAAGTCCAGCACGCCATCTAGTGCAAGTCGTAGAAACGACTTGCGATGTAAAACCATGCGTGGTAACAACGCGGACGATGTAACATCCGCGTTGTAACCTTCTGCGTGGGATTGTATGTCGTAGTAACGTCATACATTCGATACAATCCACCTGGAGATGGATTGTTTGAAAGTGGCCAAACCTGTATGGACCATTCCATAATTGACAAACAGTTGATCCAATCTGCACATGTTGCATGTTTTATCTAGATAAAACTTCAAGACCAGTCTTACATCTAGGAAATGGAGAGATCTTTCAACCAGAGTTGATAGAATTCTGAAAGAAGGTTGGCAAAGAAATTGTCTGCTTGACATGAAAATCTGAAATAACCTAGGGTATGATTTTCGGGTGAGTCCTCATGACTACCTTACTCAAGTGAAAAACTGTGAAAGGTTTGTTAGAGCATAAAGCTTGGATTTCGCTAACCCTATGAGCAGATGTTTTTGCTACGAGGAAAGTGGTTTTCCATGAGAGATGTTGCAGGGATGCCTTATGAATGGATTCGAAAGGCTCCTCCATGAGACGTGAAAGGACTATGTTAAGCTACCAAGGAGGGGAAGGATGCCTCATGGAAAGGGAAACCTTCTTCAACACTTCTAAAAGATCCTCGATTACCGGGATTTTGAAAAAAGAGGTTTGTGAAGGACATTTTCTGTAAGCAGTAAGGGCTGCCAAGTGAACCTTTATGGAAGAGAATTGTAATCCAGATTTTGCCAAATGTTGAAGATAGGGAAGAATGACGTCTTCCTGGCAAGATGTAGAGTCTATGTTCTTTGAGGAACACCAAATGCAAAACCTCTTCCACTTGAAGGCATAAGCTGGTCGGGTTGAAGAGCGTTTAGCCTCTTAGAGGATGTCCATGCAGTCTTGTGGCAATTTCAGGTGTCCATGCTGCACTAGCTCAGGAGCCATGTTCCCAGATTCAAGGAGGAAAGATTGGGGTGAACCATCTGGCCTCCAAACTTTGTTAGCAGGTTCTGGTCTGCATGGCAGCTTGAAATGTGGACGCTGTGACCAGTGAAGAAGCTCCGCAAACCACTATTGTTGTGGCCACACGGGGGCTATCAAGATGAGCCTGGCTCTTAAGTAGGACAGCTTGATGAGGACTGACAGGATCAGTGGGATCAACCGAAAGGTGTAGAGAAATTTGCCGGACCAGTCGATCCATAGGGCATTCCCCAGAGTCCCTGGTTGGAAGTATCTTGAGGCGAAGTCATGGCATTTTTTGTTTTCTGCAGTGGTGAAAAAGTCGATGTGGGGAACGTCCCACAGCCTGAAGATGTCTTGCACGATGTCTTCGTAAAGGACCCGTTAGTGGTTTTCTTGCAGAACCCTGCTAAGGGCATCTACCTGCGCATTTTGTACACCTGGCAGGTGAGTTGCCGTGTTCAGCAGGTTCCTAGCTATGAGCCATTTCCAAATTGCTTGGGGTTTGTGGGATAAGGGTCAGGACCTCGTTCCCCCCTGCTTTTTGTGGTAGTAAATGGTGGTTGTATTGTCTGTCTGACAAGCAAGGACTGGGTCTTGAATGAGGGGCAAAACGCTTTTAGCGCCAGGAATACTGCCTGGAGCTTGAGTACATTGAATTGATGTGTCATCTCCCTCAGAGACCATGTGCCTTGAATTTAGAGATGATCCATGTGGGATCCCCACCCCAGTAATGATGCAGCTGTCACTATGGTCGGAGAGGGAACCTGTTGGTGAAAGGCCATTCCTTGAAGCAGGTTGATTGGAGAGCACCACCATGTTAGAGAATGCTTCACATGAGGGGAGAGAATGATCTGGTCTTCCCAATTGCCTATCGCTTGATCCCACTAGTCCTCGAGACATTCCTGAAGGGGAGGCGTGTGGAGACGTATATTCAGGGTGAGGAAGATACATGAGGCCATGGAGCCGAGAAGAGATGATCCTGGCCTCACCCTGGGATGAGAGGTTTTCATTAGAGAGTGATACTTATGAATGATCAATGAATAGTCTCTCCTCCGAAGCACACACTCTAATCTTGCCTGCATGGTGTCGATGGTAGCCCTTAAATACTGCAGAGTCTGGAGTGGAAATTGACTTGTTGTAGTTGATGTGAAGACCCATTTGGTAAAGGACCTCGCTTGACATGGACGCCTTAATTAACCAATCGTCTAGGTAGGCGTAGACGAAAATTCTATATTTCCTGAGGTAGGCAGCAACTACTGCAATGCACTTGAGAAAGTTCTAGGAGCTGACTTGAGGCCAAATGGAAGAGCTTGGTATTGATAATGGTCCTGCCCCACTACAAACCTCAAGAACTTGCAGTGTTTCCTGCGGATGTGTACAAGAAAGTACGCAACTCGGAGGTCTGTGGAGCGCTCTGCCGTGTAATTGGGGGTAGATGTGATGCAATGCCAGCATCCAAAACTTTGCTTGTTTATCCATTTGTTGGCTATTTTCAAGTTGAGAATGGGTGTGAATCTGTTCTTGGTTTTTTTCTTCACCAAACAATATCTGGAGTAGATGCCTGTACCCTGTTGCTGGTGAGAAACGACCTCCAACGCATGCTTCTACAGCAAAATGTTGACTTCCGCCCAAAGCATTGTCAGATGTTCATTGGACGATTTTGGTGGTATAGTCAGAGGAGAATTTGTGAATCTGAGACAATACCCATTTTGAACAATATAAACAACCCAGGCGTCTTTTGTGATTTGTTTGCCACTCTGCAGAGAAAATGAGAGATGCTTCCCCTACCGGAGTGGGTAACGGAAGTAGGGAAGGAAAGATTCATGGCTTGGCGCCTGTTGTAGGTTTACGGCCTTGGGTGAGCTATTGGGAGGATCATCCTCTAGACTGCCTTCGTTGTTGCTGATGGTAAGGTCATTGCTGTTGTGGCTGCTGGCAACCTTGAAACCAAGAAGGGGTTTGAACCCTCTGAGGGTAGAACCTGCGCTGATAGGGCCAGAACAAACGTCTTTGTTGTTTTGGCCTTTCTAGGATGACCACCTTAAGAGTCTCCATCTCTTATTTTATTTGAGCCATCTTGTCCTCAGTATGGCTGCAGAAGAGGGTAGTACCTGAAAAAGGAAGATTGATGACCTTTGATGAGACTCTGCTTTGAGAGTTGTAAGAATGTCTTCTTAAGGCTATTCCATGGCAGTATTTATGTGCTGCTAACAAGGAAGAGTCTGCTGCGGCACTGATTGAAAACCATGAGGCCTTCATTTACTACTTCCAGGAAGTCTTCCCGTCTGTCCCTGGGAAGACTGTTATGTCCCGTATAGAGGCCCTAATGTAGACCCGTTCATACATGCCCTAAAATGGACGTATTCATATTTGCCCTAATACGGTCATATTCGTACTTGCCCTATTATGGTCAAAGCTGCATATGCCCTATTACGGTCATAACTGTACATGTCCTATTATAGTCATGATTCCTTATATAGGCATGATCTTTCACCTACATTGGTCCTCACTAGTACACAACGTGCTCTGAGGGCTGAACGTTATCTATCCTGTGGTTTTGAATACAGCAGGGTTTTTCCCAAACACAGGCCCACACTGTACTCATCAATTATGCATGGCTTTCTAGGAATACACCACCTGCATAATATGTATGTACAAAGTTCACCCCTGACGTCTTCCTCATGTCTAACTACAGACCAATACAAACCATACTGAGGACCGAGACTCTTTAGGGTATAAATATACCACATCTTGCCCCGGTAAGACAGAGGGAACCGAGACTTCCATGCTGACACACTGACCAGAGACGCTGAGGCTCCTGCATGCAGTCACTCCAGCTAACAGCGGTCTGACACAGCCCTTGCGGTGTGTCCAACTCGAGACCAGGACAGGGTCCCACACTCTCTCTATTCAGGTATGGGGGTTCGACTAAATCCTAGAAGGATTCTTGGCTCTTAGGCTTTTAGACCTACACATATGCTAGTTACACTCAGGTACATCTAGTTAGGCATCGTAGGAGTACGCGCACTTGCATAATGCTTTTATATTCATGTATGTATTCATGATTATCGCAATATGGTAGAACTGTTCTATCCCTTTGCTTTTATCGTACTGCTGATAATATATCTCTGCTATTGTCTGCTGGTTGCCGCAGCACATATATTTTACACTAGAATAACAACTGTTCAATAAATACTTATTGAAACGCCCGACTGTTTATTCTATGTAACTCTCTGAGACAAACCGAATAAGTACGCACGAGTGACTGAGCGAAAGGTAGTACATTGTTTCCACGATTCTGAGGAATTTGGGTTGTCATGATCTAAGGTTGCCAGAAACTAATCTCTCCCCGATAAGAGGAGATTCTAGTGGCACTGTGAGCTAGCTAACGCAAAACAATCTAACATACTAGGTGAGGGTGCACAGAGTCAGTCTGCCACCAAGCCCACCGCTTATGTTACACAAACGTGCAGGTCCTGCATGGGTACTATAGAAACTACACGACATGGTGCCACCAACGTTGGTTTGGTACTTATTTAACAGTAGAATCTGAGTAGTTCAGTCGTGCTATTCTCAGAGAACCTACTAACAAAAACCCCAGAGACGTCTGGAGTGGGTGGGCACAAAATCCGCCGCAGCTGAGTAGTACGAGAATACTATTTATTGGCTGTTGGTTATTCAAGCTTGAAGGACATATAGTTCCTACAATTGTGCATTTACACCTTATCTTAAAATTTCCTTAAACACCCTTCATCCACTTAAAAATGGTTGAAAAAGCAGAAGAAACAAGGAGAGTTGAAACAGACCTCTTCGGTTTAGGAGAAGCAGACCCCGAAGATGCAATACAAATTGCACCAAATTTCAGAAGGGCAGTCACCATAAAACTTCTAGAACATGGCTTAAGAGCCAGGGGTGGTAAAGTAATTTTCGTAATCGAGGCACACGAATCCAATAAAAAAGAGGTGTTCTATTCATGGGTTACATTCCCAGCAGCGAATCAAGTTACAGATGTATTTCACTACTACCTAAAAGATGAAACACCAGCGGACTATACTCCTTTTGAGGAGTTAGAGATTCCGCTCACTTACCAGGAGCATAATTACTGGTTTAAAGGCGCCCTACCCCACGTACGAGGAAGAGCAAGATTAGGCCCGCTCGGAGGAGCAGGAGCCACATGGCCCATATTAGCGGCATACACACCGCATCCTGACATTAACACAATGCCACAGCCAGACTTACTCGTACAACACAGAGATTTAATTAAAATCTACAAAAACCTCACACAATTTGTGATGAGGACTTCAACAGTTCAGCCTGCACCAGCTGCAACACAAGATACTCCAGTCCAGAGTACAGTTAATAAAATTACTCCACAAACATTACACGCTGTAATGGGCAAAATGCCAGCAAAACGCGAACAAATCCCATTCTGGATAGCTCAGAAAATAACTCAGCTTGAGGCAGTATTCCCGAATACTACCACCGGTGATAAACACAGAATTCTAACAATCTGCTTTCCCATGGGTCTCACACCACAAGTAGAGGACTGCACCTCTTGGGGTTCAGTCTTTGCTGCCATATATACCAGAACACATGGTATCCCGTCCTTAGCAGTAGTACCTGACGTATTGAGACAGATACAAAATGAGTACGGAGCAGAGCCTGCCCTTAACTTAGGGATGAAATTACTAAATAACTTTGACCAGGTATCAGCCATAATACTAGCTAATATTAAGGGGGAAGCAGCTTCAGTGGCGATCCGCCAACGCCTGAGGGAGTTCGGTCCAGAGGATCAACAACACGAACTACCCAAAATAATTGAAACTGCATATGCAGAACTAGGCAGAGACAGTCTAGGTGGGAAAGCATTAAAACCACAACTGGTGGGCAGTCCTGAAAAGGACACTACAAAGCAGACGCCTACTTCTTCTAAAAAGAAGTGGGAAAATAAAAAACAACAAAAATCTAAAGACAGCAGATCTCAGTCCAGAGGTAGGGCTCCTCAACAGGAGCCCTCTGAAAGGAGGTATAATCTCAGGAATAGGGATAATATTAAAAACCTGACAGGTATCAGGATACTGATACTCGTTCCTCTCGTTCCTTTCAGGGTTCATCAAAAAACTCAGAGACGGAAGGACGGTCATAGGAGCGTACAAAGTCCAGAGACACGCAACGCGCTGCGGACTACGCACCTAAAAAAGAGGATAAACAAAAATCAAAACCTCAGTTCAAAAAGAAGAAGGTAGCAGGTCTCAAGATCAGACATGCCCAGAATTTTGAGGACACAGCTTCTGAACGGGGAATGGGCTCTGACGATGCTAGACAGCGTGGCAGAAGTAACGATAGCTCGCCAGAACCTGAAGGAATTTCTGGTGACAGCAGAGTTGAGGGAGTATATCACGGTGGAAACACCTGATACTCGGATAAGTGTCCCACATAAGTTACATGAGATAACACTCCGGCTGGAGGGGGACAAACCCAGAAACATTAAAGGTCTCTTTTGGAAAGATCTGTCATCTGGTTATGACATTCTATTAGCAGAACAAGACTGGCCGCCAGCATTCGTCATGGAGTGCCCTAGGGGAGAAACTGTAATTTTTCCAGCCTTTTCCGACCTCGTTCCCATTCACCTAAAACATGCATATGCGCAGGAGTGGGCGGTTGCCCTAGCTCCAGCATTGTATAAAAATCATGTTGGTTGGGATGAGGAGTCAACCCACCACGTGATCCTGTTAAAAGTTTCCCCAAATGCTCAAAGGCAATACCCTATAAAGCAGGAAGCTAAAAAACAAGTCAGGGAGATTCTAGACCAACTAGAATACCAGGGGGTGATAGAAAATTGCACTTCACCTATGAACAATCCTTTGTTTCCCGTAATGAAACCTGACAACACATATCGTTTAGTTTTGGATTACAGACATTTAAACACTTGCACAAAGACATTTGCCGTTCAAAATGCACACAGTGCCGCATTAATAAATAACATTGTGCGGAAAAAATACAAAACAACACTTGATATCTCAAATGGATTTTTCTGCCAAAATATAGCACCTGAAAGCTGGTATCTGACCGTCTTCAGTGCGTTAGGGTCCCAGCGACAATTTTGTCGCCTAGCCCAAGGGTATAAAAACAGCCCGGGGGTATTTTCAGCTAGAGTAACAGAGTTACTCCAAAATTTGGATGAAGAAGCATTGTCCTATGTGGATGATATTTATCTGACGGACGATGACATAAAGAGGCACTTGACCAGGGTGAGCACCATTATTATGGGAGTCGCCTCTGAGGGCTGCAAATTTAATTTCAAAAAATCAAAAATTGCCCACCAGTGTCCTATTTTTAGGATACGAGCTGTCAAGTGAGGGAAAAAGCCTAGCAGCAAACTTTTTAGAAAAGTGTGCGCTGCTCCAACCTCCAAAATCATTAAAGAATTTACAATCAATTCTGGGATTCCTAACTTTTGGTCGAACATGCATTTTGGATTACGCAGAAAGAGTAAAACCTTTCTACGACTTAATAAAACCTGATTTTTCAGTCAGACAATGGACACAGGAACATACAAATATCCTGCGTTCCCTACAGGAAGACATGATTGCTTCTAAACATTTACAGACACGCGTAAACACACAGAACATAGTGATCCGAGTAATAGCGGGTCAATGCGGGTACACTTATTTGACTTTTAATGAAGGTGAAACGGTACCAATCGCATACAAATCACACCTGTACACAAACGCAGAAATGCGTTTCACTTCAACAGCAAAAATTCTGACAGCAGTGCAGACCGCTGTAGCAAGAGAAAGAGCCCTGGCTCAGGGAAAACGCATAATTGTCGTGACCCCAGTACCAGCTTTAGAAGCTGTTACAAAAGCTAGCATTCCAAATGCGGAAGCCTTACATCCGAGATGGATACAGTGGGCTAATTCTCTTACTGCAACGGATGTTGAATACAGATTTGATCCAAGTTTAAAAACACAAGCATTCCTGCAATACGAACAAGAATATCCTCTACCAAATGAAATTTTGCCTCTAGATCAGTATGAACACATTATTTACACTGACGGTTTTGCTCAACCCGCCACAGGAAGTAAGCAAGCTTACAGCGCGGCGTGTGCGATTGTTAAAGGTCGCATGCACGATGGAAAGTTCCATCCGAGTTGCACTAAAACGCAATCTCTAGGAGACTGCACGGCTCAGTTGGCAGAACTCAAAGCACTTATACTGGCACTTATAAATACGGATCACGAATTCCCCACACTTATTGTGTGTGATTCCTTTTACTGTGTACAGTCGTACAATGAATATCTACATCATTGGGAACAAAACGGGTTCAAAGATGCAAAAGGTGTCACAATTAAGCATAAAATGCTATAGGAACAGGTAGTAGAGTTGAGAAACGAACTACCAAGGGCTCACGTGATACATACACTGAGTCATCAGCGTGATGGCGTTCACGTTGAAGGGAATTCATTGGCTGATGAAGCCGCAAAGGGGGCTGTTCGCACATCCGCCGTAGCTGCAGTTACTCGTTCAAAGACGAGGGTAGACGGCAAGATAATGGTAGCTGTCAATGCTTCACGCAAAGGCAGCACAGCAGTACCTAAAAAATTTCCACTCAAGTACTCCTACAAGTTAGATGCACAAAACATTCCATATGCTCAGATTCCTGGAGTGGGGGATAGAGTAATACCAAATATGGATCGTAGGCAAGGCTTAATTCTAGCAGCACATGAGGGTTTGGGTTCTGCGCATACAGGCGTTACAGCGATTATTTCTTTACTGAAACAGCGCTACTGGTGGCCAGGGTTAACCAAGCAGACCAAAGACTATGTCTTGAAATGCGACATCTGTCAGCAGATGAAAGGCTCCACCGTAACACGCCCAGTACAGACACCATTGCTGAAGTCAGACAAACCTCTCGCATGTGTGTATTTAGACCACTGTGGACCCCTACAATCTGATGGGTCCAAGAAATACATCAGGGTTGCAGTGGATTCCTGCTCTAGATTCCTATGGGTTTGGCCTCAGCGCTCGGCTGACGCTCGAACTGTTATAAAAGATTTGCGAGTCTTTATCTGCACATACGCAGTTGGCACATTACATTCTGACCGTGGTCCGGCGTTTAGCTCTCGGGCTTACAAAGAGGCCATGGAAGGAATGGCCGTAGCATTGCGGTACTCCTCTCCATACCATCCCGAGGGAAATTCTGTTGTGGAGAGGAAAAACCGAGACTTAAAGCAATCTTTAACAGCTAGGGTATTAGGCAAGGGCGGTAGATGGGTCGATCACCTTTAAGGGGTACAGCGCGCGATCAATAATCAGCCAAGAAGCTCTCTAGGGGGTGTCACTCCTTACGAGGTCCTATTTGGGACAAGAATGTGGGTACCTGATCTTGATTGTGAAGGCACAGTGGCGGATGAAAAACCATTTGATATCCATGATCGTTTGGCTGTTTTACAGGATCTAAATGAATCCAGGACACAACAAAGTAACGTGCTCCAAAAACAGACCGCCACTGAGGAAGTCAAGGCAGTAATGGCAAGACCTGTCTGGATCCCAAAAGTCAGGGATCTGGTCAGAGAGAAGATTGCTGACAAGAAAGAATTTGGGCCATCATACAGAAAGCCTGTATCGGTCCTAGCAATCCAAGGCACAAGAACTGTACTTCTGCCGCCTCTTGCCGGGAAAAAGGAGAAAAGATTTGTCTCAATCGACTTAATCAAACCATACTATGTGGCCGATACTAAACAGTAGGCCTCGTGGACTCCACAGTAGCAGACGCCCTCCTCTCGCTACAATCCAAGAAGTCCAAACAGAAAGACTCATCACGTTTGAAGAGCCACCTGTACGGAATGAAGGACTAAGCAACAATGCTATGGAACTCGTTCCACTTCAACAAGATATTCATCTTCAAAATGAAAACCAACTTAACAAGCAAGTTGCAATAAGACTGACTACAGACATCTACGTCAACATGCCTCGTCAAGAGCAAAATCCGATTTCAACAAATCCCGATGCAATTACAACAATTGATCGAACTGCTTCTGGCTATTTCATGAACTTTGATACGTTTTCCCTGGATCCAAGCGAACCGGAAACTACACCAGCCCAAAAAATCACTCCAACAGAAACTCAATGACTTTTTGAACTTTTTTAGAAAAACGTACCTGGTGTCACCTTGGATAGAACTATGGTATATCACTAGGATTTTATTTTTCATTTTCTGGTTAGGTTTAATAATAACTTTTAGTATGCTTATTAATGGACGAAATCTCCAGCAAAGCTCTACAGCCCACAGAGTCAATGTGATTTTAAAACCACACCAGTCTTCACATCGTGAACCAAGAGACTTGTCTTCAGTGAATATCACAGCAGTTCCTATACCGGACGGTATAGTATGGGACAAGATTGATTATGATATATTCGGTCCGACTGAACTTTTAAAGCTTAAACATGTATTTAAAACTTCTTTAAGTGATATCATTACCTCCAGTACATTTTCTGATGATTGGGACACTGAAACTGTAAATGCTATGATGTCTGATTTAGAAAAAACTGCCGCATTTCCAAACAATGAAATGTTAGAAGGTACTTCAGACTATGATACATTGTACTGTTACCAACATTATGGTCTTCATTTCTTACACAAGTCTATAACACCTAGAAATGTATTTGAGTACCACCAGTGGGAACACTGCCCAACACCTCCAAAAGGTAGTTCGCAAACTTTTGCACAAAAATTCACATACTTCTCAGGGTTTAATACATCTGACCCGAAGTCATTTTATTACAAAGTGGCAAAAACATCAGCACTGAAAATTATGTTGACTAACACCAAACAGATGTACTCTGCTTCCTTTATGGCCCAGTTGTCTACACAGGGTTTCGACCTATGGAAGGACACTATAGATTTGAAATCAATCTGGGGTTCTAAGGACTGGCAAGTCCAGGGAATAGAAGCGCTATTTAGAGCATGCCTCATTCCACAGCAGATCTTATTTCTGAATGAAACTGTGCAACAAACAACCTGTCTTGGATTAGCCAAAGGCAAGGAAATGAACACACCGGGGTTTCCAACACCATCACAGATGGGTGGGGGGCAGAATTCAACTACACATGGGGTGAGATTAGATGACATGTTCCAGTACAACAGATCAGATCCTGATTGGACAGAATGGCTGGTTTGGCCCATTGACACAAACAAATGTCAGCAGAGATTTATGAATACAACCGAAGGGTTTAGTATCCATAGGCCAGACCCCCGCTATGTACAGAGACATCACCCGGGGGTAGTGACATCCTATAGTGTTGGGAAGTTGTGCCTTGATTGGCTAGAGACCTCAACACTCACAGAAGTAAAACATCACTTGACCTTACTCACACCTGATGTAGACCTTAGGGATTTCCTACTAGGTCCAAGGAAAACATGTCAGAAACGTTTCATATATGCTGGCATTTATGCCTATTATAATGAAAACTGGAAAATATCCCAACAAGAGGCCGCAGAAAGGATACAGGAGATAGACCGTATTAACTTAGAAAAGGCATTAGCTGTAGTGGATAATGGGTTAACTACTTTGACCTCCAGGATTTACTCCTTAGGCAACATTGTGTCTTCGGCAATCGACATATTAGAACAAGATCTGGCCTTGTTACAACACAGGCAATCTCAGCTACGTTCTATTATGATGCTAAGCTGGACGCTGCAATCTTTGCGTTCAGGCTATGTGCCATGGCGTTTTATAAACACCACGTCTCTGTTTTCAGAATACAATCTGACTTATAAACAGACAGAAATGGCACAAAGGGGAGCCAAATATACAATGCTGTGTATTGAGAAACTGGAAAGGTTACCATTCACTGTAGCCGAATCACCATCAACAGAATGGCTAATTCATGGCCAAATCACTCTGACGGTCACTACGTTTCAGTTCCAATATTGCCTTGAGCAAAGGCAGGCAGGCAAATATGAAAAGATGGGTAAGGGTTACATTAAGGAAATTTGGGAGTTACCATAGAGATATCGATGCCGGAATGGGGATCGAGAAGTGTATCTGAGTGGTACAGACTGCAAGAACGCTTTAAGCGGTTCTCTCATGTGTCAGGATATTTCACTATGGAGCCTGTAACGGTTCAGTAGCGAACCTATCGTGTCACATGACTGGAACCCCAGCTGCCGTGATCACGCCGGTTTTCGAGCTGCTCTCAAATGGGAGTTACTTGATGCTAAATGATCAAGGTTGCTGTGGGATGCTTCCGGGTGTCGCATATCTGGTCACTGTTAACTCCAGGGTTACTTGCTGTATGCAAGTATTGTTTCCATCACTGGACACAGTCAGGGAGGCGCCGTTATGGCCTTCACTGAACGTTTCTTTCATACAATTTGATACTCTAAGCAGACTGCAAGCCATGCTTTTACAGCAACCCGTGCCCTTAACCTCCGCTCGAGAAACTATGAACTTCAAGTTGCAAGGACCTCGACTGAGATACAGGCGCTTATACGTACAAACTGCCCCTTTCATTTCGTAGAAATGGTGGGACGTATCTTCAATATGTCTGATACGAGCGGTATTGTACACCTATTTAAGACCATAGAGTCAGGACTGTTAAGCACCTTTCAGACAGTCCTCGGAGTAATCCCAAATTTTATACACTCCGTATTAGGAAGCGTATTTGGAGGACTCCCACTCGTCCTGTTCCTGATTGCAGGAATCCTGATTGTTATATTACTGCAACGCAATGGACGGCCCAATTCCCGAGGGAATGGTGAACGTGCTCCTGGAGCGGAAATACCATGAACGCATGGTACAACTTCTGGGCATTTCTTGCTTGCGAGAACTCAATGCCTCCTGATTTCTATCGTTTAGACCAGTCTGGGTAGACTGCATCTTACCTGTTCTTCGATGCCTGTTCTGCGGAGAAGAATGCACGTTGTATCTTTGTCTAACTTTTCCATCAGATGCGCCTCCGGACATGGATGCAATGCTGGACCCCATAAAGGCCCACGCTCTGCGTTGTCCTCAGCGGCTTCCGATTCTGATGAATGCATTCCTGGAGAATCCACAAGTGCCGTTTGCTCCTGCTGGGTTAGGTGACTCCACCACAGGCACCCAGGTAACAACTGCCGCACAAGCTGCCGCAGCACCGACTGTTGGCAGTGCTACATTCCATCTATGTGCGATTGACGTTCTCTGTGAGGCGTTGGATTTGTCGCCTGCAGCAACTAACACCAATAATGTTGTGCTTCCCAGCCAGGACGCTTAATCTTGAATTGGCTCATCGTGTCCTGGGAAAGAATTTGGCTTCTTCACTCGTTTCAAACCAAACGAGCAAAATTGGAACATTTCCTAAATTGACACTTTCGCTTGAGAAAAGCATGGCCTTCTTCCGCTTTGAGTGAGACAACTTATATGGAGAAACAAAATAGACATTCTTTTAGTGCCAATTGAAATTAGCTGAATTATTAACATTTTAGAAGAAACATTTTTTAAAGAGATTTTAAAACCATGTTTTTATTCGTTTTTAAATATGATTTTAAATTGTCCAGATTTTAAGTATGGTCATTGTTATCCAATATCAAAGAGGAGTGGGTGTTATGTCCCGTATAGAGGCCCTAATGTAGACCCGTTCATACATGCCCTAAAATGGACGTATTCATATTTGCCCTAATACGGTCATATTCGTACTTGCCCTATTACGGTCAAAGCCGCATATCCCCTATTACGGTCATAACTGTACATGTCCTATTAAAGTCATGATTCCTTATATAGGCATGATCTTTCACCTACATTGGTCCTCACTAGTACACAACATGCTCTGAGGGCTGAACGTTATCTATCCTGTGGTTTTGAATACAGCAGGGTTTTTCCCAAACACAGGCCCACACTGTACTCATCAATTATGCATGGCTTTCTAGGAATACACCACCTGCATAATATGTATGTACAAAGTTCACCCCATACGTCTTCCTCATGTCTAACGACAGACCAATACAAACCATACTGAGGACCAGACTCTTTAGGGTATAAATACACCACATCTTGCCCCGGTAAGACAGCGGAAACCGAGACTTCCATGCTGACACACTGACCAGAGACGCTGAGGCTCCTGCATGCAGTCGCTCCAGCTAACAGTGGCCTGACACAGCCATTGCGGGGTGTCCAACTCGAGACCAGGACGGGGTCCCACACACTCTCTATTCAGGTATGGAGGTTCGACTAAATCCTAGAAGGATTCTTGGCTCTTAGGCTTTTAGACCTACACATATGCTAGGTACACTCAGGTACATCTAGTTAGGCATCGTAGGAGTATGCGCACTTGCATAATGCTTTTATATTCATGTATGTATTCATGATTATTGCAATATGGTAGAACTGTTCTATCCCTTTGCTTTTATCGTACTGCTGATAATATATCTCTGCTATTGTCTGCTGGTTGCCGCAGCACATATATTTTACACTAGAATAACAACTGTTCAATAAATACTTATTGAAACGCCCGACTGTTTATTCTGTGTAACTCCCTGAGACAAACTGAATAAGTACGCACGAGTGACTGAGCGAAAGGTAGTACACTGTTTCCACGATTCTGAGGAATTTGGGTTGTCATGATCTAAGGTTGCCAGAAACTAATCTCTCCCCCATAAGAGGAGATTCTAGTGGCACTGTGAGCTAGCTAATGCAAAACAATCTAACATACGCGGTGAGGGTGCACAGAGCCAGTCTGCCACCAAGCCCACAGCTTATGTTACACAAACGCGCAGGTCCTGCATGGGTACTATAGGAACTACACCATAAGACCATCTACAAATTGTTGGATAGAGTCCCAGAGCACTCTGGCAAGCATGGCAGTAGCACTAGCCGATTTTTATGGTGGTTGCAGCTGTGTTGCAAACTTTGCAGCCTACAGAGTCCAGCTTTTTTGCTTTCCTTATCAGGTGGTACTGAGGAAGCAGGAGTGGTAGCATGGTGCTTCTTGGCCACCAATATGACTACTGAGTCAGGAGGCAGATCTGATCGGAGGAAGAGAGGATCTTGCTTGGGACGTCTGTGCTTTTATTGAATTCTCAAAGTAGCAGTCTTAGTTGAGGCTGGGGTCAGAAAAAGCTCCATTGCTGGCTCTAAGAGTCCTGACATCAATGGCAGCAGTGGTTTTGACGCTGACCACTGGTGGAAGGACTAAAAAAAACAAATGTAGAAGGTGTGGGGACCGACATCCGTATATTAAGCTCTGCAGCTCCTCTTACCAAGACTTCCTGGAAGGTGGTGATGTCATCAACCACAGAAATGTGAGGAGGTGGTGAATCCGACAATTCTGGCAAGTACTGCCCTGTAGAAGTTGAGGATGTTGTATGTCTTGAACGAAGCCTAGGTCTTGTGTGTGTTCTTGTTCCTGATCTTGAAGGTGATCTATGGCTTCGATGATGAGAGTGTTTGGAAGATGATGAGTGCCTGGAATGATGCCTTTGATGGTGCCAACAATGGCGCGTTCTTGAGCGGGATCTAGGTCTTGGCGGATTGACAGGCGTAGGGATTGGTGCTGGTGGAATAGGCACAGGAGGTGGTTAAGGTGGTGGAGGCAGAGGAGGTGGAGGTGGAGGAGAATCCGGTAACACTGCCAGTGAAGAGGGGGAGTATACCCTAGAGTATTCAGAATCTGGAGAAGAATAGATATGTCTCCTCTTTCTCTTCTTTTCCTGTGTCCTCGCCATCTAAATTCTTTTTGACTTAGACCTCCGTCGATGACTCCTCGATGGCGATCTCTTCTAAAGCCTTGACGTCGAATTGCTCCTCAGCATCGATGGGTCTGCACCACTTTACGTCGATACACTTCTCAACATCAACCTTACTGTGCGTGTCGGCGATGCATGTACTTTAGATGTCGATCTACCTTCCCTCGACATCGATCGGCGCTTCTTCCTCGACATCGAACCAGCTCTGGACGGCGAGCAAGTCCATGCCTTACCTGGTCTCCACTCAACCCCCTCAACATTGACCGGAAAAGATGTCTTTTCCGGGCAGTAACCCTCTTTTTTGACAACCTGCATTCCTCGGACATAGATGACAGATCCCTGGTAGAGGATTGACCCTCTCCTTGCTCTGAGGTCTCACCTTGAGACTGTATTTGCTGTCTGCGCCATTCCTCCATGCCATGAAGGCAAATTTTCTCCCTCTCTCTCAGAGTGCGTCCAGATAATTTCTTGCAGTGCTGGCAGTGTTCAGGCACATGAAAAGATGGAAGGCAGAAAATATAGATGTTGTGAGGGCCTGATTTGGCCTTCTTTCTTCCTCAGGCAGGGCACTTGTCAAACAGAGAGGGCATATTATATGACAAAATGGCTGAAATAGTGAGAGAATGATGAAAAACATTGAACAGTTTTTACAAAATTCCACTGGAGAATTTTGAAGAGAAAAAGCCTAAAAGGCCGAGCTCCGTGCTGCAGGATCCTGTCCCCAGGTGCTGGAAAAAAAAGCTGAGACAACTGCCACCTGCTGGGCATGAGGGGATACTGGTGGTCTCTGGGTGCTTAAAGGCACAGGCACTGTTTTAAACTCACATAATACCAGCCCATGGGGCTACACTGTCCTACTATCCTTCATCTCTTATTTTTACAGAAAAGGCTTGTGAAAGAGATTTAAGCTGTTATGTAAAAACATTTACCTAAATTATACATATATATGGGTACATTGACCCTTTTCTAAGTACAATCTGAAAATTTCACCAATGTAGCCCGGGTTTAGGCTGCATAATATGTTCTTTCTTAAGTGTTTTTACAGGCCTTCCTGAACAAAGGCAAACGTCTACACTTAAGAAGATATTCTATGAAGAAGTGCTCCGGGTTTCTCACACGTGGGCGGAACTATTCATATGCTTATGACTATAAATGGAAATCCCCCAAGAGAGAACAGCTATTTGTTAAT
Organism: Calotriton arnoldi; assembly: GCA_963921515.1. Lineage (NCBI taxonomy): Eukaryota > Metazoa > Chordata > Amphibia > Caudata > Salamandridae > Calotriton > Calotriton arnoldi. Next base: position 4,638,532 of record CAWUFW010000282.1, read on the forward strand.
TTTAAACTATCTCAATCCAAGAAAACAGTTTTATGCTGCTATTTAGTAGGAAAAATAATGCTGTTGCATTTACAGCCAGGACAGTAGAAGAATACAAAAAGTGTTGGCATGACTATAAACATCATACAAGAGAAGTTAGCTCTGAATCGTCTTGCTGCCATGGCGAGTGAAGGTGGACCTGAGTGCAACATAGAACACACACCTATGGAGGAACAAGTAGCGTCTGTAAAAGGACAAGAGCTGGTTGGTGGGATGGAAGGAGCAGACACTGCTGACCTTGAGGAACATGTATCTCATGGTAATATACATATTTTTACTACTTTCAAGAAATGCTAAAAATTTCATGATAATATATTATGATGTACTAAATGTTTATTATTCACAATTGTTGCAGTGTTTATTTTGTAACTATCTTATTATCTCATTTATGAGGCCGAGATTTACAAAGGTTTCGTATTGGGTGTGTGTTACTTTTTTAACGCAGACCCGACCTAAAATCCTTTTTGGTATTCACAACGCAACACAAGTGACTGTTTGCGTAGCTTTGTTAAAAAATAATTTCATGCGGTTCATTGTGCTGCCAAAGGTGGTAAAAAGCAAGTCCTGGGCATCCACCAATGGATTTTGACACAAACCAATATCTACAAAGACTTACAGACATAGATTTGCCCCAAAATGTTGCACCTGTCTGGGGCTTCGATAACAAGGAAAAATATCTTTATTTCTCCGCTTTATTTCCTTTTTGCAAGTGTGCTGCATTCTGCGTCTTCCTGCACAAAAACTATCCTGGCCACAACACAGACACCCTTGCACTGTGGCACAAGGGTGACTGTGTTGGCACTATGTAGCACAACATGGAGAGTGCAGAACTGCACCATTTTTTGAAGATATGGCACAGCTCTGCTCTCCATGTGATGCAACGCAGTGATGTGACGTTGCGTGGTGCAAGAGCAACGCAAACCGGGTCATAAATATGGCCCTTCGTGTTTACAAAAAGTCCTGTGGTCATCCGGTCTCTGACATAATGCCTCATTCAAAAACACGTGTCCCTGCGGTCTTCATTCAGTGTAGCATCTGCATACTAAAAGCTCAAGGACCTACATGCTTTAAATAACAAAAATCTAAATAAAAACTGGTCATCTGGGGTACTTCCAGGAAAATAGCTCTTGCACCTTATTGTCTCTCAGTAGACACGCAGAATGTCAGACATATAACCCCACAACTCCATTTCTTTGTCCTGGGTACAAGACTGAGCAGGTCCTGTACTTCATGTCTACTCCCAAGGTCCTGTGCTCTTGAGATCTTCATCATGTCTAGAACATTTGTATGTCTGTGTGTTCATGCCACAGTTTTGTTTGGCACCAGCTAATGGGTGGTGGTTACTCTAGGAACACCAATAGTGAATTCATTTCCAGATGTTAAATTACCCATTTTCGCAGCAGTTCCTGTGTGCAGTGGTGTAATAAAACCAACACTTTACATCACTTCCAAAAATAAAACAATTTTGAAAGTACTTTCCCTTTGTGCTCAGCTTATGGGCTCACCCCTAGATGGTGGCAGGGTAATGAGCAGCCTCTCCTCAGTTGTCACTCCAAACCACTTCTGGTCTGGGTGTGACTCTTCTAACACAAGATTTGGCCCCTGCCTGACTGAGTCAACAAAGGAAGGTGGCAGTTCAGTTGTCACCTAACATTTGCCTGTGAGACGGGAGATCTCTTGCAACTAAAAAAGGTTGAGGAGGCCAAAACAACTCTCCATAATGTCAAAGGGACAAAATCACCTCCCCACATGCAAGGCTTTGTCTGAGCTCTGGGAGCAGGTTTTACACCTCACTGAGGCCCATTCTCTATGCGGTTGATACTTTGATGTTCAAAGTAAAGTAGTCTTTAGGAGTTGTAGTCATTGAAAACAATTTTTCAGCATATTTTGAAGTAAATCATACTTCAATTTAATTGGTTCTGTGAACATCATATCTAAAATTGGGTATTCATTTTCAAGGTACTCCGAACCCTTAGAAAGCTAATTTACTTTTTGACATAGGTTACAACTGTATTTCTATGCACCGGGCAGGCTTCCTACACAAGAAATATCTTTTGAGTAATTATCATTGTAAGGACATGTTCCCTTCAGAGGGGTGAGTTATTTTTTAATATTAAGTATGTTTTTGACGAGCAGAAATATAAATTTTGTAGCAAGAAAGAAATTGAATTGAACTCTTACCAGTTAGGCTACAATGGTAGGCCCGAAGCCATGTTTTCACTGCTACTGTAGTGGATGCCAAAACAGGCTCTGCATTCCACTAGGTAGAATGAAAAATTTCCTAGCTATCGTAAAGGAAAGTTTCAATTCTATTAAGGACGCGGAGGTGAGGATTAGGTTTATTCTTTCTCCACTTTATTCAATCCAGCAGCCATCATAAACACATAAACAAACTACATTTCCCATGAAACCACCAATCCCGCGCCAGGACATCCGATGACTTCCCCTTGAGGACGCTCTATCCTCCTCTTTCTTCGTGCGACCACATCCAGCTACTCTTCGGATTACTCCTGTTTAATGGTGTCCGTACCTAATCCAAATAAAGAAAAGGCTGTAACTCCGGAATAGGGGACATGCAAATCCTTAAATGACAGTGATTTTTACAATCAAAACAAGGCAAGATAACAGTCATGTTAACCGTGAACAATCAGGAAGGAACTGAAAACGAGTTACTTACCCCACGTACGTAGGTGTTCTGGGAGAGATGTCGAGCGGGTGGGCTAATCCTCGCCTCCGCGTCCTTAATAGAATAGAAACTTTCCTTTACGATAGTTCTATGTCAGGACCGGAGGCTTCAGATTAGGCTAGTTTAAAGCTTGTCCACCACTAGAGATGCCAGTGATAACACTGGCTTGAAGTAGAACCGTTTAAAGATGGAATCGGAGGACCAGTCCGCGGCATTAAGGATATCCTCCAACCGTGCCCCCAACGAAAAGGCTTTCAAAGCCATCGCACCCCTGACAGAATGAGCGCCGAATTGAGAGGTGTCTATCCCTGCTTCCTGCATAGCCCAGCAAACCCATCTCACAATCGTAGGAGAGGAAACAGCCCTGTGTGGTTGAGTGAGAGCTATCAACAGTTGTCTGACGCCCTGTGGACGAATTTCAACAGTAGCCACTTCATAGGCTTTGAGTGCTCTGACCACACACAATTTAGGGACATCTGGAAAAGCGGGATATGACACCGACTTCGAATTACACTTGGTTCTTCTAGAAATATGAAACGTAACTCCCTCAGGAGTGAAGACCCGGGCCGTGAGATCCAAGGCCCGTACGTCGGAAACCCCGCGACAAGATATCAAACAAAGAAGAGTTGCCAGTTTTGCTGACAATTGCTTTCTGGACAGGTACTTATTCGATGGCCATGAGCAAAACAAGTTCAAGACCTTGTTAACATCCCAAAGGACGGAGTACCGAGGCTCTGGAGGTACAGACAGCCTGATACCTCTCAGTAATTTGCACACTAGCAGATGCTCACCTATGGGATGGCCATCCACTGGAATATGACCCGCTGATATTGCAGAACGGAAGGTGTTGATGGACCTATAGGCAAGGCCCTCCTTCGCCAAAGAGGCTAAGAAATCAGAACATAGACAACTTCGGCCCCCATCCGATCCACCTGTTGTCGATGGCACCAACTCCCCCATCTAGACCAGGCGGATCGGTATCGTTTGTTAGTGCTCTCTGCCCAGGACTTCGCAAGCAAGGAGGCAGTGTCTGCTGAAAGACCTGGCACTTTCCAGCATTACCTGTAACCCACCAGGCCATCAGACAAAGACCGCCCGAGTGAAGGATTTGATGGGGATTCCCTTGAGGATGTCAAAGGGGATCTCGAAAGTGAGGTAGATGGATTGGAAAATCCCAAGAAAGTTCCATCAGAACTGGAAACCATGCTTGCAACCTCCAGATTGAGGTGATCACCACTAGATCCGCCCTCTGCCTTCTCACCTGGGTGGACACCCTCATTATCATCGTGAATGGGGGAAAAGCGTAACCCTGCTCCGCACTCCAGTCCTAAAGGAATGCATCCGCCGCTGCTACCTCCGGGTCCGGGCGCCAGCTGCAATATCTCTGCAGTTGGGCATCAAGTCGGGAGGCAAACAGATCTATCAAGAAGGGGTCCCAACACGACTGTATTGCCTGAAATACTCCGGGATGTAGTTGCCACAGGCTGGTGTCCTTTCAATGTCTAGAGCACCAGTCCGCAACGTGATTGGACGTTTCCGGAAAATGCTCCGCCGAAAGCGAGATTTGATCCCGCGCCAGATCCGATAGGGCTTTGGACCTTGTCCCTCCAAGATGATTGATGTATCGTATCGCTGCTGTGTTGTCCATCTTGACGAGGACACAACATTGGGCCCTGTCCCTGGTCCAACATTTCACTGCGAATGACCCTGCCATTAGTTCCAGGCAATTTATATGGAGACCCTGCTCTGAGGAAGACCATTTTCCACCGGTAGATATAGCCCCGCACTGGGCACCCCAGCCTGAACCGCTGGCATCGGATTCTATCACTAGATCGGGCTGAGATCCAACATCGCCCAGCCGTTCCATGGCTCCATGTGGAAGATCCACCACTGCAGTTCGGTACTGGCCTCCTCTGAGAGGGGCACAATTGGGAATAAGAAAGGCCCTTGCGTAGATGAGATCCCTTGAGCCGCTGAAGGGCCCTGTAGTGGAGGGGACCTGGAAATATGGCTTGTATTGAAGACGATAGGAGGCCCACCACCCTGGCTAGATGACGAAGAGAGATTGTGGGCTCAATTTGTGCCTGATTTTGGCCAATTTGCGTGAAGGAAGGCTCAGGGTCGCGTCGACCGACTCCACCATGAAACCCAGGAATTGCATCTTCTACGAGGGATTGAGGTCGGACTTGGACTCGTTGATGACAAACCCTAGGGCTTACTGCTTGTTGCAATTAGTCAAGCAAACGTCGAGGGCACTGGTTCATTATGAGAATATCGTCCAAATAGACAATCAGCCAGATCCCCTCCGCTCTAAGGCGTTCCACCACTGGCTTCATCAACTTGGTGAAGCACCACGGAGTGGAGGATAGACCGAAAGGAAGGGATGAGAACTCAAAAATTTGGGAGTTCCACTGGAACTGAAGCAAGCGTCTGTGAGGGGGAAATATTGGAATCGTAAGGTACGCATCCTTAAGATCCAGGTGGACCATCCAGTCCTGGCTCTGGAGAAGATCCCTGAGAAGATGAATACCTTCCATTTTGAAGTGGCAATAGACAAGCCACTCGTTAAATTCCTTGAGATTTATGACTGGGCGATAGCCCTCATCCCGCTTCTCCACTAGAAAGATGTTGCTGAGGAAACCCCGTGGGTGGAGGGTTGACATCATAATGGCCCTTTTCTGCACGAGATCTGCGACCTCCTTGTCTATTAGGTCCCTCTGTTCCTTCGGGAAAGAAAGGGGTCTTGGGCGCACCAACTGAGGAGGGTACTCGAAAAACTCTATCTGGAAACCTTGCATCGTCTGTAACACACAGGCATCCGAAGTTAAAGAGGCCCAATTGTGGATAAAACACTGTAGTCTGCCCCCAATTGTTAAGTTTCCTGACCCCTGAACTCTCACCTTGCTGACTGTTGAAGGATCCATTTCCTCGTCCTCTGCCGCTTCTGCGGGTGCGATCTGGTGGGGTAAAAGTTCCCAAACTTATTGGGGTCCTGCCAGTGTCCTCTTCGCAGTTCTGCTGATTTATAGGAGGCTTGGTTATAGGGACGGCCGGTCGAGCGCCCTCTGCCACGACTGGCTGCACCAAAAACACGCGGGGTGAAGATGCATTTGATGGACATTTGGGCCTTTTCGAGAGAGTTGAAAGTATTAACAAACTTGCTCAATTCTTTAATGAAGGGTTCCCGGGAGAGATTGCCCTCCGCCACCGGTCCAGCCTCTGAGGTGGCCAGTTCCCCTAACTTAGGGTCAATTTTTATTAACAATGATCTGCGACGCTTCGTAGAGATGGCCGCATTCGCATTCCCAAGGAATATCACTGCCCGCTGCGCCCAACTAGAGAGGGTCTCCGGGGAAATAAGCGTGCCCGAGGACTTGGCATCCTCTGCCATATCTAAAATCTTTGCTAGGGGGCCTGCCGTGTCCAGGAGCTTATCCTGGCATGCCCTCCAGGACCGATCTATGCCCTTCTTAGGGTCCCGGATATATTTTGCCAGGAACGTGGCCATCTTAGTGTCCATCTCCGGCGTAAGGGCAACTTTCCCCTCCAAGGTCGGTCTCGGGCATTCCGCTCGCAGGCAACTCCTGACCTCCTTATCAAGCGGCTTACAGAGTCTGGCGGCCATGTATGCTGCTACCTTAGGCGTCGGAACCTATTCCAGTGACCTTGGGTGTAAAAGGTCGTCAGGATTCAACATGTCACCACCTGCGTCAGGGTCAATGGCCTGATCTACCCTAGACGGGCGCCAAGGCCTGCCTGAATCACCGTCTCCGTCCGAGGTCTGGGGGGACTCGTCCGGCTCCCTCGCAGGTAAAGCGTCAGGGAGTCCTGAGGGTCCCGCCAAATCCTCCGAGGGGCGAGCGGGGGTCGGTGGGGTTGTGCATCCATGAATGCCTTCTTCAGCCGCGCAAACGCGTCGGTATCCACACCAGCGTCATCCGCGCGGTTCCTTTTGGGTTCTAGGGCGGAGGTGGAAGGTTGCCTTGGAGGTGGGGGATTCTGAGCCCCGGACAGGTCTTCCCTTGGTTCAAGGGCTTTTTGGCACTGGACCCGAATCTGACTGAGTTTCCTCTCCAGGGGCGCTACCACCTGTGAGACCGCCTTGAGGATGGAGAAGTTTATTAATTGACAAAAGTGGTCATCAATGGGCAAATAAGAAATACTCTCCTCCTCCTCATAAAAATATTGATCATCATAGTCCTCCATAACACCTGAAAGCTGGGGACTGTAGACAGAAAAGGGGATGACTGAAGGGGTTAACCTGTAATATGAGCAACCCTTTGGGTATGAAAAACGGGCTGAGTATTAGGACCACTGCTCCCTGCTGCTACTAAGGGTGATCACCTGCCTGGTCTCTCAAACTGGCACCAAGCGTTAAACGCTAAGCAAAATGAAAGAGGAAATGTTCCCCTGCGTGTAATGACAGTACACCGCGGCCGTGCGAGCCTCTCCGCGTTAATCACCTAGCGGAAATGAGGCTCGCCAGCTGTGCTGGAGGTAATGAAGCGCTGGGCGCGTTGCAATTCGGGCACGGTCCCCTAGCGGCGGGAGGGCCGCACCGGGCCGAGAGCCTGCCAGAAACGATGCGGCCGCGAAGGAGGCGAGAAACGCTCCCACGGCCGTTAGAGGTGAAAAAACACAGCGCGCGCCAAAAAAATGCCAAGGCAAGCAAGTATGCCTAATATTACAGTTGCGCTAATACAACAAGGACAGATTTAATCTCAACTACGCCTTAGTAAGAAACATCAAAACAGAGAGAACAATTCACTTATCTTACTGCTGCTGGAGCAGCGAAGAAAGAGGAGGCTAGAGCGTCCGCAAGGGGAAGTCATCGGATGTCCAGGCACGGGATTGAACAGTGCTGTTGGACTTTTTCTTTTTCTATTTCCCTTGGTTTCATGGGAAATGTAGTTTGTTTATGTGTTTATGATGGGTGCTGGATTGAATAAAGTGGAGAAAGAATAAGCCTAATCCGAAGCCTCCGGTCCTGACATAGAATTAATGTCCTGGCCTTGTGTATATTCTTTAGCCATACACTGCATACTTTTACCTTGCATTTTAAATGGTCTGTAAGTATGCATATAGAAATATATATATATATATATATATTCACTGAAAAAACCATAGGTTTCAGACACGTTATAGTTACAAATTAGCATTTAAAAAACCTTTGAAATTCACTGAAAAAACCATAGGTTTCAGACACGTTATAGTTACAAATTAGCATTTAAAAAACCTTTGAAATTCACTGAAAAAACCATAGGTTTTAGGGACAGTTATAGTTACTTGGACATTGCACTCGTACAAAACCCGTGAAATTCCCCCGTTATAGTTAGTTCAGCTAACTATAACTCGCGCCCATAATGCACTGCTGATGACGTCACATATTACATCACTCATGACATGGTCAGTGACATCACTGATGACATCACTGATGACATCTCAAATGACATCACTGATGACATCACTGATGACATCACTGATGACATCATCCAGTGACTGTGTGTTTCTGTAAAGTTTAAATATTTTTAATATATATAGGAAAAGACGTATTGAAGAATGAGTGGGTGTGTAAGTGTCTGTATGGATGATTTAGTAGGTGCGTGACTGACTCTATAAGTGAGTGATTTAACGTATCTTACTGAATGCATGGGTTAGTGACTAAACTGGATGAATGTCTGTATCCGTCTGTCTGTTGCTGTGTAAGTGGCTGCATGTGTTTGTGAATAGCTACATGAGTGTCTATATGAGTTATTGAATGCTTGTCTGAGTATCTGTATGGGTGCCTGAGTGTTTGTGTGGGAGGGTGTGTGCAACTCTGTGCATAGATGTGTGAGTGGGTGATTCACTGGGTGGATGGTTTCAAGAGTGCATCTGTGATAGACTGTATGGGTGGGTAAGTGTGTGTAAGAGTGTGTTAGTGAGTGAATGTATGTTCCAGTGGTACATGTGTGAGTAACTACATATGTGAAAGGCAGTATATATGTGTGTTGGAGTATATAAATAGCTATAAGCAAGAGTGAGTGATTGTGATAGTGGCTGTATGGATGAGTGTGTGCTTGTATCAGTGATTGTATAAGAGCGTAACAATGTGCTACTATTTGTATGAGTAAGTGAGCTGGTGTGTGTATAACTGTATAGGTGAGTAAATGGCAGTGTGTTTAATTATTTGCATGACTGACTAGGTGTGTGAGTATCTCTATGGATGAGTGGCGTTGTTTGAGTGTCTATATAGGAGTAAGAGTGCATATGATAGTCCTGTACTGAGTGACCGTAAGTATGAGTGACTGTACGGGTGAGTGAGTGGATGTGTGTGTGTAGACCTAAGAATCAGTGAGTGGGTATGTAGTTATTGGTGTTGGAGTGTCTATGGTTTTGCGAATGGCAGTCTGTAATTTAGAGTGGGTGTATCAAAGGTTATATTAGGGTGTGAGGAGGTGCATCAGATTATCACGTGGATGATGTCATCAGTGATGTCATTTGAGATGTCATCAGTGATGTCATCAGTGATGTCACTGACCATGTCATGAGTGATGTAATATGTGACGTCATCAGCAGTGCATTGCGAGGCGCGAGTTATAGTTAGCTGAACTAACTATAACGGGGAATTTCACGGGTTTTGTACGAGTGCAATGTCCAAGTAACTATAACTGTCCCTAAAACCTATGGTTTTTTCAGTGAATTTCAAAGGTTTTTTAAATGCTAATTTGTAACTATAACGTGTCTGAAACCTATGGTTTTTTCAGTGAATTTCAAAGGTTTTTAAATGCTAATTTGTAACTATAACGTGTCTGAAACCTATGGTTTTTTCAGTGAATTTCAAAGGTTTTTAAATGCTAATTTCTAACTATAACGTGCCTGAAACCTACGGTTTTTCAGTGAATTTCAAAGGTTTTGTAAATGACAATTTTTAAATGTATTAATTGTTATATTAATTTTTTTCATACTGATTTACTACATTTTTAGAATTTTTTTTTTTACATATTTTATTTTTTAAATTACATTGTAATTACATTATACATTACATTACAAAAATACTTTCTCAGAATGAATTACTTTAGTTTAAATACTTTGCAGATAGGCAATAGACTTTTAAGTACAGTAGTTACAGTTGTTGCAATGGGCAACACATTTTCAAACACAATGCAACATTCAGCTCAATGTGAATTTCTAGTTAAGTGCAATTAGTTACTTTATGGATTACTTTTGTAACCACAGGACTGGATCCTAGATTCAGTCCTGGTACATCTCCTGTAAACAGTTGAGTAAAAGCGTTTTGGTTACAGTCGTGATTTTTAAGGAATATTATTGTATTTTAAAAGTTGACACTTAGAAACTTTTTCTCATAGAATCACCAATGTTATCCTATGGAAGGAAATTCACTTAGCAGGTAAAAACTGTTATCGTTACTTTTTCTTACTCAGTGTTGGATCCTGGATCCAGCACTGGTGCATCTCCTGTAAACAGTTGAAAGAATGCGTTTAAGTCATACAGGCGATTTTTAAGGAATATTTGTAGTTTGTGAAAATCAACACTTTGAAACTTTTTGCTGAAAACCAGTCAATCTTAGCCTATGAAGGAAATTCAAGTTACCGGTAAGTACGGTTAAAATTACTTTTGAGGATCAGTACTGGGCTGAAAGATGCAGCACTGAGGTCTCTCCTGATAACAGGTGAGTAAATCGGAATTCGTATTTCGGCTGATTTTAGAGGAATATTTTAAAGTTCCAAAACTCCACACTTAGAAGAATTTCCAAGTGAAACCAGTCAATGTTAGCCTATGGAAGGAAATTCAAGTTACTGGTAAGTACGGTTAAAATTACTTTTCAGGACCAGTACTGGGCTGAAAGATGCAGCACTGAGGTCTCTCCTGATAACAGGTGAGTAAATCAGAATTCGGATTTCGGCTGATTTTAGAGGAATATTTGTATGTTTCAAAAATCAACACTTAGAAACTTTTTCAGCAAAAAGCAGGCAATGATATCCTATGGAAGGAAATTCAAGTTACTGGTAAGTACGGTTAAAATTACTTTTGAGGATCAGTACTGGGCTGAAAGATGCAGCACTGAGGTCTCTCCTGATAACAGGTGAGTAAATCGGAATTCGTATTTCGGCTGATTTTAGAGGAATATTTTAAAGTTCCAAAACTCCACACTTAGAAGAATTTCCAAGTGAAACCAGTCAATGTTAGCCTATGAAGGAAATTCAAGTTACCGGTAAGTACGGTTAAAATTACTTTTCAGGATCAGTACTGGGCTGAAAGATGCAGCACTGAGGTCTCTCCTGATAACAGGTGAGTAAATCGGAATTCGTATTTCGGCTGATTTTAGAATAATATTTTAAAGTTCCAAAACTCCACACTTAGAAGAATTTCCAAGTGAAACCAGTCAATGTTAGCCTATGAAGGAAATTCAAGTTACCGGTAAGTACGGTTAAAATTACTTTTCAGGACCAGTACTGGGCTGAAAGATACAGCACTGAGGTCTCTCCTGATAACAGGTGAGTAAATCGGAATTCGTATTTCGGCTGATTTTACAGGAATATTTGTATGTTTCAAAAATCAACACTTAGAAACTTTTTCAGCAAAAAGCAGGCAATGATATCCTATGGAAGGAAATTCAAGTTACTGGTAAGTACGGTTAAAATTACTTTTGAGGATCAGTACTGGGCTGAAAGATGCAGCACTGAGGTCTCTCCTGATAACAGGTGAGTAAATCGGAATTCGTATTTCGGCTGATTTTAGAGGAATATTTTAAAGTTCCAAAACTCCACACTTAGAAGAATTTCCAAGTGAAACCAGTCAATGTTAGCCTATGAAGGAAATTCAAGTTACCGGTAAGTACGGTTAAAATTACTTTTCAGGATCAGTACCGGGCTGAAAGATGCAGCACTGAGGTCTCTCCTGATAACAGGTGAGTAAATCGGAATTCGTATTTCGGCTGATTTTAGAGGAATATTTTAAAGTTCCAAAACTCCCCACTTAGAAGAATTTCCAAGTGAAACCAGTCAATGTTAGCCTATGAAGGAAATTCAAGTTACCGGTAAGTACGGTTAAAATTACCTTTCAGGACCAGTACTGGGCTGAAAGATACAGCACTGAGGTCTCTCCTGATAACAGGTGAGTAAATCGGAATTCGTATTTCGGCTGATTTTACAGGAATATTTGTATGTTTCAAAAATCAACTTAGAAACTTTTTCAGCAAAAAGCAGGCAATGATATCCTATGGAAGGAAATTCAAGTTACTGGTAAGTACGGTTAAAATTACTTTTGAGGATCAGTACTGGGCTGAAAGATGCAGCACTGAGGTCTCTCCTGATAACAGGTGAGTAAATCGGAATTCGTATTTCGGCTGATTTTAGAGGAATATTTTAAAGTTCCAAAACTCCACACTTAGAAGAATTTCCAAGTGAAACCAGTCAATGTTAGCCTATGAAGGAAATTCAAGTTACCGGTAAGTACGGTTAAAATTACTTTTCAGGACCAGTACTGGGCTGAAAGATGCAGCACTGAGGTCTCTCCTGATAACAGGTGAGTAAATCGGAATTCGTATTTCGGCTGATTTTAGAGGAATATTTTAAAGTTCCAAAACTCCACACTTAGAAGAATTTCCAAGTGAAACCAGTCAATGTTAGCCTATGGAAGGAAATTCAAGTTACTGGTAAGTATGGTTAGAATTACTTTTCAGGACCAGTACTGGGCTGAAAGATACAGCACTGAGGTCTCTCCTGATAACAGGTGAGTAAATCGGAATTCGTATTTCGGCTGATTTTAGAGGAATATTTGCACAATGGTGAAGGGAGGGGCGGGGCCTGAGGTGACATCTGTGCAAACGCGCCCCGTTGCGCGTTTTAAGTTGGGGATTAAGTCCCCTTGAATCCTGAGGGTCCCTAGGGGCCAACTAGCCCACCAGGAACCTCCAATATGCGCCAGGGGGCTGCGTTGCAGAGACGTGTAGAGAGGCCACACCCCTTTTACACCTCTCTGCAACGCAGCTCTGTGGCGCTTTCTGGATGTACCTGTTGGGCTAGTTGGCCCCAGGTACCCTCAGGATTGAAGAGGATTTAATTCCCCATCTTAAAACGCACGGGGCCTGTTTGCACACATGTCACCTGAAGCCCCGCCCCTCCCTTCACCACTGTGCAAACGCGCCCCGTGGCGCGTTTTAAGTTGGGGGATTAAGTCCCCTTGAATCCTGAGGGTCCCCGGAGTCCAACTAGCCCACCATATACCTCCAAAGCGCCACAGAGCTGCGTTGCAGAGAGGTGTAAAAGGGGTGTGGCCTCTCTACACGTCTCTGCAACGCAGCCCCTGGCGCATATTGGAGGTTCCTGGTGCGCTAGTTGGCCCCCAGGGACCCCCAGTATTCAAGGGGATCGTTCCCCCTCTGCAAACAGCGTCAGGGGCGCGTTTGCAGAGTGGTGAAGGAAGGGGCGGGGCCTGCGGGCCCGATCGTTTAAAAAAAAAAAAATAATAATTTGTCCCTGAAGGAGGGCTGTGTAGCCCCCTTCCTTTTTCCTGTTTTTATGCCCTGGGGACCCCATCCCCCAGGGCCTTACCCCTTTCTAAATTTTTAATTAAAAAAAAAAAACGGGAAGGGGGCCGCGTGGCCCCCTTCCTGGGCCTGTATTGGCCCGGGGACCCCATCCCCCAGGGCATGGCCTTTTTATTTTTATTCTTTGGAGGGGGCTGCGTGGCCCCCTCCTCTGGCCATTTAAGGCCCCGGGGACCCCATCCCCGGGGCCGGCCTTTCCATTTTTTTAATTTTTTTTATTTTTATTTTTTGGGGAGGGGGCCGCGTGGCCCCCATCCTGGGCCACTACTTGCCCCGGGGACCCCATCCCCCGGGGCCTGGCCTCTCGTTGGGGACTGTGGGGGTCCCCAATCCCCCACAGTCCCGCCGGCTCCCCGTGTCCTACGGGAGCCGGCATTGCCTTACACATGGGGAGCAGCTGACATGCTGCTCCCCATGTGGAAAGCAATCGGCTGGATATTGGAAGAGAGAGCAGGTTTCCCTGCTCTCTCTTCCAATATCCAAAGCAGTTTGCTATGGCAGGACGGGAGCCGCGAGGCTCCCGTCCTGCCATAGCAAACTACAGTGTCCCAGGGGTAGGCACCCGGGACACTGCAGGAGCCGACCCTGGGGGTGGTGGTCCCCAGGGCCATCAAGGGCTCCAGGAGGGGGCCGCGCGGCCCCCTCCCTACATCAGCACAGCCCCGGGGAGGTGGTGGTCCCGGGGCTTCGAGGGTCCAAAACGGACCCCCATTTTAATTTGTTAGTGCCCGGGGAGGTGGCGGTCCCGGGCGTGTGGGGGCTGGAGCCCCCACACAGGTTGTTAAATTAATAAAAAAAAGCCCGGGGAGGTGGTGGTCCCCGGGGCTGCGGGAGGGCTCAGAGCCCTCCCGCACCATTTTTTTAAAAAAAGCCCCGGGGGGGTGGCGGTCCCCGGGGCTTGGGGGGCCCTTGAGGCCCCCACACATTAAAGTATCCCCCCCACCATGCCCCCGGGACTTGGGCCACCCGGGGGCCAGTGACTATCGAAGCGCGGGAGACCGCGCTTCTATTTTTTTCGGCAGGATTCGCGCACCCTGAGCGCATCCTGCCGATTTTTTAAAAAAAAAATGCTTTTTGCCCAGGGGGTCCTTGTGGGACCCCTGAGCAGGCCTATGGGGTTAGGGTGTTTCTACCCTGCCCCCTTTGTGCGTTTTGCGCACTTGTTTCTGTCCCTCGGTTCTACCGAGGGACAAAATGGCTGCCAACACTTCTTGATTTGGAGTGTTGACAGCCAATTAGCATGCAGCTCGTGATCGGGAGGGTACGCGGATCCGACGCGCCCATAGATATATATGTGATTTTAATTGTGAATTTCTCAGGAACTACTGAACGGATTTACACCATTTTAGCAAAAGGCACCAGTCTGAACCAAGGGCTACCTCTTTGCCAAATTTGGGGTAATTCCGTTCAGCAGTTCGGGCTGTAGCTGCGACTAAAGGTTCCTATGGAAAAATGAATGGGGAAAACGCGTTTTGGGACCCCCCTTTTTCTCGGCCCCCGCTTCACGTATCACCCGAGACTTTCAGGGTAGGAGCGGAGCGGAGCGCCTCAACAAGTTGGAAACTTTCACGAAGATTCGTCAACCGGCGCCAACGTTATTTCAAATAGAATGTCGCGGATTTCCTATGGATAATAGGTTGTAACTATAACTATCTATAACTATCTACTGGCGACCGCCAGTAGATAATATATATATATATATATATATATATATATATATATATATATATATATATATATATATATTCACCGCAAAGCAATGCTCGCGCACAGCAACCGCCTCACCCGAGCCTCTTACGACGGCGTTCCACGGCAGGATGGCGAGTCCTCAACATCCAAAATTGCGCTGGTTGCAGGTTGAAAAACAGCACACCGTGGCCCAATCTTTGCAAATCAATGCCTTTATTTGATGTGTCAGACCATCAAATAAAGGCATTGATTGCAAAAGATTAGGCCACGGTGTGCTGTTTCAACCTGCAACCAGCACTATTTGGATATATATATATATATATATATATATATATATATATATATATATATATATATATATATATTATTTGTAATTTTCTCAGTACAAAAACATAACATTATGAACATTATATCATCACATCTCATATATAGTGTGTTACCACTTATGACATCATGTTCAATCCAATCAGTGTTGGTATATCAGAGAGCCCAAATGTAGGGAATGGCAAGTAGACCAATTAATCGACAGATGCATTGTGAACGGTGCCCATACATTCTTGGGTAGCGACGCTGCTGGTAATTCCTCTGCGTATGTCTAGTTGGTCTCTACAATATGCCAAGTCTACTAGCCATTGGTCAAATTTAGGTGCAGTTTTTCCCCCAATTTAGTGAGACTCTCTAACAGCAAGGTTATTGCTACTAGCTTGCGGTTATGAGGTTGTAGATTATTGACAAGGCCTAAGAGACAAAGATGCATGTGCAATTCACTGTCTCCAATACTATAGTTGAGAGGGCCTGTGTTACTTGTGTCCAGAACTGTTGTACCTTAGCACATATCCAGGCCGCGGGCATGAAATCCATGTCGGGCGCGCCACAACGTTTGGGCGGGCTCACCAGTCCAAACTTATATAACTGTAATCGTGTGTAGTATAGTTGTTGTAAATATTTAAAGTGTATGATCCTCAGGTAACAGTTAGCCGTCAAACGGCCTGTGAGAGTACAGCAAAATGCCCAGTCCTCCAGTGACACTGGTGGATCTAGCACAGAATTCCACTTATCTATCAGCCTAGCCTGAGTGAGGGAGGCGTCTATTTGTGCAGCGATATACAACCTAATTGTCAATCGTTTGTGTGAGCTACTAGTAATTAGATTTTGGAGCAACCCCAGTGTGGGTGGTGAGTCTGAAAATTGAGGATATAGTGTTTTCAGAGCTTCTCGTAGTGATGGTATGTAAACACCAGGAGGAGGGTGCTACGTGGTGTTAATAAAATTGTGTCCAGTGATATAAACTTACCCTCTGGGAAGACGTCCTCCATTGTCACTAATCATGCTTCTGTCAATATAGCGAGTGTTGTAGGTTCTTGTGTGATGGAGATAGCTGGATGGTATAGCAGTGGCATCGCCAGTGCATACTGCAGAAGTTTCCCTGCTTTCCTACTCAGTTCCTGCCATGCCTTTGTGGTACTATTTATTGTGTTTATTTCTTGTCTGGAGACCTCAAGCCTCACATATGGTAATATGGCTATAAGCGGTAATGGGTACGCGTCATCACTTTCTATCGCTATGTGTGGCAGATAGGTTGGAGGGAAGTACAATAATGAGCGAAATGTGCCTGTGCACATAAATAATACAGGTTCATATCCGGGGTACCTATGCCAACTTGTTCATAGGGTCTGGTGAGCGTGTCCCGGCTGCTCCAGGGTTGCTTTCCTGCCCATGCACGTGTTATTAAATGGGATTGCAATGCTTTAAAAAAGGCCTTTGGTAAGGTTACAAGGATATTAATAAATAGACACAAAACACAAAGGAGTCACCCTAATTCAAAGAAAAGGGACAGGGTGTCTATCCACAAACAACAATAAAATATTCCCTTTTCGCCTGAGGTATTTGTTATTAATAAAGATTATTTTTACAAACCGGTAGTAATCAAGACCCAGCGGTTACCCAAGTGCCATTAATGTAAAAGTCCCTAAAAATTGAGAGACCAACTCTTCTCAGTAATCATGAAACCACAACAAACATGAATAAAAATGATTTAAAAAACGAATTAAAAAACAAGTGAACAAAAGTTTAAAATCTTTCTCATTCAAAACCTTGAAAAGTAATTAATCACAATAGAACAGTTATGTATATGAATATATATATGTGAATCTTTTATTTTTTACCACAGTTAAAAATAGGTGACAAAAACAAATGACGTCTATCTATCTTTAAGTAAGTCTTATGGGAGGATATTTGGTAAACATAAGTAATAATTTATACTATGTATATCTTGGCTAGATAATATAAAGAAATGAATTTTTTTTTTAGACCTCTACAAAGTCGTCATTAATTAGTTGGACAATAAGTTCTTCGCAGGGGTTGATAAGATATCACTCCAGCTGCGAGGCAAGAAATGGATAATATATAGTTTCCTGCTCTTTCTAAGACATGAAAGTCTGTTCCAATAAAGGTAAATTTTTTTAGTAATCGAGATATCACAATATTGTTAGAGCCTCCACTCTTGGTGTGTCATTACAGAGAGTCCTAGTTTCTCCCGTGAGTTAGTCCGGGCATAGATATTATACACGTTTTAGAAATTGGTAGTATTGGCCCCATGGGTATTTTTAATTCCCTGGTTTTAAGTTAAAAAAAATTATCGTAAATTATGGTTGATTTATATATATAAACAAGCGAACGTATAGTTGTTTTATAAGTGATGTTTTAGTATGAAAAGCCATTGCAAAAATATTGATATTTCCTGTTTTGCCTTATAGTGATAATGTTTGAATGATTGATAATTGTCCTGAAGAAGGTGATGAAAATTTGATTTTTCACTGAAACGCCACATCGACAAATGTTTTTGGTATAGATAGCTTGAAGGAATCTGTTTAAGCTTATTAGCTTCTTCACTTTTTTTTCTCTCCTTTTTAGGTCTCGCCTAGGCAGCGCATGCGCTGTCTCTCCGAGACTTCAAGTAATCTGTATGTTAGGTGAAACTCCGCCTATTGCTGGGTAATTTCTCCTGCCGCTTGCCATTTGTTTAACGTTGGCATAGCTCCTGTTAGCTGGCTTTTTACTGGCTGTTGATCCGATACTGACTTCTGTTTAGTCCGGAAGCAGCAATGCCTAACTACTGTTTTCCTCCGCTTTTCTGTTTTAGGTGTGTTGGAGGGGAACTTTCTTTTGTTTACATGCTTACTTTCATACATATATTCAGCACAGCGCTCGTCATGAGCGCCGCGCTGTTAATTGTTGTTTGTTTTTTCCACCCCATACCGGCTGAAAGAGCTCCTTGTTAGGTCTCGCCTGAGCCAGCGCATGCGCTGCTCTGCCGAGACTTTTAGTAAGTGGCTTTTGAAAGTGCTACCCACAGGCTTTTGCTGGCCTCCAGCTTGCGTTCACGCGAGCGTGCACGCGCGCAGCCGCCATCTGTCTTTCCTCCATCACGGGTCATTAAGTGCATCGCGATCACTTTCACTTTCGCGGCCGCGTCTCTTTCACGGCCGCGCGGCCAATGCTTTTTTTTTTAATTCATTGTGTTTTCTTATTTTAAATTATTCATATTTGCATATATTGCAAAGCTTGTTTCTTTAGTGGTTTGGTTATCTTTCAAATCGTTCCAGCAAGGCGGGGCTAAAATGGAGTGTTTATACTTTTGTATACGCATTGCTTTTTATTGTTCACTGCTTTTATATTTCAATGCATTCGTTTTTTTATTTTAAACATTTCGTAATGCATTGTTGATATATCTTCTGTTTTTGTGTAACAGTATTTTTGTACTAGCATATTACAAATAACAATAATGCAATCCTCTGATTGAAAGAATCCTCTATCCCAGGTGGAACAAAAGCACTGCTCCTATTGCATCTCTGCAGAGAGGCCATCAACCGAATGAGCATCATTGCCTCTCGACGTTTGCGTGTCCAGCATGAGTTGCATTGGTGGACAGTGTGAGAAGCTTGTTTTCTTATCCACTCCATCTGCCCCATGTCCGTTTTTTTATCCACCCCATGTCTGTGTTTCTTATCCCCCTTTCCATCCCATGACCGTGTTTCTTATTCCCCCCTACCGCCTCATGTGCGAGTTTCTTATCCCCCACCCACCCCATGTCCGTGTTTTTTATTCCCCCACCGGCCCCATATCTGTGTTTCTTACCTGCCACCCCCCCCCCCACCCCATGTCTGTGTTTCTTATCCCCTCCACTGCCTCACGTTCATTTTTCTTATCACCCCCACCCATCCCTTGTCTGTTTTTCTTATCCCTCCCCACTGGCAATCGGGCCCAGTTCTGTGTTTTTTTAATTTTTTTATTCGCCTTTAAACGACAGAAGGAAAAAAAAGCGCCATAACACAGCAAGAGCTGGCCACTTCATAGTGTCTGTTTTTACTGTCCCAGTAACTGACACCCGCCTTCCCGTTCTCCACCCCCACCCGATTAGCAAAGTTGTTAAATCGCCCATAGGCGAGACCTATTGGCTTTGCCAATTCTTGTTTTTGGTTTGGGGTACGTTGGTCCGGTTTCTCTTCGCAGCCAGTTGGGTTTCTCTTTCGCACTGGGTTCGGGCAGAGCCGCAGAGCAGCTGGCAGTGGGGCTGGAAGGGGAAGTATTGAGAGCTCCGGAGCGGCGCTGAAAGAACAGTAGAACTTAATATTAAATTATATAAATATAAAATTAATATTAAAACGTCTCACCCCGTCATGACTCACTAACCACGAGGCAGCTTCATGCGTTTGCCAGCTCGCCGCAGACGTCTCTGTGTAAACTGGCGTGTGCGTTTTGCTGCGTCCATCTTCTCAAAAGTCAGGATTATCAGCTATCTCTGTGATGTTACGCCCGCTACTATTTTGTATTCACGATTTTCATGATCCCGTCTCTGGCGCCAGACAATTTTATGATTCACTACCAGGGAATTTCCATCCTCTACCAGCACTGTTTTGTGTTCACGCCAAAAAAGTGACTTGATGAAAGGTTCTTAAACAAAAATTCAAAACACGGTGCTCTGAAGTAACTTTGGCGCTGATAAACACAATTATTTCAAGTCAAGTTGATCACGTGTCTCTCAGAAGATGTAAGCATCTCCCGAATGTTCTTGAGTAAGAATCTTAGTGAATATTGTAGCGGGGCGCTGGAAGGCAGTAGGCCGCAGCCGTGCTCCGCTAATGACTGACACAGACGCAGTATTAGAATACTGGTTGGCGCGAAGACCCCGAGCGGTCTTCCGCCGTTTATTTATCCCCTCGGGTCGAGCCCGTCCCGAGGGGTGTATGTGCATGGAGGGTAGCAACAATGTTCAGTAGAGCCCGGGTGGCTCTCTACATCCCTTCCTTCTTTTGGTTATAGACACCAGAGTCATCTTGCCTCACGGAGACATGTACACAAAATCTTTCAGTCTTTGGCTCGGCACCGGGTTAGCCCGGAGACCATACCTCTGGCTCCGGGAGATGGTAGCGTCCCTAGTGCCATCCTGGACACCCGCGGGCGAGCCAAGGGCGTCCTCTGAAATGGCCGTTTCAGGTGCGGCGACTGTTTCTCTGTTCTCGGGCTGCACATCTTCTGAGACGGGGCCGCCGGCCCTGGGGGACTCTTGGGACAACGTGCTTGGACCAGTGGCATAACTGTCAACTTCTCCGCTGTCACGGCCGCCACCAACGATCCACTTGAAACACGACACATTTCTCGTGACTTGGAGGTGTCCTTTCCTAGCCGTGACCATTGTACCTTGCACCTCTGTTACGGTCCATGCCTCTGGTTCAAACGGCGTTCGGAACTTCCACCCGGGGTGTCGATCTTTGATCACCACTCGGTCTCCGATACAGATTCTGGGCTCTTGTGCCCGCCGGGCCTCACTGGCCTTCCGGTTGGTGGCCTCTCTTCGGGCTTGAATGGCCTCATCGTCCCTCTCTGGAGGTGCCCACGTCGGATCGGCTGGGATGCTATCCCGTGGTGGCCGCAGAAACAACAGGTGTGAGGGCGCACATTTGTTGGTGCTGTGGGGCGTTTGGCGGTATACTCCAAGGAACTGATCCAGGGCTTCTTCAGCATTCTCCTCTCGTTCCACCGCTATGCGCAGTGCCCTGTTGAGGGTTCTCATCAGCCGCTCCACCTCCCCATTGGCTTGGGGCCAGAGTGGCGTGATCTTTCGGTGTCAGATGGCCTTGCTTTCCAGGTACTCCTGAAACTCCCGACCCTGAAACAGAGGTCCGTTGTCGGACTTGATCTCCTCAGGCAGTCCCAGCATGGCGAAGATTCTGTCCAGAGCCCTCTTCACGTGAGGAAACGCCGTTGACCCCACGACTTCCACAACTGGAAACTTCGAGAACGAGTCAACCACGACCAGCATGTGACGTCCGTCTGGGAAGCTCCCGAAGTCGAGACTGACTTGGGTCCAGGGGAATTTGGCCGGATCTTCCGTGATTACTGGCGCCGGCGGGGAGTCTCCTCCTGTGATGGTACATTCATGGCAACTTCTGACCATCTCCTCCACTTTGGTATCCATGGCCGAAACCAGACCTTTTGCCGTAGCCTCGCTTTCGTCTTTGCCATGCCCTGATGGCCAACATGCGCTAGTTCCAGAATGCGTTGCTGTAGGGCTTCGGGGATTACGACGAGATGTCCTCTTAGGACAATGCTCTGCTCCCCCACGCTGAGCTCATGACGCACCCTCCAGAGCTGCTGCCGGACGTGTCCAACCTCCGGTCGTAGCAGGCGGCTCCCATCCATGAAGCGGGCCCACGTATTCTCTTCCAGGGCTCCTTTCACTCTTGACAGTGTTCCGTCTTCCGCCGTGGCCTGCCCGATCTTCTCCAGAGTCATGGCCTTCGGGCATGCGTGCTGTGACACCATCCTTACAAACGCCTCTGTGCCACTTTCCTCGGTGGACTGGTTCATGGTCGATGAAGGGTCGGGGTGACGCGATAGGTAATCGGCAGGGTTGTGGGCTCCAGGTCGGTACACGACCTTAAACTGATACGCTTGCAGCTGCACGGCCCACCGCTCAATCCTTGGGGGCGCCAGCCTTGACGATCCAGCAAAGAGCGGGACCAACGGTTTGTGATCCGTCACGACTTGAAAGTCCTGGCCACACAGGTATAGGTGGAAATGTTGACATGCCCATTTGATGGCGAGAGCCTCCCTCTCAATTTGAGCATATCTGGTCTCGGTGTCGGTGAGGGCCTTACTGGCATACGCCACGGGCTTCCAGACTTCAGGCTCATGTTCCTGCAGGAGCACCGCTCCTAGTCCCATGGGGCTGGCGTCAATGACCAACTCGGTTCGCCTTTTCGGATGGAAGTAAGCCATGACTGTTTTGTCTTGTAACCCCTCCTTAATGTCATTAAATGCCTTGTTAGCAGCACTCGACCATTCCCAGGGTTGTCCGTGTTTCGTGAGGGTCCTGAGTGTCTCAGACATGGTTGCGAGATTCGGGATGAAGCGCCCGCAATATGTTGCCATGCCGAGGAAACTCCGCACCTCGGTGGGGTTCTTCGGCGTGCTGGCAGCCCGGATAGCAGCTGCTTTCCTCGGGTCCACCAGGAGCCCCTCCACGTGAACACATAGCCAAAGAATTCAACAGTGTCCTGATAAAACAAGCATTTCGCCTTATGCAACGTCAGTCCAGAGTCCTCTAGCCTCTGCAACGTGGCGCGGAGGTGCTTGTGATGATCCTCCAGCGTGCTTGAGAAAACGAGGATATCATCGCTCAGGTTAATCACCCCTTGCAGTCCCGACAACACCTCTCTGACTGCGTTCTGGAAGACTTCGGCTGCCGACGATATTCCAAAACTGAGCCTCTTATATCGCCGGAGGCCGACGTGGGTTGAAAATGTGGTGATATATCGGCTCTCCGGTTCCAACTCCAGCTGATGATAGCCAGCGTTTAGGTCTAGTTTGGAAAACCATTTGGCCCCGTTGAGGTCGGCCACGATATCCTCCATGGTCGGGGTTATGTGTCGTTCCCTTTTCACCGCAACGTTGGGCAGGCGCATATCTACACAGAGTCTTATGGCCCCCGGCTGTTTGGGTTTTGGGGCCACGACCAGCGGGGACACCCAGGGAGTGGGACCTGAGACCTTTTCGATTACGTCAAGCTCTTCCAGCTCTCTCAGCTCTTCCTCGACTTGTGGCCGCAGATTGAAAGGTACTCTCCGGTGTCGGAGCGCCACCGGCCTGACAGCTGGATCGATATGGAGCTTGAACCTTTTGCCCTTGAGTTTCCCCAGACCTGTGAAGAGAGCCGGGAACTCCTTCAGTATAGCATCGGCGTGTGACTCATGTATCTGATTTGCGAAAAACACAAGTCCGAGATCCTCGGCTGTGTGGCAGCTGAGCAGTGTTCCTTTTCGTCCTTCGGTTATGTGGAACCGTGTGTCCGTGGTGCATGTGCCGCTGGCTACTTTGGCTTGGATGACTCCCCTCAGCGGTAGCGGATCGGTTCCTCCATACACGTATATTCTGGCTGTGGACGGTGCAAGCGGGGGCCTTGGTGACAGGCGATCGTATTGTTCCGAGTCCATTACGTTGACTGAGGCGCCGGTGTCGATAAGTGCCTGCACGGCAGTGCCCTCCACAGTCACCGAGCACATCGGGGGAGGCCTCCGTCGTCGGTCCGCTCTACTGGCATACGATACCACAAACACGTCATCGTCTTCGTCCTCCCACACTTGCCTGGCCTCTTCGAGTGGAGGAGAGTCCTCCAGGGATACCTGCTGGACACGTTGCGAGATACTCCTCTGTTTTGATGGGCCCTGCCGGAACAGTCCGCCCCGGCATACCCTGGCGTAGTGATTGAGTCTCCCACACCGAGAGCACGTCTTTCCTTTCGCCCCGCAGACCGCCGTCTTGGCATGATCATCTCCACAGTACCCGCACTGACCACCACGTGGCGGCGTCTGCGCTTGCCGGACCGGGGTGGGGCGCCTCTGTATGGCGTCTACCCTCTCTTCCTTGATGGCTGGGTGTCGTGGTGCGCACGGAGCGGCCACGGGCGTGTGTAGCGCTGCCTCCATTGCTTCGGCCCGGACATCAGATAACTCGTGGGAGCGTGCCAGGACAAGGATCTTGTCCAGCGAGATCCCTGGTTGTCGCAGTATGAGTTTCCGTAGAAGCTTCGAACGGCAGCCCAGGATGATTTGATCCCTGATCTCCGTCTGCGGGGCCACGAATGAGCATGTGCTGGCCAGCTTGCGCAGCCCTGCGTAGAACATATCGACCAATTCCGAGTCTGTCTGGGCGGCCCTTCGGAACTTGAACTTTTCAAAATCAGGGTTCAGTTGTGGGTCGAAATGTCTATCGAGCGCCCTGACTGCCGCGTCGTAGTCGTCCTCACTTCCGGTGTTCGGAAGCGTCTCGAAGAGATCATAAATTTCAGGCCCCCCCATAGTAGATGAGGAGTGACCGCTTGACGGTGCCGTCCGTTTCTCTTGTTCCTTTGAAGTAGTGATTAAGCCGCCCTACCCATGCCCTCCATCGTGGCGCGGCTGTAGCAGGATCCGAGACCTCGCTGAACGGCAGCAGGGGAGCAATGGTGTTGTGGTGGTGCCCGGGGGGCGGCGCATCAGGTTCTCTGGCTTGACCTTGAGCTCCGGCCTGTGGACCGGCCGTGCCCGCTGCCTGGGTATCGCTCATCTTGGGCACGCCTTAATCTCTGCGCGGGACCTTTGCCCGGTGATGGGGCAGGTGGTGGCTGTAGGTGGCCCTCTAGATCCTCCCCTTGACGGCCTTCTGTGCCCCTGTGTGCGTCTTCTCTCCTCTGCCTAATGTTTGCCTGCAGCCTGCCGGAGAACCCCACGTGTTTCGCCTCACATGTGGCCTGTGCGCAGGGGCAGTGCAACGCTGCCGTGGGCACTGCAACCCGGTGGAGAACTGGGGTCGTCTACGCTGGTGCAGGTCAGTTTGCAGGCCTGCCCTGGGCCTTGCAGTGTCCTTGGACGGGTTGTCCTCCTCCTCCTCTTCTCCGGTCAATGCTTTTCCTTTTTCTTTTTTTTTGTTCAGGCGGCCCTCCGGACAGCCCTGGGGCCCTGCAGCAGTGGGGAAAAACCCAGCGGGGGTGGGGCCGAGGGCGCCGCCTCACGTGCTGGAGCTCCAGCTGACACGGAGCTTCGCTGCCAAGACGGGAGTCCCCCACGTGGCCACCCGAGCAGGCGCACTCACCGGCTCTCGCACTGCCGAAGGAAGAGCGCCGCCAGCTGAACATGCTCCCGATGGCCAGAGAGACACGTGGGCGGGCGCAGGCAGCAACAGCAGGAACGGGCACCAGCCGTCGGGACAGGCGCCACCAGCTGAACACGCTCCACTCCAGCTAGGAGACGCGTGGGCGGGCACCAACAACGGGTAGGTGGCAGTGCGCAGTGACGCAGGTGGGCTTCGCGGCCGCTCGGCAGCCTCAGCAGGCGAGGTATGTACACGTGCCGGTCCGACCGGCCTCGTCGCCAGTGTAGCGGGGCGCTGGAAGGCAGTAGGCCGCAGCCGCGCTCCGCTAATGACTGACACAGACGCAGTATTAGAATACTGGTTGGCGCGAAGACCCCGAGCGGTCTTCCGCCGTTTATTTATCCCCTCGGGTCGAGCCCGCCCCGAGGGGTGTATGTGCATGGAGGGTAGCAACAATGTTCAGTAGAGCCCGGGTGGCTCTCTACAAATATTTCAACAGACAGCTGGTGCGCGTCCGGGGTGGTGATGACAAGTGGATGTGCATTTGCACGACTCGGGCAGCTTACTGACTCATATGGTTTTTGTTGTACAGAATAAATGGGGCTCATCAATGTGTAATGTTTTGTCATTACGGCTAAACAGATACTGTTTGTGCCTAGATTATTTACTAGAAATATGGTTTACACTTACTCTTTCTCATTCTAGTCTTTATCTATGAGGGTAAAGATCCGCTGGAGACAGGCTCCTCAGCTGTCTCAGAAGTAAAACATGCATTGATAATGCCAGTCGGTCTGCCTTATAAACGGATGCGCCTCTTCTGTTAGGAACGGTTTTAAGCACTCAATACATTATTGTAAATGAACTCTGTCACTCATCTTTGCGCTCATGTACTCATTCATCCACCGATAGTTTTTTTTTTTGCAGTTATATATAGTGCGAACTCGACATGAAGGTATCAGAGCACTTTACATGAGCACCAGTTTCTTTATAGTCGGACACATTCATTTTTAGGCAGGGGGAGCTTACGTGATTTGCCCAGAATCACAGGATGTTTGCGCATCCTACCAGACTCGAACCTGGTTCTCCCACTTCAAGGTCACCACTCTAGCCCTTGAGCTCCGTGGTCACGCCGCGCAGAATAACGGACCCGCTACTACGACCCGTGATCTTTTTTTTGTGTTTAAATGTCAGGTCTGTTTACATGCGATTATAAGATTTGCTCCTCTAGCTTTCTAACAGCTGTGATGTCGACCGAGCCTCCTTCCGCTTTCTTCCCCTTGTTTTATCTACTCCCGCTGTCTGTTTTTTTTATCCACCCGACCTCCTCCCACAGTTCATTCTTCTTTAGCCACCCCTCCATTCCCTTTTTTCATTTAACTACCCCGCCCTCCTCCCGCTGTATGTTCTTTTTACCCATCTCCTTCCCTCCAGCAGTCGGTTCTTTTCACCCATCCCCACCGTACTCCTGCTGCCTGTTCTTATTGACCACCCCACACCTGACTCTTGCGGTCTGTTCTTACTAACCACCCTCGCCCTACTCCCGCTGTTCGTTCTTATTAAACTCCAGCTGACTGTTCTTTTTATAACCTCCCCACCCTACTCCCGCTCTGTTATTTTTACCCAACCCACTCCCGCTCTCTTCTTTTTACTGAACCCCTGCCCTACTTCCGATGTCAGTTCTTTTTACCCACCCCACTCCCCTTGTACATTCTTTTTACCCACCCACCCGGCCCTCCTCCTACTGTCTTTTCTTTTTACCCACCCACCCGGCCCTACTCCAACTGTCTGTTCTTTTTACCCACCCCCGTCCTAATCCCGCTATATGTTCTTTTTAAACACACCCCACCTGCGCTGTCCATTCTTTGTAACTACGCCCCAACCTACTCCTACTGTCTGTTATTTTTACCCATCCCCCGCCCTTCTCCCGCTGTCCATTCTTTTTACCCACCCGCCTTACTCCTGCTGGCCATTCTTTTTACCCACCCATCCGCCCTACTTTTGCTGCCCATTCTTTTTACATACCTACACACCCTACGCCCACTGTCCGTTCTTTTTATACTCCCGCTGCCAGTCCTTTTTACCCACCCGGCCTTTCCCCCCACTCCTGCTGTCCGTTCTTTTTAACCCTCCTGCTGTATGTTCTTTTTATCCACCTCCCGCCCTCCTCCCGCTGTCCGTTTTTTCTTTACCCAATCCCACTCTTCTCCCGCTGTCTGTTCTTTATACCCACCTGCCCGCCCTCCTCCTGCTGGGGGCAGACAGATTTGTTTCTCAATCTGCAATATAGGTGTGTAGTAAGGCTAGTGATGGAACAGCTAGATGTGTTTCTATCTCTCCACCACATGTGGCAGCGCCTGTGATGGGATAGGCTGGTTTGTTTCTGTCTTTGCTGCATCTGTGAATAATTGGATTGTGAGGTTTCTTTTTGCCTTTGCCATTTCTGTACGGGGAGGATAGCGATGGAACTATGTAGGTTGTTTGTATCGCACAACATACAGCAGAGCCAAAAGTATAGTAGGTGGGTTTCCAAATTGCTAACCTTGTACAGGAAGATGTAACTGGCATGCTAATCTTCGTGTGTGCATCTGAAGGCCAGTCCTGGAACAGTCTGTAATGCTGTTGTCATTAAGAGTGAGTCATGTTTATCATTTTGTCAATGATACTGGCCCGCTACAGTCTCATAATAATGTTACTATCATAATGTTGTCTCTTGATTTCTCCACATCCCTAGGTATACTTGAACAATGGCAGCCCCTTCTTTAAAATGAAATAGGTCTCGCATATACAAGAGTTTCAGCTATTGGCATTGTAAATAATAATGCCTTTTATTTATGTGTTAATTATCAAAACCGATAAATAAAAGGCATTCTCATTTACAATGCCAATAGCTTAAACTCTCGCAAATGCGAGACCTATTGCATTGCCAATGCTTGTTTAATATGTGAATTGTTTTGCAATATTGATTGCTATTTGTCTTAACTACGATTTGAATGGTAGGATAATCTATGTATTAGGTGACTTTGAATATTTATTCTGTATATGAAATCCAAATCACTTGCACAAGCACTTTATATAATCTGTTCTTTGTATTGAATGTAATTGTGATGTATATTCATTTGTTTTTGTCACCTATTTTTAACTTTGATAAAAAATAAAAGATTCACATATGTATATATATATTCATATACGTAACTGTTCTATTGTGATTAACGGCTTTTAAGGGTTTTGAATGAGAAAGATTTTAAACTTATGTTCACTTGTTTTTTAATCCGTTTTTCAAATCGTTTTTATTCACGTTTGTTATTGTTTCATGATTACTGTGAATAATTGGTCTCTCAATTTTTAGGGACTTTTACATTAATGGCCCTTGGGTAACAGGTGGGTCTTGATTATTACTGGTTTGTAAATATAATCTTTATTAATAACTAATACCTCAGGTGAAAAGGGAATATTTTATTGTTATTAATAAATAGATACAGGAAGCGCGGCCAAACGACCATATTCATAACTGCCATGCTATCTGCTAGTGACAGAGGGAGTTATATCTATTTTTTCACCTGGTCTTCAAGCCTAGAGAGTGCTTGGCCATAATTCTGTTTAATAACAATATCAGGATCTCTTTGGACCCATACTCCACGATATTTGACCGATTCCGTGCTTCATTCAAGAGGAAAGTCTAGTGTGTGCAGCTCAGTGTTCTGTGTGAGGGGAAAGATGGTCAATTTGTTCCAATTTATATTTAGACCAGAGTATCTTTCGTATTTTATATATTCACTTATGAGGGGGGCTAGTCTCTCGGCAGGGACCCGGACAAACAACACCATGTCATCGGCGTAAAGGGAGATGGCGAGGGGGCGTCTATGAAATCCCAGCTTCAAGTCTGCATGTTTTTGGCTTATCATACATGCCAGAGGTTCTAGTGCTATAGCAAATAGTATTGGTAACAATGGGCATCCCTGCCGCATTTCTCCACAGATCTTCAACAATGCTGAGGTATTGTCATTAATGTGCAATGTATGAGACCGTGCAACATGGCCGATGCCCGGTGGAGCTGCCTAGACAGCTATAGAGGAGATCGGCTCTGGTTTACCCCCTCGGCCGTCACTTACCCAGCCGGACATTGGACACAGTATCTGCGATCTCCTGCCCTCCTTATTCCTGTGGCTGCCTCACATCCCAGTGGCTCTCCCCTTGCTGGTCTGCCTGACCCGAGCTGCATTCCTTATCCCTTTTTCTTTCCTCCCTTACCTTCTATGCCCCTAGGATATGTGTCTCTGTTATCTAATACCCTATTTACTCATGTGACCGTATAACATTGTTTTTCTATGTGTTGGTGCTATTCTATGCTCTAGTAACATCTGTGTAACATGCCCTTGTAACTGATGTAATTTGTAACTTGTTTCTCACTTATCCTCATAACCGTCTGTTCATACCGCGGTGCCCGAGCAACCTTGGTCTATGCCCGGTGGAGCTGTCCTATGCAGCTATAGAGGAGTTGACTCTGGTTCACCCCTCGGCCATCACCTACCCAGCCAGACATCGGACATTGTTTTCCTCGTCTCCCCGTTGTTTTTCTTTTCCCTCATCTGCCTCCTCCCTCCGTGACTCTCTTTCTGCCTCCCCTTTTCCAGCCTGACTTTTCGGTGTCCCCTGAAGTATTTTCACCCTTGCCGGTTTCTTTCTTATGCTATGCTATGCTTTTGTTACTCATGTAACTACGTTATTCTGTTTACCTTTCTATCTTTTGCGACGCTCCAGCAACTGATGTAACTATGTAACAATGTTCTGAAACCAATGTCCTACCTCATGTAAAGCGCTCTGATACCTCCGGGTCTAGCCAGCGCTATATAAAACTTTTCAAATAAACAAATAAATAAAAATCTAGCCACTGGGTCTGTGTATCCACTGTGAGAAGGTACTGGGCATCCCCATCCGGTGCAGCACAGTGAACTCTCAATGGATAGAATCAAAGGCTTTAGCAGCATCTAATAGGACTGCTGCCGCTTTGATCTTGGGGTCAAATTGGTGTAGGACTGCGAACAATCTTCTTAGATTGTGTGAGGTGAAAAGCCCGATTGATCCGGCAGCACTAAGGCTGGAAGTAAAGTTTGTAGCCAAGTAGCTATAATTTTTGCAAGTATTTTAGTATCAATATTTAGTAATGATAGTGGTTGACGTGGACTGGCAGCTGACACCCAATCCAAACAATCAGATACAAGTCAATAAGGACACTCAATGAGGAGCAATACACCAATAGTGTGCACAAATTAGCTTTAATGAAACAGTAAAGTAAATATATGTGTTAGCACAAAAGCAAGGTAATTACGCACATCACAGGATAATGAATGAAAAGAACAATCAAAAGTTCAGATTCACTAAATATACTATGATTGTATACACAAGTATGAAGTTCACTAAAATAGCATTTAAAAAGCTCGGCTGCTCAGTATCTAATACCTAATTGGCAACTATGCAACAATTGAATTAGCATTTCATTGTTCTTGATTTGTAAAACAACATTAATTGGCTGGCTATGAAATGCACAATAGCTACTGCATTACATTGGAATATCCAAAGCAATCCTGTAAGTATAGGAGTCAGAATGGAACATAATACATTTGATCACAGACGTGACACTGACACTCTAATCAATAGAATGAAGCAGTGAAATAAAGGCCCTTCATCCCTAGGTGGAACTTAACTCATCCACAGTGCTGGGAAGCCCTCTCCTTTCTCTCGAGTCTCTCTCTCTCTCTCGAGCGTCACAGCAAGGAACAGCACGGCCAGGGAGCAGCTACGTGGGCGATGGCATTTTGCACAACTCCATCTGCGAGCTTCAATCCCCCACACGTGCCTCTGTCTTTAAATATCCTGAAGCTTGGCTTGTTTCATATTTTGTCCCTTTCTCGCAATTTCTAGCTTTGTTATCAGAATGTATCCTTTAGCTGCCCTGACGCTTTTGGCTTTTTCCTAAACTCTTTCTCAGGGTCAACACAACCTTCGCCTGCATCTCTACCACACTTCCCGTAGCTTCCTAGTGTACTGTAAATAGCATACCAGCTGCAGATAGTCACATCTGTGGAATGCTGAAAAACAGGCTTAGATTCGACAGTGGTCTATATAAATGGCAGTGTGTTGGTGTCTTACCCACTTCACGCAGGGTCGGAGGCAACATCTATTTCTCATACGCTTCTATTAATACTGCATGTAGCTATGGAGCCAATGAGTATGCAAACTCTTTATATAATTAGCTAGTAATCCTGTTACTACCCAATGCCTTACCGTTTGGCAGTGAAGATATGGCTTCCCGTACTTCTTCTAGGGTCATAGGCTGCACTAAGAATTCCCTCTTACCATGCCATGGTTATTTCATCAAGATATGTGGTAGTTTCTACAGCATTTGCAGCTTCTCGTGGGCCATATAAGTGAGAGTAGTGAGTCATGAATTGTGTTATAATGTCTGGGGTATCATGGAGCAACACCCCCTCGTGGGACTCTGTTCCCACAATATAAATCTGCGCTTGCTGTTCGTTGATTTTAGAGACTAGACTATGCCCTGGTCGACCACCCTCCTCATATTACCTTACTACCCAGCGTCTGGACATGTGTTTCACCTCTTGTGCAGCCGTGTCATTATATTTACTCATCTGTGCTAATATTTCTGCTAAAGTGCGGGTTAAGGTTCTCGCTTCATATTGTCTATCCAGGTCTTTTAGCTTGTCCCCTCATCACTCCCACCTGCACCCCCAAACATGCTCTCCTAATGGTGGTTTTGAACGCTTCCCATAATATGCCGGTACTTTCAACCGAGCCTGTATTCTAAGCAAAATAATGAATAATTGCTCCCTGTATTCTACTTCTAAAAACCGGGTCTAGTAGAGAGGAGGTCTGAAGCCTCCATTGGAACTGCGGAGGGCAGTGTGTGGGGATAATCATCTCTAACAATACAGGGAAATGATCTGACAATATCCTGGGTAAGTGGAATACAGTTTTAACCCACGTGTTAGTCTCTCTTGATACCAGCCAGTAGTCCAACCTAGACCATGTTTTGTGGGCTGATGAAAGGTGCGTCACCTCCCTAACAGATGGGTATTGTGCCCTCCAAATATCAATTAGATTGTGCACTTCCATGATGTCCCTTATAGTCCTAGCAGAGTGTTTGCCCTGCCAGTTTGTTGTAGCATTACGGTCCAGCAAGGGATCTAGGTACAAGTTTAAATCCACCCCCCCAAAAATAATCATTGTTGGTTGCAGAGCATAGAGGCGACTCGCCAATTGTTGATAGAATTCAGGGACATCCACATTAGGCCCATAAGTATTAACGATAGTCACTGTGGTGCCGCATAGAATACCCTGTAAAAGTATGTAACGCCCTTTATCATCCAAATTCGAATGTGTAAGTGTAGATTGGAGTCCTTTTTTGATCAATATTAGGACACCTCTGGAATAAGACCAATGGGAGGAGGCTACCTGGGTTGTGGCCCATCTTCCCCCTATATGTGAGTCAGTGGAATAGGTAAGATGTGTTTCTTGCAATAGTGCTATCTGCACCCGATGTCGGTCTAGATAAACATGCACCTGTTGAATTTTTTGTGGGTTGTTTAACTCTCTAACGTTCTAGGTTGGCAATCTAATGGGGCTCTGTGGGTGCATCAAGGTGGCACAATATGTTCAATTGACTTAAGGAATAGCCTTGGTATCCTGGAATAAAGTGGAGCTATAGCTAACAACAGTATGATGTACTGACGTGATGACATATAATAAACGTCACCCAACCCTCCCACGCACTTCAGCATCCCAATTATGCTAAAGACATCCCTTTCACAACATAAACAGAAGAACAAACAAGCTAAGCATCCAGTACTTATCATCTCGTCTGTTTCTACAACATCATACAACATCAGTTAGGTTATACCCTCGAGGGGCAGCAAAAGGCCGAAACTCCCACCCTATGGACGGGGTTGGCTCAATGCAAATGAATTATGTGAAGAGTGTTTCAGCGGGGTTGCTGCACTTAAGTTATCTAAAAGGGCCAGCAATGAATCACAATATTCGATGGTGGATGCAGGTGTCCATATGGCCATATCGTTGCATTCTCAATTATACAAGTGGCGCAGTCTATATGATGCTAAATGAGAGAGTCCATGCGCCAAGTGGGATCCCAGGCCACCCACAGCTCCAGTCAGACCTGTTCGTGCTAGTTTATGCATCTCACCGTCTGATCAGAAGATTAGCGAGTGTGGCCAATATTCATCGTGGGACGGAGAACTCGGCGAGCTGCTTTTGGAGTGCTGAACAGTTTTTAAGAAGAAAGTAGCTGCCCTTGGTGTAGCGAAGATCTTCTTTTTCCCATCATAGTCGATCCTGAGGCGAGCTTGATACAGCATAGCATACGGGATTTTAGCTGTCTGCAATATTTTCTTCATCTGTGTGAATTCTCTGTGCGCTGCCTGGACTGCCATCGTGAAGTCCGGAAAGAGAGCAACATCATATCCTTGGTACTTGATGTTCTGTTTTTCTCGAGCCAAGCGAAGAACCGCGTCGCTATCTCGGTAGTTCAGTAGCTTAGCTATGATAGGCCTTGGAGGAGTTCCAGGCGGCGGGCGCACTGTTAGCGACCTGTGCGCTCACTCCACCACTAAAACCGTGGTTAGTTGTTCATGGCCAAAAATATATTTTAACATGGTTTTCGCATGATCTTCAAGATGCCCCTTGGTTGTGGATTAAGGCACTCCTATGTTGCAAAGATTGTTACGCTGTAAGCGCGCATCTAGGTCTTAATTATTTTGCCTGGATCACCTGTAATACTTTTTCCATATTCAGACATTTAGTGATGGTGGCATGGGATTCGTCCTCTATAGTTAAGATACGCCGTTCTGCTGTCGATATATGCGTTACTTGTTTGTTTAGTTTCGCATTCATGTGGTCCATCCTCAACGTCAACGTATCTATTTTACAGTCTATAGATTGTAGGCTCTGTTGCATGGCCCGGAGTGTGGTCTCAAGTCGGGTGGGCTCGCTCGGCTGTGTGTCCAGCTCAGAGTCTGATTGTGTATGTTACAATCTGAAGGTGCATCTGGATTCAAATGTTAGGCGCAATTGTTGCTTATCTGTTTCCCCACTTTTGTTGTGTGTAGCGCCCCTAGAACGCTGGCCGGAGGTCAAAACAGGCACATATTTATGGGTCTACTCAGCGTTCCGTTCCTCAAGGGCTTTACTATCAGATAAAAGTGACTTCCTTTAGCACAGCTCCAGGCAGTCTCAGACTATGATCAACAATTGCACAGGGGATGTGAAGTTTGACAGTAGGTAGTCTCAGGGTGTTGTGCGATGCCACCCAATCTCGGGTGCCCAGGCGTCACTCCATCAGTTTTTATGTGCATGCCGCCTCATCTCATCTCACCGCACTCCCCCTCGCTCCACACAAAGGTAGCTTCCCCATTATCAAATATGTGCCTGCAGTGTCCTCAGCTGGGTGTCAGGCTACGTTCGTCGATAGATGGCTCAGGTTTCAATTAAGCTGGTGGGTCAATCAGTTCTTGCAGCCTTAAAGACCTTTAGTGTAACTTTCAAGCTGCTCTCATATGCGCATGGTAGATTGTTTGCTGCCGAGCGTCACAGAGCGACGGCACTATAGCAATGTATTAAAGAGCCCATAGGTTGGCAGGGGGACTCGCCAACGCTCCGATGCAGCCTTCCCCTGCTAAATATTGCCTGCAACGTCCAGATTGTATCCTGCTCAGGCCTTACTCTCAGCTCTCATGTGATGACGGGATACCATCAGGGTGGAGCTGCGCTGCTCCTGTCGCGGCCCGGAGGCACACCCCTGACACAGCCTCAAGGTATCGGTGTCTCTTCCCGTTCCCCACCGCAGAGCCTAGCTCATGCAGCGGCCCGATCCATGGATCCCCCGGGCACTGCCAGACAGTAATAAGCCGCTGGATGGCCCGCAGCAGGTCCAGGCAGGACAGCAGTTCACTTCAGATCAAACCGCAGGCCGTCCACTTCACCCGTGTCACCCCGCTCTGTACTTGATGCGCGAGTATCCCTGCAGTGCTCTCCGTGTTCCCGCTGAGGGGGCAGTACTTGTCAGGCAGTTTTAGCCGGTAGGGCTTCACAAGGCAGGGGCTCCTTACTCGATCCGGTGGCACTGCCCTTCACCCCGGAGGTCGCGATGCGCCTCCATTTTCTCTCAGCTTTGTCGCTGGCAGGCAGGCGTGCTCTTTCCAAATTTTCAGCCCCCATGCAGGCCTGCAAGTCTCCTTACATCATACCCCTACTTGGGATGGGTGGATGGCAGTCCGTTACTCAGATATTAGGCGGATATGGGCCTCTAGCCGAGCTGCACTAATATGCGGCCATCTTGCCGTGGGCTCTCTAGCGCCCCTCCATGTAGAAATATTTTTAAAGGGCCAAAACATACATTTTATAACAGATTAGCATACTTAAAGTGCAGAGTTATCAAAATAACAAAACATTGCATTATTTGTACCGGACAGCATATAAAATATATAATTTTCATACAATCAACTAGAACATTTTTGATAAATGTCTACAAGAAGATGGCATAAGAATAGAGGCCCAGATTACCTAAGCTTTTGCATCGCGCAAGGCAACGCAGGGAAACGCAAAGGCTTATTTAGGATTTATAAAGCCACATAAGGCCTGATTTGTGTTGCTTTGAAAAGAAATGTAATTCAACGCAGCAGCTTCCACTGCATTGTGTTACATTTCTTAGTGGTAGGGGTTCTATGGGTGGAGCATGGGCATTCTAGTGCATCCACCCATGGATTCCGCGCAATTCCAGATTTACTATGGTTTGTAAAGCTGGAATTGTGTGAAATCGGTATTCCTACCACAGAGAGGTGTAACAAGGAGAAATATGTTTATTTCTACTTTTTACTTCCTCTTTTTATGCGTGATGCATTTTGCATCACACGTAGAAAGAGGACTATGCTTCTTTGGATTGTTTTTGTGCAGGAAGGTATCCCTTCCTGCATAAAACAAATCCTACCCGTGATGCAGGCACCATTGCACCGTGGTGCAAGGATACCTGCATTGGTGCTAGCGGCTGTCAGTGCAGGGAGAGAGCTGAAGAGTGCCATATCTTACTAAATATGGTGCTTTTCAGCTCTCTCTGGTTTACGCAATGCAGCAACGTTTTGCTTGCTGACCTGATAGCATGAACTTTTGATAAATATGCCACAAAGGGCCAGATGTAGCAAGCAAAATTGCGCTCGCAAACGCTGAAATTCGCAGAATTTCAGCGTTTGCGATCGCAATTCAGCTGTGTGCGACGAAGGTAAGTAGAAACCCACTCGCAAAATAAGGAATCGCAAAATTTGTGATTCCCTATTTTGCGCAAGCATTTAGAGAATCGCAATTTGCGATTCCCTAAATGCTATTCTGGGAGACATCGCAAATTGCGATTTTGCTGTAAGGAATCGCAAATTACCACCAACTTCAGGTTGGTGGTAAAGTGCGATTTCCTTTAAAAATGCAATTTTATGCATGTTTTGAAGTGCCATGTGGCCCACATGTGCACACCTGCACATTTCAGGGGTGCAACAGGGTGTCCTTTAGGAACCCTTGCATCCCTGAAATTGCGTGCGCAATTTGCGAGTACCTATTAGGTACTCGCAAATTGCGCAGGCTATTCCCATTCATTCCTATGGGCCTCTTGGCCCATAGGAATGATTGGGAGGCCATTCCATTGCGAGTCGCAAATAAGGAATGCGTAGGAATCGCGAAATATTAGCAGATTCCTACCTACATAGCAGTTTGCGAGTCCTTAATAGCAATTCGCTAAAAATCGCTATTAAGGACTCGCAGAAATGATTTTACCTACATCTGGCCCAAATGTATTAGGTGTAACGCATAATGATCTT
Organism: Calotriton arnoldi; assembly: GCA_963921515.1. NCBI lineage: Eukaryota > Metazoa > Chordata > Amphibia > Caudata > Salamandridae > Calotriton > Calotriton arnoldi. The sequence continues at coordinate 4,675,517 of CAWUFW010000282.1, forward strand.
ATCCCTACTAAATATGATTTGATTTTTTTGGGGGAAATACCCACTTATGCCAACAGTGACTGTAAATAAGTATCTGTACATAATGTTATAATACTGACAATTGGCATGAAGTAGATACCTTTGTTATAAATCTTAGGCTTTTAAATAAAATGATTTCTGTTTATAATATACTGTATATTTATTTCATATACCATTATTATAAATTTGTTTTTTTCTATCTCCAATGCAACTATTTGATTATTATTCTTCATATGCTTATGTGCAGGCCTTAACACCTCACAAGGACAACTTTCAAGTGAAGCACAGTGTCTTGAAAATGTTGATATGTCTTCACCCGCGATTGATGATGACACTTTATATGTACTTCTTTATGATTTAGAATATAAACCATCTGCACGTCATAGTCAGACAGATGTTCAGACACAGGCATCGCCTGAAAGAAATATCAATTCTGTTCTGCTTGGGAAAAGTGGGGGCGTGGTCGGGAGGTGAACAAGATGGCCACTGACTAGCAGAGCTACCAAGAGTAAAGAACTAAATCCCCTGACATTCATCTTAAAATCCTTTCTGCGCCACCAGCAAAGAAGTGCAGGAGATGGAGGAGCTCAGAGGCACACAATAAACCAAATAGTGTCGCTGGGTCCCATCAGCCAATACTAAAGCTCAGGGAGGGCTGCCGAGAGACCCCAACACCACCCCCCAGCCTTGTGTGATGATACGCGCGACAGAGCTGCCCTACGTGGAAGTCTATACCCACAGTACATTAGCGACCAAGGGTCCAGGGAGAGGGTCCGAGGCTGCAGATCAGGCTAAAGATGGTGCTATTTGTTGGTGATGCTAAGACAGTAGGGTTCTAGATTTACTAAATTCCCAATTGGCGATGTTAAGCATGAAGAAAAATAGCACTGTGTTACCGCCAGTGTTCTGAATAAAGCCTACGCCAAATTTACAACTCGAATGCTCGCAAAGGCATGCAGGCGCAAAAATGAGCATTGCAACGCAGCGCAAAACATTGTAGCATCACGTAAGCAATGGGAAAAAAACGTGACGCAGCTCAAGTGTGAAAATACACATCGCGAAGCAGAGCTAGCAATGCAAAATGGAACATAGAGGAGAAAGCCAACAAGATCCCTAAATAAAGGATGAAGAAATGTCAGAAACAGCAACAGGATTCTCACAGGTTTCCTCACATGAAGGAGGGCGGAAAAGAAAATTAAAATTCACCCCAGAAGAGATCCTAATAGCAGAGGTGACAAAGTATCAGCACCAACGTTGTCACTTCCAAGCTACCTAAAGGGAAAAAAAATCAGCATTATGTAGAGCAATCCAAAATAAAATCAATGCAGTTGCCTCAACAGTGCAAACTGTTGAAGAGGTCAAAAAAAGGTGGCACGACTTCAAGAATCGCACAAAAGAAAAAATGGCACACAACCGTCGTTGCGCAATGGCAACAGGTGGGGGTCCGGACACTCACATCCCACTAACATCAACGGAGGAGCAAGTTGCAGCAGTGATTGGACCTGAACTGGTTGAAGGAGTAGAAAGGCCAGATACAGCCATGAGTGGGGACCAGTAAGTGAATGTGCACCATATATATGTACACATAAAATACTTAAACAGGCAGCAAATGAGTGTCTCATGCCAATAGTACTTCCACACTGGAATCCCACTATATATGTCAAACACATGAACATGTACCCATAGATCACTATGATCAGAACCAAAAGCAGAATATATTAAGGGCAAACATTGAACACAGATGTAAGCCCTAAACAATGCACTGTGTAGGTAGAGGATAGAAATAGGTCTCAGGACTCCACATGCATAAATCTTGATAGAGAATGTGAAATGGGTGAGGCCAAATGTGTGAATGAACGTATGTACACTTACACAAGATAGCTCCTACATTATCCTAACAATACCTACTTGCATGTTGTCAGACAATCTTTGTGTGTTTTGTACTTGCAGATTGTAGTTAATTGACACTACAAAGGTGTGTTGCATCTACTTTTTGCCTAACTGCTAGACAGTCATCAGCTGATCAGGATGCTATCTGTTGGACTGTGAGGTTGTCTGACACTGCCATTCAATGCCAAAACGCTGTGCTTGACATATATACATACTGGTAATTGGTGTATACATGATTGGCTGACTCAAGTTAGCTGTAATTCCCTTGCCAGGTAAAAAGATATAGAACCGGGGCATGTATCTCAAATGTACCTCTGTGGTCCTGCAGCACTGATTGTGCCATCCACGGAGGTGGCACATTGACCACAAAATATTCTTCTCATATTTTTTTAATACTCTTCTCATGTGTTTTTTTAAAGTTGGCAGTAGTCACCTATCCTTTATAGACTGTCTGCAGTGACGCAGAGGCGCAAGCGCAGAACATATACGCGAGCAGCAAGGAGTAGGGAGCGGACACCCGCAGTCCCTGCCTTCAGCCTTGCCTCCAGTGCTCTCCGCCGCCCGCCCTTCCGCTCGTGGATCCTGCGAGGGCAAGTTCGGGGTGGGGGCTAGAGGGACGAGCCAGAGAGTCAGGCTGACAGGCAGCAGAACAGCGAGTAGAGCAGCGAGAACCGCTGCCGTGACGGGTGAGTGGATCCACGACCTGATGGACCCAGTGTAGGGGTAGGGGAAAGGGGGTGCCTAACCAGCCTGACTCGGCCCGGACTGCCATCTGGTCCCCCTGGCTCCTTCGCCCCCCCGCGGCCCCTCCATCCAGCCGCAACCAGCCATAACCAGGGTGCGCAGAGAGCATAAGCAGCCTTAGCAAGCTGCTGTTTGAGAGGGCCCCGCAGCTTCCACAGAATCGGCCCGGGTAGATCCGAGTGCGGCTTGTGGCGCTCGGAGAGCCCCGCTCTACGCCTCCTGTCCTGCCACAACGAGGGCGGTGCTCTCGATCTCCTCCCACCCATTTTTCCATCAGCAGGGTGCACAGCAGGGTGGGGGAACACCTCCCCAATCAGCTTATCAAAGCAGGACCTACAGGAGAGCAGCAAAAGAAACTGTGAAGAGCACCAGGTAACGTCACAACTAACCACGGAGGATCAGCCTACTGTGACCAGCGCTACTAGTGCTCACAGTGAGTAGATCACAATACCCCATAGGTCAGGCTTGCCAAGCAGGAGTAAGAACAACTGAAGCGGGGAACTTAGTAGGGGGACCAGGCGGCCTGAAGTACCTCACAGGCCTCAGCAGAACCCCAAAGGAGGGGCCAGACAAGTTCAAGGGCTCCGAGAGGCTGCAGGAAGACACAAGAGCCTCCTTACCGGGTGAGCCTTGGGGAGCCATCCACTTTTGGCAGTATTTAAAGCCCCTAGACAGCCCGCACAACACTTGAGTGGCCCCAGCGAAATGGGGCCCAAAAAGAAGGTCTCCTGTCATCTAAGTACAGTTCCTGACAAAAGGGTCAGCCCTCAGATACCTATTAAAAGGGTCACAAGGGGCACAACCCAGCTACACAGTTCTGACAAGAACCCACCGAACGTCTCCCAACTGGGCTCCATCATGCTTTTTTCCCCAAAAAGCGCAAACTCAAGAATAACTCTGGATTGCCAAACGGATGGAGTAAATGCCGGTTCCGGTACCCTATTTTCACAGGCCAATTGCAACTTAAGCACGAACAATATTTCCCTCCGGTGCTAACCCATCCTAAAAAGGAGATCGCTCTCATGTCCAGTGAGCTGGGGGGAGTTGGAAGTGTGCACCTCCCATGACAATCTAGGGAGAAATGTCTGTTATATTTCCCCCAACTCGAATGAAAGGGTGCCCGATTCACCAAATGCAAGTAACAAACACAACCCCAGGAGCGCCAGGGCAGCACCTTACACAACAGGACAAGTGCCTGACACAGTGGCAAAAATCCACTGGTACAAAGACCTCCGTCTAGAAGACCAGAAATCTGAGCCTCCACCAACTGCCATAAGCCGAGGTACACCCACTTGCGGCCTGACAGCCGACTCTACAGGGGCAGGGGACTTCACAGCTACTTCCCTTCAAAATTGAGGGCAAAAAATAGCCCGAACAGTTTTGGAGTTAACTCCAGAGTTCTTTCTATCAGAGGAAGCAAGGGACACACAGCCAGAGAGCAAAACATCCAATGACGACGACAACGAAAACTTGCAACTGAGGCCCACAAATGAAACACATAACTCCGTAACCAGAGCCCTATTATGGCAGTCCACAAAAATGGAGGTCCAAATAGACCTCCTGCAATCGATAGCGCAGTGCCTGGTCAACCTAAGCAGTAGGGTGGAGGTAATGGAAGACAGGATTGTCAGGAATTTAGACACTAAATCCTGCTCATGTTCGTGCACAACAATAATCAATAAGTGGGCTACCCTTCTGGAGATCCTTAGGGCCATAGTAGAGATAGCCAAGGGTTGAGGGGACACACTGCCATCTAGAACAACTGATAGCCCAATAGTACCGTGCAACTCTCGTCTGGCCCCAAGTGGGAAGGAAGAAGCCACCTCAAGTCCAAAAGCAAAGGACGGACCAAAACACGATCTCGCGCGAATGCCACGGAGCTGTGCGCAAGGGCTCAAGGCTACGTCTGGCCAATTGAGGGCCAGTAACAATGAACGGGAAGTGCCTACAAGGAACAGCCAAGACATAGGAGTTCCAAGTTCCCCAGCCACGCCAGAAGCCCCCCTATCAAGGAGAGCAAAGAAAAAGCTGAGAAAACAACTAAAGTCCAAAGCCAAAAGACCACTACAGCTACTTACCACAAATCAACCAATTCCACAAATTGAAATCAAAGATAGACAGCTTTACCTAATCTTCACAGTCAAACAGAGGGTCAAGCTGGGGGTTTTACCAGATGGAGAAACCCAAGGGCAGGCAATTCCACCAAGTCACAATAACACACAGGATCCCGAGGCCCCCCCACAGACCAAACATAAATCCAGGACCCAAAGTAGAAGCAGGGACACGCCCCGCGAAAGTGGACGTCAGTACCCAGGCAATGACACTCATCCTACCAAAGACCGCTGAGCCAACAAGCCCGCAATGGCCCACCACACAGCTACAGCCGGGAACGGAGAGGAAGACAAGACCGCCGAGGATACCAGGAAGGGCAACCGGTCACCACCAAGGCAATGCTTTGAAAAATCCACCAAATCCAAGCTCCCCGAAAGCCCTTAAAACCAGGGTCAAGGAACAGGAGAAGCACCAACCTCAGAGGTAACCACAAACATCTACGAGTTAGCGCTTACTCCTAGATATTACAGCGAGGGACAGCATGACATTCTAAATAGGAGCAACATCCTTCACCTATTTAAATATGTACACTCCCTCGCACAATGGGTCAGATTCTTGAAACTTCTGGGGGACACCCATGGCGACTCGACCCTGGTGGGATTTAGGCAAAAGCGACTCCAATACGCAATACTGGGCAGATCACAACAGCTAGCTGAGTGGGGCATAGATGCCCATCCCCCCCACAGACGAAATACCCACATGTCCTCACCAAGAATAACGCGGATAAAGGGGCCCGCTCAGTCCTGCACGCACCAACCACAATGTAGTCCCCAGCAACAGCCAGATTTGTTCAAGTGCCCCTTTTAACATTAGGGTCACATACTGCAACAACAAACGAGCTGTACACTCAAGTCCGCCTGCCCTAGATCCCACAGGAGTCCAAAGAACACAGCAGCATTATCCCTATAGCCAGTTTGGCAGGGAGGGGGAAAGGGTTGAAACCTCGCCCCATAAACAACTCATGGAACATCGCAGGGATTAGCAAAAACGCCAAGGAAAAACTTGGACAGGATTATCTAGCTAAGGGTGACATATTGTGCTTCCAGGAGACTTGGGTACTTTGAGTTTCATGTAGCAGCTACCAAGCAGAACATCTTTGGCGGGCCATCTGGAGGACTCTCTGTCTTTTTAAAACATGCCTGCAGACTCGAAGCCAAAGAAATACAAACTAGAACACCAGAGTCCCAAGTCCTACTGATTAGTGGCCCGAATCTTAATTCTCAACCCCTACGCCTCCTGCTAATAAACTGTTATATCAACCCAGCACAGACTAACATGAAAGAAATCATGGATTCCCTGACAAGCACATTAGATGACCTTCTAACTAAATATGAATCTCTTCAAGTAATCATAGCAGGGGACTTTAACCTGAGGGATTTAGATAAAATGAACCCCTTCTCACTCTTCTTAAAAATTATAAGCTAAGCTCAACCCGCTCATTAAAAGAATCTCACTTTCCATCCTGGTGCCCGAAACAACCTTTCAGGAACGTTTCGACAATCAACTATATCTTAATCAGAGAAATCATTGCAGCCGGGCTGATAGATTTTGAACTCGATGACAGGGCCGAAACTGATCATAGGCCCCTGAGGACCACAATACAACTAGTAGTACCCACAGCAATCACCTTCCAAGTAATAGGTGGAACTACAGGAGGAGAGAGGCACAAGGTTCTCCAAAGGATAAAATGGTCAGCAAAAATTGGAGACAAATTGCTAGCATGGGTGGAGAAAATTCACCATGGCACATATCTACCAAATCAAGTCTCAGCAATAAGCAGCTGGGAGAATATCATAGAAGAACTCCAACTAAACCTGGGGAATGCACGACACCAGTGCTCGAGCAACAAACCCTTAACGACTCCTGGAGCTCCCTGCCATTCAAAGGATATAATCAAGTGCAAACGCGCTCTACGAAGGGCCTTGGAAGCCAAAAAAACAGGGGCAAGCCAGCTGATCGCCGTTCCATCACAGCCATTGAGGACAGCTTATAAAAAGAAAGTATGGGAAAACAAAAAGGAACATATCAAAAAGGAATGGCTCAAGGTGTTCTCCATGATGAAAGAGAAGAACCACTATGGGCTGTGGAGGCATATCAATCAGCTGAGCATTCGAGGAGCAACAAAAGAGAACGGGGTAGTAGAACAAGACTGGATAAACTACGTAAAACAACTGTTCTCGACAGACCCTCTCGAAAAATAAACCACCGAATTGAACAGCTCTGAAAAAGGGAACAGCATGCCCCTAGATACATCAATAAAAGACTACGAGGTCATCAAGATTATCAAGAAAATGAGAAACGATAGAGCACCAGGGCCAAACGGGCTCCCGGCACCAGTTTTGAAAACAGCACTGGTTTTCTGGGCAGCAGTTTTAAACTCCGCTTTTTAATTACACTTTTACGACAGCGAGGATGCCGGAGTCCTGGAGGGGTTCCATACTCTTTCCCATCTTCAAGAAAGGCGACCACTCCAAGTCATCAAATTATAGGCTTGTTGCCCTTCTCGATCTAGAAGCGAAGGCCTACGCTCAAATGCTCTTGAAGGACTTGGAGTCATGGGCAAAAGAAAAAGGCTTCATCCCATTTTATCAATCAGGTTTCAGGTTACACTCTTCAACCATGGACAACAATATAGCGCTGGCACACTTATCCACACAGGCAGTTAAGAAAAAGAGCCCACCATTGTTCTGCTGCTTCATTAACTATAGCACCACTTTTGATAAGGTGGACTGCAGAAGATTATGGGAGAAACTAACCACCTGGGGGATTCCACCCAAACTATTAAAGGCAATAACATCGCTATATGAAGGGACTTGGGTTCCGGTCAAAACAAGCCCTAATACAGTGACCTCCAAAATTCCTACAAATAACTGGTTCAAACAGGGCTGTGTATTGGCCCCCCTCCTCTTCAATCTCTACACCGCAGACTTGGGGGCCGCTCTGCAAGGTGACAGCTTAGTAGCACCAAGGATGGGCAGGGTGAGACTCCCGATCTTCCAATATGGGGATGATACAGTAATAATGGACCACATTAGAGAGGGTTTCCAGTGAGCACTACATGCGCTGGATTGCTATAACCTGGATAACCACCTACTGGTTAATCAGGGCAAGACCAAGGTAGTTGTGTTTGGGAAACATCTGGGAGAACTGCAAATTGGAACAGTAATAGCCTACAACTACCTTGGGATCTGGTTTTCAGAAAAGGCTAACTCAAAAACCAGATACACCTAAGCACCAAGGCCAATAGTGTCATCCACTCATTAAAACAACTGAGTAAACACCTGTTAAGCCCATCTGCCGAGCCAACACTGAGGGTCCTAACAGCAAAACTGATACCAGCCATCAGTTACGGCCATTTGACTGGATAGGTTTTTAATCAGAACCCAGGCCAAGGCATATAAATCAGTGCTGCTCATACTGCGGCCAGCCAGAAAATCAAGGCTGAGACTGGAGGTCGGCCTTGGGAGGCCAGACCTGACATCCCTGGGTGATCTAATAAAGCTTTACATCAGGATACTGAGGGCACCAGCAGATTCACTTAAACAACAACTGGGGTCTGTTTTCGAGGAGGTAGGCTCCGCCTGGCACATCAATCTTGGCCATGCTATTGCCACCCTGAGGATTGACGAAGTTAGTTTACATCTACCTGACATTCCTCTATCCGCTTGGAAAAAAGCAGTGAACGAGCAGGTACTGGTAACATCGTTTGAAAAAGATACTGCAACCGTCCGTCCTAGCTCGATTACAGAGTCACTGGCTAAAACATACATCTTGGGAAAGGCTCAACCCTACTTATGTGAGGCTTTGACAATACAGGTCCGGAGGAAAATACTTTACATTAGACTTACCATGTCACGCATCACAGACTTTAATCCAGCTTGGGCACGCAAGGGGGAAAATGCTTTGTGTAGGCTATGCTCCTACTTTAAAGAATCTTAGCTCCACCTCCTGTGCTGTTGCCCCAAATTGAACGACAAGCGTCGGCGCCTACTTCGCCTGATACTCACCGCAAAGGGAGTCAGGACTTGCAGGGAGGCTTTGGGCTTGTGCTTCACTGAATCCACGGCAAGGAATCTAGCCAGACTGGGGAAATGTACGCACCTAATCAGGACTGCTATCAATGAGGCACTACAAACTGAAGCTATTCCCCTGATAGGATAACAAGTATACATACCTACCAGCACTGTGCACCTTACTCCATGAAGGGGGTAGCAGGGTGGGTCACCGTTAGGTTTAAGGGAGAGCCCCTCCAGCACGACTATTGTCTTTTATCCTTGGTTTAACTCACTAAACCTGACTTTTATGCTTTAACACCCATTTGTCCCATTATGCAAGTAAGTGCAATTAACTTCGGGAATTAGCACAGGCAAGCCAGGGGACTATCGCTGATCCAAGGACAAAGACATTGGAGGTGTGGGTTTGTGGGTAGGGGGGAACTGTTTTAAACATTCTATTACTGTAATGATTTTAATTAATTGAACAGTCAATAAAATAATAATAATAACATTGATTGTGACACAGGTTTGCCCTGGTGTGCCCTGTGTGCATGGATCAATCTTGCTAGATTTGGTATTTTGAAAAGCTATGTTGCAGGATTCAGCATGTCTCTTTCATATGGAATGCTCCCAGGGGACAGGGTGTGGTTTAGTGGAAGAGGGTGGCCATGTGCGTGTATGTGAAACATGCATGTTTTGTGAATGGTTCTGGGTGGTGTGTTAAGTACAATTGTGTCTGCCACATGCATTGGAATAGCATGGGGGGTGTATTGAGCTGGTGTACCAACGGGCACAAATGTAGAACATCAGTAGTTTTTGGAATGGATGAGTCTTTAATCCTAAATCATCTCAGGCAGTGCAAGTTGGTTTTACATAACAGTGATAGAAAAGTAAATAATTGAAAGTGTGCATTATGATGCTTGTGGCTCTGTGTGACTGTTGGGCTCTTGCAAAATCACATTCAGGTGCAAGGGGAACAGCTACATCAGTGCAATCCTGATAGTAGCCCACAAACTAGGGGCACAGGATAACCTGTGTGACCCTGACCCTGACCGCCCTTCCGGGCTCAGTTGGGGGTGTTGGGGGAATAGGAACCAGCAAATCAAGGGGCAGGGTCTTGACCACACTAAAGTTGTTAAGCAAACTTCCTGGGGTAGGATGGCACACAGGACAACAAACAGAGTGGATTTGTGCATGTCAAAGCTGAGCTCATGAACTCATATTATCCACAAAGGCCAATGTGGAAATAACTACATGAAATCAGGGCTACTAAAGTAGAGATGCATTAGTAATGGGAACAATACTATGCTGGTTTGAGGCCAGGACATTGATATGAGCACCCATAATGGCAGGAGGGACTGAAACTGGAATATCTGCTGATCTGTTGTGGCCTGGAGCTTGTAGTGCTCCAGGAAGGGGACTATAACTTGGGGGATATTGCCTGGATGTAGCTGCCCTGCAGCTAAGTGACAACTGTTGTGGCCCTGGTCCCTAACTACCCTCAAAGGGCCTGTGAGCTGCCCTCCTGTCCATGAGATTATAGGGACACAAAGGACCACACTGTCTCCATGAGATTATATGGACTGACCTGTGTGCGGGGGAGACAGATGGAAGTGACCGTAGTAAGGGACAAGGAGCGTCCTGACGTACACCATCATCACACTATGCAGAGGAATGTTATTAGTAAAGATTAGCAGGCGCCTGAAGTATCTAGATGAGAGGAAACCATGGAGTGTGGGGAGAAGCATAGTGTAAATATAAGGACCCCCTGTTACTAATAAACGTTCCTAGGACAGGGAAAATACAATCCTTCAGATAAGAAATCCCTAGGCAACCAGTTGGTCATAAAGTATATCAGACCTAGAATCTATGGTAGCAGCTCTCAACTCAATGTACCATTGTTAATTACAAAAGGTCAATTTTATTAATACAAAACTTAAAATAGCTACAAAACTTATGAATTCATAAGCTTCTATATCAATGGACAATAGACATATAAAAAGTAACTGAAACAGTACAACACAGTTTCAGACACTGGAGTATGTAAATTCAATGTCACATACATTTGAAGCAACTGTATGTACTTTGATTATATTTCACAAGGAAAAGTCTGAATAGTCTCACAAAACAGTATGACATTAAAATGTGTACGAACTATAGATTAGAAACATGAAGACATCAAAATTAGTTTGAGAATAAAATAATGAAGTGATTAGTCAAAATGATGTACTGATGGTTCTTCAATGTATCGACGCGCCTTTCGGCGAACATGGCACCTTCATCAGGAAAACCACATTGCGAATCAATGCCTAAAAATGAATGGTACATTGAGTATCAATATAACCCAACCACTGGAATTTATCTGGTGTGTCTCTACCCACAACCATGAAATTACATGTCCCATGCAAAAGAATGCTGAGGTGTGCACAAGAAAGAATAATGGTGTTTGAATAAACTGAAAAAAAATATATAAAATATAGTGAAAAAATTAGTAGCAAAAGAAAGTCCAGAGAATAGGACCTACATATAATATAAGGGGTAAAATAGAAGAAGGTAGGTCGTACCAAGTATTAAGTTGCTCACCAAGACCATCGAAAATGGAATCTGATTAGATAAACTTCCAAGTGGATCCCTGGAAGGGATCCAACTATTCCAGTAGAGCAGATGACTTGAAGACCAAGATTGTCAAGAATGTATGAACCTGCACGTACGCAGCATAGTACATATAAAATAGGAAAATGGCTCTGGGAAACATATGACATTCATGGTTAACTATACCTTGTCAGTATGATGATAAATCAATTAGAATGGTTTTGTTGGATATTCAGTCAGTATGGCAACAGCAATCAAAAAGAAAAGAATCTACAAGCATAAAAAAAGTTTTACATTGGCGCCCTCAGACTACACATTAATTTGAGTCTTTTTAACAGTGGATCCATAAATAACGAGAAATACCTTTTGTGTATTTCAATGGCTGACACGAGCGTTGATCAAATAGGAGAAAAGCGTTCCTATGTCATTGATATCCAATGAAGTCCTTAATGGAACGACACAGAAAGTCTTCAGTATGGCGTCAGCATCTGAAAAAGCCCTCTGGCTCGGGGTGTCAACTAACAAGAGAGCAAAATGAAAAAATCTAACCTTGCCTTATGTATATGTGACAGACAAGATATAAAGGTAGAAGGTGGTGAAGTTGGTCATTATACTATGAGTATCATGCAAATGGCGGTCAAACAATGAGGAACGCCAGACTACAATGCAAACGGGGAGCCTTCAGTGTTGCGTCAGGGTCTGAAAATGCCCACGGGCTCAAGGCCTCAACTAAGAAGAGAGCAAAAATGGAACCTAACCTTGCCTTATTTATATGTAACAGAGAAGATGTGAAGAGTGCAGGTGGTAAAGTCGGTCATTATAAAAAGGGTATCATGCAAGTGGCGGTCAAACAATGGGAAACGCCAGTCCAAAATGCGGGATATTCTTCGTTTCTTTACACACAGTCTACGGCGTATTATAGGGAACATGCTCGAATTTCACTTACCGGGAATAAATGTCGTCGAAGATATTTCAAAAGACTTGGACTGGTAGAGTTCCGAAGAGTTTAAATGGTATGAATCGAACGTCCGGAAAACGTACACCGGCAGGTCTAATTGGATACGTCGGACCAGGACGGACGTAGGGAGTGTGAACATAGAGAGAGGACTGCCTCTCTACGATGGAATTGAAGGCTAACTCTGAGGGTATGTAAAAAGCTGTGAAACCACGCAATATTGCCTGAAATAAAGCGCCATAACTGCACATGTATATGGCTGAAAAAACAAATACATCGAAAATAAATGACAGACACAATAACATGAAAAAGGCATGCACTCAATATAAGGAATAAGAATCTAAAACAAAAATACTAATGTTAGTAATGAAAATCAAATGGGAAAGAATAATAGATGGCATAAAAAGGTTCCTTAAGTCAGAACCGATGTCATGATGCTAATGAATGCAAAAGAATCGAATCAAAGCTGTATGGAAGTTGCTGTCAAAGAAAAGCTCTTATAAGGGATAAATCACAGTATGAACAGAGTCAGAAAAAGAATGGAGAAAGATGTAGTCAGATTTAGGTGTTATATCTGATAGCCTTCTCCCAAGGGATCGCATTATCGATGTTCCGTTAGCCACGTTGATAGTGCACGTACTGTTTCGCCAACATACCTTAAGTTACAAGGACATAACAAAAGATAAATTAGATTTTTGGTTTTGCAGTTGGTAAATTGATTTGAATGTATCGTATATCCATTGTGGGTAAGGCTGTCTCCTTCAATTACAGTCTCACATGCTTTACATTGGGTATATTTAAGGGCCCCCTTGACAGGCGCAGTGCCGTCAATGTTTTTTTGGACAAATGAGGAACCTTTGTCAAAGCGTGAATGTACAATCATGTCTTTGGTGTTCTTATTGCGGCGATGAGCAAATAGTGGCTTTGGCAATTTGAGTTCTTGCATAATCGGGGTATTGAGAATATGCCAATTAGAGTTGGCTATTTCTCTGACTGTTTCAGTCATCATGGAATGTTTAGTGACGCACACCAATTGTGTTACCGGCTAGCGTGAGTTGGATCTTAACAGCGTGTCTCTATCATAAAATCTAGCTTGTTTGAAAGATTCTCGAATGAGGCATTTGGGGTAGCCTCAGGCTAGAAATTTTTCTTTCATGACTATAGCTTGAAGGTCAAAATCCTGAAGATTGGAGCAGTTACGACAGAGTCGTAAAAATTGTCTGAAAGGGATGCTCTGTTTTTGCATCCCTGGATGGTAGCTTTCATAATGCAGCAAAGTGTTTCTTGCTGTGGGTTTCACGAAAAGATCTACTTCGAGATGGCCATTGTTGTGGCGGATCAAAATGTCAAGAAACTCTACTTGAGAGTGACTGGTATGTGCAGTAAATTTTAAATTGGTGTTACAGAGATTCAGTCACACCAAAAACTCTGTAAGTAAATCGGTAGTCGGTCCAAATAAAAAATATATCGTCGATGTAACGTGACCAATGTGACAGAGATTCCTAAAATGGTGCAATCTCGTTGTAGATGAATTTCTTTTCAAAGATGCCATGTAGATATTAGCTACCAATGGTGCTACGGATGCCCCCATACTAACTAACCCTGGGCGTAAAACTCCGCTCCGCTCACACAGTTTGCGGATTTTTGGCAACTTTGTGTTACGCGTAGAACGCAAGTTGTCGGAAAAGTCCGCACTCCACAACGGAGTGGAGGTTTTTTTCTGTTCGCGTGCCCAAAATGCGTTTTTGCGTGTGCCGGAGCGACTTACCGGGTGCCTGTGATCACGACGAGATTTCCCATCTGTTCGCGAGCGCCATTGGTAGCCGGATGCACGGTCCTGCGAGAGTGTGCGATCGCGAACATGTCATTCGGGCACGCCATCGGAGTTCCGGCGGAATTTTTGTGAAGAACGCGATCCCGAGCATGCAGAATCTGCAACCTGGCGAAGGTTCTCTCCCAGGCAGCATCAAAACCTTCTCGAAATGATGATTTGGATTAAAAAAACTCCTCAGATTGACATTTGGCTGAACTTCTTTGTGCAAGGAGTCCTTTTTCTTTTTTTACTCTTTTTTTTAAGAGGAAGGAAGTGCCCCAGAGTCTCCAACTTCCTGTTCCTGTCCAACAGGCTCCTCACAGTGCCTTGTCCATCTCCTGTTCACTTTTCATTTGGATTTGGAGCTGCAAGGATCACTCTTTGTGTCTGCTGCATCATATTTCATTGGATTTGAGGACTTTTGAATTTGAGATTTGACAAGTAAGTTGGAAAATTGGTGTTTGTTTGATTGGGGCATTGCACCTACATTTTTTTGTACTTTTCATCATTATTTCTAAATGTATTGTGGTGGGTGGCCTGTCGTTTCAGAAGGGGCCTAGTTGTTTCTTTGAAAGTAATTTTTCTTCTTTTATAAAGGAAACATGTTTCACAGTTCACTACATTTTCGCCAACTTAGGAGATCAATTTGCAATACTTATTTTAATTCACTAGCCCAGTAGTCTGTCAATAGGTCTTTCAGCCAGTAGGCCCAGAGCCACTCATGGGTGCATGAAGCAACTGTTTCTGTGGTGTCTGTTGAATTTAAACATCATTTAGGGCATGGATGGCATTGGCTTAAATTGTAAAATGTGTTTTTTTTTGGTATTTCACTTTTTTTCATGTGTGCTTGTTGTGTAACTTGCAAACCTTTTTAAGAACTGTGGATTTTCGTTATGGCATTGTTGCATTAAAGCTGTGTTGTTTAGCATGCCTCCTTTGTCTGGACAGTGTGTGAGTGTGTTTGTAATAGTGGGCCAGCATTTGCCTTGGCTGAGCCTCCCCGTGTGGCCAGGGGCCATTTTGTAAAGTCTGTGTCCATATAGGCCTGCTTGAGTTTGTTGTTTCCCAGGCCTCCTGCTTGTTGTGACTGTGAGTGACCATGTGGCTGGTAGCTATTTTGTGGTGGTAGTTAGTGTGCTTTTGCCATAGGCCTGTATGGCTTTCCTTTGTTCCTCTTGGCTTACTGCTTCTTGTTGTGGTAGACTGGCCATGTGGCAGTCGGCCATTTTGTGAAGGCAGCCAGTTTGCTTTTGCCTTAGACCTGCATTATCTGTCTTCCCTTTCTTTTTGTTGTGGTGTGGCCTGGCCATGTGGCTAGCGGCCATTTTTTGAAGGCAGCCAGTGTGCTTCCTCATTAGGCCTGCAAGCCTTCTTTGTGGTGGTCATGCCTTGTTGTTTTGCATGCAATTTTTTCTTCTTTTATCCAGCAAAAAATGCAGCACAGTTCACTACATTTTCTAATAAATTTGCAATATTATTGATTTGAATTGATTCACTATGTGGCCTAGTCTGCCAATGGGTTTTCCAAACATTAGACCCAGAGCTACGCATGGGTACATGAAGCAACTGTTTCTATGGTGTCTGTTGAATTTAAACATCATTTAGGGCATGGATGGCATTGGATTGAATTGCAAAATGTGTTTTTTTTTGTTGGTATTTCACTTTTTTTCATGTGTGGTTGTTGTGTAACTTGCAAACCTTTTTTAGCCCTGTGGATTTTCGTTTTGGCATTGTTGCATTAAAGCTGTGTTGTTTAGCATGCCTCCTTTGTCTGTCCAGTGTGTGAATGTGTTTGTAATAGTGGGCCAGCATTTGCCTTGGCTGAGCCTCCCCGTGTGGCCAGGGACCATTTTGTAAAGTCTGTGTCCATATAGGCCTGCTTGAGTTCATTGTTTTCCAGGCCTCCTGCTTGTTGTGAGTAACTGATGATGTGACTGGTGGCTATTTGTTGGTGGTAGTTAGTGTGCTTTTGCCATAGGCCTGCAGGTCTTTCCTTTGTTCTGCTTGGCTTACTGCTTCCATCCATTGTCAGCTGCAGCTCCCTGAATGCTGCATCCCACGTGATGCACAATGCCAAACCGGTTCTGTTACATTTGTATTTTTGTTGTTGTTCTTCTTCTTTCCTATCCTTCCTGAGTGTACAGTACACCATGAAAGCCCTTGTTGTCAAAGTCTCACAAATGGCTACACTGTTATGCTTTTTTTAATAACGGAGGTAATACATTTAATAAACTTATTAACACTAACAAGTGTGACCACACACTAAGTTATATATTATATTTGTTTGTTTGTACTAGTAGTAATTGAACCACAACACTGAATGCCACGTTTCACTGATGTTCTTCTTGCTTCTTTGCTTTTAGGTGCACAAAAGAGTAGGAGATGATGGAGCAGGGAAAATAAAATTTTTTAACCCCTAACAAATTTTATAATTAATTAAATAAAATGTTTGTTTAAATGTATTAATCAACACTGTATGTGTGGGAATGGTAACATGCCAATGTGTGTGCTAAATAATCTATTAATGGATGTCCGTATGTCTAATTATAACGTAAAAATAAATGCGTACTAATTAAAAAATAAATGCATGTTTGTGCTTCATAGAAATAAAACGTGTCGTTGCAAAAACAATAGTGATGGTAAGTAAGGAACAGCTTAAATGTTGCTTTCTGCTAGGTAATAACTAATTGGGGTACGTAGATGACGGGAGGGAAACGAAAGGGCTATTTTTCTCTATTTTAATTATGTTTTGTTTGCCTCAAATTAGTGCTTCTAAAGTATAACCGAGTGGCGATATAAAATGGCCGCCAGTGGGAAGATGTGCGCAGGCGCAAGGGGACATGTGACACGGGATGAAATCGGAGAAATAACTAAACCTCGTGATGTTACTGAGACGCTAGGATGCGAGAAATGGTCAAGGCTGATGTGACCTAATTGAACTGATAGTGTGCCGTGATGATCAGCAGAAGACCCGTGGGAAACAAGTTTAAGAGAAAGGACAATGACTGCGGAGTTCTCGAATGTATCGAAAGAAGTTACAAATGTACTGATCGAAACGGATGAAAATATGTTTGAGCGTATGGGAAAGGAAATGATCCAAGGACCCTTGGATCCAAGAGAACTTGATTAAAAGAATGAATAAGATGACATTCATGGACCAATGAAAGAAAAGCGTGTTATTAATGTTGCAACAGTTAGTTAGCAAAGTTAGAATTAGGGTATAAGAGGGCCTACTCTTAGTGGGAGGGGGTCAGTCGCGGTTGCAGTCACAGTCAGGAGCGGAGTTGGAGAGTCGTGTTGGTGGCTTCCAGTGCTGGGTGGTCCTGATCGATCCCTTACTGAGCGGGAGATGCTGAAAGACTGTTAGATGAGACGGGTTGCAGGTAGCTGATGCTGACGAGCTGAAGTTGCTGTTGCTGTCTTAATTTTCCAGTTGAGTATGAGAATCAGGTTATTTCTAATTCTTAAACTTAGGTTAGAAATCATTAGTCTAAATTAGGAAGGTAGGCAGGTAATTAGAGTTTTGGCTTCATGACAAAAATGTCCTTTCTGCAATAAATTGATTATGCTTAATAAATATTTGAATTTAAAAATGAATAATTGAATAAAGTTTAAATTCTTTCTCATGCTTTTAAAATTATATAACATTTAAGATTCTTTAAACCAAAATGACTCAGTGGTTATTTTCCTAAATGATTGTGACATCAGTAATTGGTTATTGTGATTCAGCTGGTCTTAATCACTATGAACTAATTTTTACATGAATGATTCATCGACAAAACAATGAGCAGGAATATCTTAAGAAATAACTAAAAGAAAGCGACAAGTTAAGGTAATAAGATATCCCGGCTCCTTCCAGCGGTACATAAATGGTGTTCTCCATTTAGTTCTCATGCTTCTCCTAGGAGTACAGAATTTCATAAAGGTGTAAAGGAAATCCAGGAGTGTGCGTGTGTGTTAGGCGATGTTTATGGGCCCCATCGTCATGTGGATGTGAGAAAATATAGTTTGCCCCTGGATGACCTATAAGTGACCTGGGAGGAGAATAGTTTTTATTGTACGCGCTGCATCAGATTTCTTGGTAGCAGAGTTATGGTTTTCTATAGATTAGTTTAGTGATTATTGTTTATTGATTATTGATTATTTTGATGACTAACACTATATGTTGAGTCGCGTTATGTTATATGTGAGTTTTCACGCTTCTGGGATGTAGGAAGTGGAACACGTGTGGCAAGAGAAGTCACATGGAATTTGGTACATGGTCTGAATTCATTTTGGTAATAACGCAGGTTGTGTTATGTTAGGGATTTTCTGTGTGAAAAGTGTGTAATTGAAATAGCAAATCACGTTTACTTGTGAAACTTTGGCCTTAATTCTCAGGAGCCTAGTCTCCACATGTGTCTTATCCCCAGAGAAACGAGTAAATTGTTTGTTTGAAAGAAGGGTAAGGTAGAGGGAAGTGCTACTTTATCGGCGAGAGTAAATAATTCTGTGGTAGGGTAGAGGTAAGCGCTGCCTACTGGAAATACAGGATTCTTGTGTAAAAGAAAAAAAGCTGTCACTTTTGTTTAGCGAATCAGACTATGGAATTGTTTTAATTGTTGTAACTAACGAAGAAAACAGCGAAAAGAAAAATTGCCGATAAATTTTGTAAAGGAGGGGTAAAGAGTAGAAGTGACGTGGAACAGTGCCGCGCTAGGATTGGATAATGCGCTAGTCACGTGAACCCAGAGCAGGAGTGACGTAGAAAAAGTGCCGCGCTAGGATTGGTTGGTTCGCGGACGGTGGGAATTGTTCTGATTGGTACGTTAGTGTGAGTCGCGCTGTAATTGGTCGAAGTTCCGTACACAGAACAGCGTTAGAGTAAAGAGAAAACAAATAGAAAACATGCCGTATTACGAGTATGAAAGGGAGAGAACGTCATGGACGACGAAATTGAAGAATTTCTTTAAGAAAGATAAAAAGGTGGTGACTAGAGAGGGACAAGTGATTCCTCCGCCGAAATCAGCAGCTTCACATATGATGCTGAAATATGGATAAAATACGTGCATATGGTTGGAAAATTGGGCAAAATATACGAAGAATGATGGTGCTTTAGCTTTTCCTGAGAATGGTTCATTTAGTGTAGCGGTTTTGCGAAATTTGCGAGAAAAAATGTGTAAATTGGAACCTAGATCTAGACCAACACAGTTTGAAGCTTTGACGGAATGGGAAGATGAGATGTATGAACGAGAGAGATTCAGAGGAATGAGAGATCATGAGTTTATGCCTGGAAGATTGTGGGGAGTAAATCATGAGGACAGAATAAAACGATGGAGATGTGCTAACATGACAGGAGGTTTGTTTCCAGCTTTTACAGTTGAGGAAGGGACTAAGAAAAAGCGGACTGAGAAAAAGAAACATATAGAGAGAGAAAAGTATATGCATGAGAGCGAAACGGATGACGAGTTGCTGGAAGATATTTTAAATAGAAATCCACCTCCGTATCAGCAGAGTTCTACAGTGGTGACACCAAATGCGCCACTAATAGAGACTATGCGAAATAAAAGTCCGGAAAAGAGAATTGAAGTAAATAGGTCACAAGAACAAATGAGAACTTCTCAAAATGAAGGAATAGAAAGCGACAATGCAAGCGAATTGGCAAGGACAACAAAAGAACTAACTGAGAAGATTAGAGAATTAACGAAAAATATGGAAGCAGTTACTGTGCCTGTAACAATAGGTCCAGTAATACCCGTTTTTGAGAATCAGAAAATTGATGAACGATCTTTGGTAATTCCCATGAGTTCACAATTTCAGAGAGAAAAAGAAAGGATGGAACAAAGTGCAAGTACAAGTAATTTGGCTAGTACTTACAGACCAAGTCCACCTACAAATTTGACAGTAAATGAGTGCAATGGTAGAAAAATGCATATGGTAACAGAATCTGCAACAGAAACCCCTGAAAAGAGTGGTAATTGGATAGAACTAAATAATACACCCATAGGTCCGACTCCTGATGAGTTAAATGAGTGGATGAAGGCATTTAAAATAAAAGAACCAGAAGAAAAACCATTAGATGTAATTAGGTTAAAAATCGATATGGAAGAATTAATTTTAGGAACAATTGGTACCGAAAAGATAAAAAATTATCAGGATGATGAAATAATGTTTCTGTGCAAAAGTATTACATGGAGGGCAAAGAATTTACATGACAAACTAGAAGAAGTGGCCAGTGAGATTGGAATAGACTTTGCAAAAGTGAAAACGTTGCAGAAACCATACAGAGTAGACTTTTGTGAAAAGGATATTGAAAATTTGAACACGGCAGGAAGGCTGACACAGATAAAGGAGTTAATTGTGTTGTTGAGAAAATGGGGTGATGTGGACAGATGGAAGGTTAGATGGACAAAGAAGAATGAGAAAACTACAGACAAAGGTTCATTGGCCTTTATGATAACTGAAAAAGAATCTATTGCTAAAGAATACCCCATGAGAGAAACTCCAGGTGGTAGTTACGTGCATGTTCCCTGGACTAGACAGGACATACTGTCATTTACCAATGACTTTCCAAAGTTAAGAGAGAAGCCAGTTGAGTGGTACCGACAAGTAGAGAGGTTTGTAAAAGTCTCAAAAGTGTTGTGGATAGATTTAGATGGATTGTTTGACATAGTGGTACCAACAGATTTGTGGTCAGGATGTAAGATTACAGTTGACTGGCCAACTACAGAATATCCAAGAGATCCTAAGACAGGAGCTCCAGGTCCTGATGTGATGAAGAAGTACGATAAGGTGATTACCTTTTTGAAAAATAAGATTCCTCCTAAAGAGACAGATTGGGTAAAAATCGATAGAACTACACAGGAAAGTAAGGAGTTTGTACATGCATATTATGAGCGATTGTTATTGGTTTTCAAGCAGTATAGTGGTTATGAGGAATTGAGTGAAAAAGACATGAGTCATTTTGTATACCGATTTGTGTTTGGCCTGAAACAAGAAATAAGTGATATGATTAAGCAACACATGATAAACTGGCAGAATGGAAGTGTAGATGAGGTACTGAGATATGCTAAGTATTGTAGTGATGAAATAGAGAGTAAACAGCGTAAGTTGAAAGAGAAGGCAATGTGGGCACAGGTGAAGGTGGCAGAAAAACAAGAAGCTCAATTGGACAATAATAATGGAAATGAATCAGGACAGAATAAAATGCGACCAAACATAGGTAAAGGAAAGGGTCAAGTGAGTCTAGAAGAGGCAAAGAAGAAATGGCCATGTCATAATTGCGGAAACTTAGGGCATTGGAGAAACGAGTGTAAGTTCCCACCTAAACCTAATCCGGAACATCAATCATTAACTCCACAGGTGCAGAATGAGGTAGTTGTTCAACAAAGTCAGGTGCCGCAACCACCACTTCCCAACACTGTTAACCAGCAAAGATACAGTACAGAAACAGGATTCTACGGAGGAGAGCAGGTAACACAGTTGCCGCGAGCAGCTAACATTTCTCAGTATTGGTTGCGTCAGAGTGAGGATGACCCGGATGAAAGATTCTGACGGTGCGCAGGAGAGGGGAAAGAGTGCGTGCTTGGCGCAACTCTAGAGGTAGATCAGTCTGGTCCCTTTGTGGATGGAGAAGTGAATGGTGCAAATGTAACATTCCTTGTCGATACTGGAGCTACCCGTTCTACTGTTAGATCAGTGGAAATTCCAAACCTTCCTCTCTCAGGTGAATACATCCAAGTAGTAGGAGTAGCCAATCAGCAGATTAAAACCCCACTTACTGAATTGGTGGAAGTAAAAATTGGTTCTTTTAGCAAAATGCATAAATTTGTAGTATGCGATTGTAGTCCTGTAAATCTTTTGGGTCGTGACCTTTTATGCAAGATGAATTGCACAATTTATTGTACGCCAGATGGAATCGGTTTTCAGACTTCAGATGAAGATGTTTTGTATAAAGTAACTTTGATGAATCAGGAACCTGAAACGAATGGTTTGTTTCCTGCATTTGATGCACAAGAACTTCCAGAAGAACTAAAAAGTGCAGTAAAAGAAAGTGTGTGGGATTTTACAGGAGAAGACATTGGATTAATGAGAGAAGTTGATCCCGTAAAAGTGACAGTGAAAGAAGGGACAACTTACCCGAATACGCCACAGTACAAATTAACTCCATAAATAATTGAAGGAATAACTCCTGTGATAAATAAGATGATTGAACAGGGAATTCTAAAAGAAATCATGAGCAGTCCATGTAATTCACCTATTATGGGACTGAAAAAGCCAAATGGAACATATAGAATAGTACAGGATTTGAGAAAGATCAACAAAATAGTTGTACCCTGTTGTCCAATAGTGCCAAACCCTGCAGTAATTCTATATCAAATTCCACATGAAGCTGAGTGGTACACTGTGATAGATTTGTGTCACGCATTTTCTCTATTCCTTTGCATCCAGATAGCCAGCCATTATTTGCGTTCCGGTTTGGAGAGCGTATTTTGGCATGGTGCCGAATTCCTCAGGGGTATACAGAAAGCCCCTCAATCTTTAATCAGATTCTAAAGAAATCTCTGGAAGATTTGAAAATGCCAGAAAAATCAGTAATGGTGCAGTATATCGATGACCTATTGGTGGCATCGAAAACCAAAGAAGCATGTGTAAGTGATACAATTGCTTTACTGAACCATTTAGAGAAAAGAGGACACAAAGTGTCTCCTTCAAAATTACAGTTTTGTCAGAAAGAAGTCCAGTATTTAGGGCATAAAATTGAGAAAGGAGTGCGAAAAATAGCGACAGAAAGAGTAAGAATGATTCAAGGAATGAGAGCACCAATGACTCAGAGAGAGGTAAGAATGTTTTTGGGAATGGTTGGATATTGTCGACAGTGGATAAGTGGTTTCTCTTTGATTGCAAAACCATTACAAAAATTGACCAAGAAAGATGTAAAAGACCCTTTTGAGTTAAACAAAGAAGAAATGAAATCTTTCAAAGAATTGAAAAAGAAAGTGTGTGAGGCACCTGCATTAGGCATGCCTGATTATGAGAAGGACTTTGAGTTGTACTGCAGTGAAAGAGATGGATGTGCATTTTCAGTACTGGTACAAAAACATGGGACAATGAAAAGACCAATCGCTTATTTTTCAGCTGTTTTAGATCCTATAGCAAAAGCATTGCCTGGATGTCTGAAAGCAGTTGCTGCTACTTGTGTAAGTCTGGAACAAAGTGAAGGTATAGTGATGGGGTATCCACTGAGAGTATATGTTCCCCATTCAGTAGAAATTCTTTTGACAAGAACAAAAACACAGTACATGACACATAGTCGGCTGACTAAGTACGAAAAAGTCATCTTGAGTGCTGAAAATGTGACCATAGATAGATGCATGAATGTAAATCCTTCTACATCATTGCCAGATGAAGAAAATATAATTGAACAGGACGAAGTAGATCATGATTGTCTGAACGTGCTGGAATATTGCACGAAACCAAGAGCTGACATAAAAGATGAACCGTTAAAGGAATCTGATTATGTCATGTTTGTGGATGGCTCATGCTTGCGAACAAAAGAAGGAGTTTTAAGCGCAGCTTACGCAGTGTGCACAGTGGCAACTGTGATGGAAGCGTCTTGTCTGAAAGGAATAAGGTCTGCACAAGTTGCGGAACTGATTGCTTTGATTCAAGCATGTAAATTAGGAAGAAATGTACGAGTCACGATTGTGACCGATAGCCAATATGGTTTCGGCATCGTACATGACTTCGGTCAGATTTGGTCACAAAGAGGATTTTTGACATCTGCAGGAACACCTATCAGAAATGGAGATTTTGTTAAAAAACTGCTTGAGGCGATACAGTTGCCTAAACAAATAGCTGTAGTGAAGTGCAAAGCGCATAAGAAAAACGAAGATTACATAGCCGTCGGCAATAATTATGCCGATGAGATCGCTAAATATTGTGCAGAGAACATGGTGTCCATGAACAAAAATAGAGAAAGGGAGCATGTCTCTTGTCCTTTGCTTTTCACTAATACTGTCGAGACATGGGATGAAGTAAGGCAGTTACAAGAAACTGCAAGAGATGAGGAAAAAGATTACTGGATAAAAGCAGGATGTAGAAGACAGGAAAATAATGGTGTGTGGGTACACAGAGATGAAAGACCAGTTATGCCTGATAGCATGATTGCAGACATGGCACGGATGTACCATGGACAAGCTCATATTGGGAGAGATGCAATGATTAGACTTTTTAGACAAACCTGGTATAACCCAAAATTCAGAGCCATTGCTGAAAGTCTTTGTCAAAGATGTCTTATTTGTCAGCAGTTTAACCCAGGAAGAAAAACAGTAGTGAGTCTAGGAACAATAGGACGAGAAGGAGGTCCATTCACTAGAATGCAGTTAGACTTTATCGAGATGCCCCCTAGTAATAGACTAAGATATGTTCTAGTGGTAGTCTGTTTGTTCTCTCGTTGGGTGGAGGCATACCCCACAAGAAGGAATGATGGAACAACAGTGGCAAAACTTATGCTGCGAGAATTCATTCCAAGGTATGGTTTTCCAGTCACGGTTGAGACAGATAGAGGAACACATTTTCAAAATGAGTTGATCCAATTGATTTGTGAAGCATTGAGTATTAAACAAAAACTACATTGTGCTTACAGACCAGAGGCTTCTGGGGTAGTAGAGCAGATTAATGGAACAATTAAAAACAGATTGGGAAAAATGTGTCAAGCTACAGGACTCAAATGGCCGGATGCACTGCCTCTTGTTCTGATGACCATCAGAAGCATCCCTGAAAAGAAAACTGGACTCAGTCCTCATGAGATGATCATGGGACGAGCAATGAGACAAGCACACGTACCTGTCAACAAGTTATTAACTATAACTGATGATCTAGTACTGGATTATTGCAAGGGACTGGCTGATGTGGTGCGTTCTGTGTTTCATCAGGTTGGACCGGATGCGACCACTCTTGAAAGGAAACCAGCCCACGACTTGAATCCAGGAGACTGGGTCCGTATAAAAATCCACAGGAGAAGAAACTGTCTAGTTCCTCGCTGGGACGAACCACGACAGGTAATCCTAGTAACAACGACTGCAGTCAAGTGTGCAGGAGTGAAGAACTGGGTCCATGCCAGCCACACAATCAGAGTTCAAGAACCTACTGATCGACATGTGAATCGACGTCTGGAAGTGTGGGATAAAAGTTTAACGGCTGGGACAACAAGGATAAGAGAAAGGGTGCCAGAACTTGAAGATCGACCTGAAAGTCGACATCTGGAAACCCCAACGGCAAACACCTCTAGAGAAGAAGAGGAAGAAGAAGAAGAAGAAGAAGAAAGAAATTCAGAAATTCCAGAACTTGAAGATCGACCTGTAAGTCGACATCTGGAAATATCTGACACAACTTTAGAATCTGATGATTCAGTTGAAAACCGTGAAGAATTCCTAAGGAAAACTTGGGGTTATAAACCAATTAGAGAAGAAACTGAGCAAGAAATTGAGTTAGATGAACAACCAAGTACAAGCTATGCGGGAAATCCTTCAGAAACAATATTAATAGATGAAGTAGGGAAAGAATTACACAAAAAGTTAGAAAATCGAGAAGAACCCCGAGGAGCAATAGGGACAGATAGAGAAACAGAAGAACAGGGAAATTTAGAAGCAGAAAGGGAGAAAAACACCAAATCGGAAGAACACCGAGGAGGGACAGTAATAAGGGAAAACAAGAAGGAGAAGACAGATCCACCAGTAGGAGATGACGAGATCATAAGTTTTCAAATAAGAGACAATAGTGAAACAGTTGAAACAGAAACTGAAGAAAGTGGAGAAGAGGAAAAGGTAAAAACTGAATCAAGAAAAAGAAATTGGAAATCAGAAAGAGAAGAAAGAGAAGGTGAAGCCAAAAGGCCAAGAAAAGGAGATAATTGGCCCAACAGCTATATAAGAAAATTGAGATATAGAATAATAAGAGCGGGAGACGAAAGTGCTGAACAAGTAAATGAAGTAACAAGTCAAAAGGGACAAGAAAAACCAAGTGGAAAAAGATTACAAAAGTCCAAAAGGACAAAGAAAGTGAATGCAAAGTATAAGTCACCTGAGTGGCTGTATATTGCACTAACAGATTACAAAGAAGAAGAAAACACTCACGAGAACCAGAGACTGAGAAGTCGGATGGGAAAAGGTGAGATGCAACAAACCTGAAGTGAAGACTTATAGTGCTTCTGCCGGACATGACAATTTTACTGGATGTGACAAATCACCGGATGTGACAACGAAAGAATTCTGGAGAGAATTAAAAGAAAGTACCAAGCAAAGACTTTTTGAAAGCAGAGTGGCATCTAAGTCATTTCTGAGGTGTAGTGACACAATTTTCTGAAACTTAACAAATAAATAAAAGAAAAATGGAAAATACTAGGGATAGAAGAGATAAATGTGAGTTTATAAAAAGATGGTGCAAAATGTGCTGCTTTTGTACAGGATTATTAATGACCATATGGATAGTTTTAGCAATCACAATTCCTATTAGTTTAGCTGTGATAGAAGCAAAAAATGATACTAAACCAGAAAAAGAAACTAATATTAAAGAACCAGTTATTTTAAGAAGTAGTGCAGAGTTACATAAGGATAAGTCAGTAACAGACTTTTCAAAAAATGTTTTTACAAAATTGTTGTATGAATATGTAGAGACAATGGATGTGAGAGATTGTTATGTTTGTATGCAGTTGCCTGCATCAGTGTCAGAAGGTGTGACTTATCATCATGTAGTGTAATAGCAAGTTTATTTTATAAAACAGGTAGATTAGAATCTTATTATACTGATATAGATAAGATTTTTGCAAACATTCCAGTAGTACCAGAACTTAACAAAGTAAAACTAGCAAAAGTTTTAGGAGAATTCTTTTTAGAACATAGAAAATTAACGTTAGAAGAAATAGTTAGTAACAACCTTACCTGTGAGTTAAAGAAAGAAGAAAAAGTATTTTTAGAAATGGTTGAAGAAAGGAGAATGAAATTTCAAAAGAAGCAATAAAAGAGGAAGGAAAACGCTTATGGACGTTTGAGGAAGGAAATCATGAAGGAAAAGGATAAATGCAGCAATGACATTAGATTGGCCGCAAACAGGAAAGTTGTGTATTAGGAGAAATAAGACAGTCTATGACAATTACTTTGTAGGTTCCAGTATCTGCCATGACAATTATCAAATTCTGGGAGGTTGGGGATTCAAAGGTGGAAAAGATCCAATATTTCCAGGTATCTATTATATTTGTGGGAATAGAGCTTATTACAGGTTACCGGACCATTGGTATGGAACTTGCTACGTAGGCCTGGTCTTTCCAAATTTTTTTCACATGGACAGAGAAGAAAAGGGAACATACAAGATGATTAATAGCTTTACACGTAGAAAGAGGGAAAGTTTTCCAGAAATTGTAGGTGATATTTTTGGAGCATTAATACCAGCAGTGGGAATATCTTTGAATGCATTTAAAATTCGGAAGTTATCCACAGTAGTAGATCGTTTGTCTACAGATACTGCGGGAGGGTTCTTAATGGTAAATACCGAAATGGTTGCCATGAGAGCTATGGTGATGCAAAATCGGCTTGCCCTTGATATTCTTTTGGCAAAAGAGGGTGGAGTCTGTGGAATGTTGAAAGTCCAACATTGTTGTACTTACATTCCTGATAAAAGTGAAAATATACAGAAGTATATTACAAATATTACAAATTTGCACAAAGAACTAGTTCCACTGGAGGTTGAAAGTGTTTTGGGAAAACTTGGTAGAGGGTTTTCTTCAGTAGCAAATTGGTTGACCAGAATGAGTAGACTAATGATAGGGAAAGTTATAATAATAGCAACTGTAGTAATACTGTTAGCAATGGTATTGGTGCTCTATCATATGCCTTACCCTGGATGTTTGTTTGTCTTTTATGTTTGTTCGTCTCTTTTTTAGGCACGACTTTAGAGGAAACCATCCTCTTACATTTCTCGCACCATAGCGTGTGCGGCACATAGGAGCCTGTACATTCTATAGACCCCTCTTTTAATTCACAATACACATACCGGTCCTGATGAAAGCCAGTTTTTACCACAAGGCCTGGCTGAAACTAGTTGACCTCACTGGATATAAGGGGCAATAATCACCCCAGACAATATCCATAGCCTTGCTTTTTAATACTGCCATGAGCCCATGAATAAAATTCCCCTGGTGGACCTTGGGACTCATTGGACAGTTTTTATTTTCACACTCACCACAGCTATTACTGCACACTCACTTTACAAAATCCGCTCCGCTGCAAGCAGACGTCGCAGCACACCCGGGGTACATTCGGTACCATCGGGTGGGGCCCGATGATGAAGCATGCCACCAACCAGGTTGGTGGGTGAGGGCCTTCATACAAAACAAAATTGTTTTTCCAGACATACATCTCCAGAGTATTTGTTTATTCGTTTAGCTAGCTCCTTTTGATTATTATCATTGAAAATAGTAATAACATGTATAAAAAGAAAAGTAAGACAAAATAAGATAAAAAGAAATAACAGAATAATGAAAGAGAGAGAGAGAGAAATGGGTGAAATTGAGTTGGAGAAAATGAAAGAAAGCATGTATAAGGAGACTAAAAGGCAAGATGAAGAAGAAACAGATGTGTAAATAACAGAAGGCAAAGGATGAAAGACATGCTGCCTGAAAAGAAGTATGACTTGGGTTTTATGTGGTGATTTAAAAATCACCAAAGGGGGGAGTTGATGGAGCAGGGAAAATAATTTTTTTTTAACCCCTAACAAATTTTATAATTAATTAAATAAAATGTTCGTTTAAATGTATTAATCAACACTGTATGTGTGGGAATGGTAACATGCCAATGTGTGTGCTAAATAATCTATTAATGGATGTCCGTATGTCTAATTATAACGTAAAAATAAATCAGTACTAATTAAAAAAATAAATGCATGTTTGTGCTTCATAGAAATAAAACGTGTCGTTGCAAAAACAATAGTGATGGTAAGTAAGGAACAGCTTAAATGTTGCTTTCTGCTAGGTAATAACTAATTGGGGTACGTAGATGACGGGAGGGAAACGAAAGGGCTATTTTTCTCTATTTTAATTATGTTTTGTTTGCCTCAAATTAGTGCTTCTAAAGTATAACCGAGTGGCGATATAAAATGGCCGCCAGTGGGAAGATGTGCGCAGGCGCAAGGGGACATGTGACACGGGATGAAATCGGAGAAAAAACTAAACCTCGTGATGTTACTGAGACGCTAGGATGCGAGAAATGGTCAAGCTGATGTGACCTAATTGAACTGATAGTGTGCCGTGATGATCAGCAGAAGACCCGTGGGAAACAAGTTTAAGAGAAAGGACAATGACTGCGGAGTTCTCGAATGTATCGAAAGAAGTTACAAATGTACTGATCGAAACGGATGAAAATATGTTTGAGCGTATGGGAAAGGAAATGATCCAAGGACCCTTGGATCCAAGAGAACTTGATTAAAAGAATGAATAAGATGACATGCATGGACCAATGAAAGAAAAGCGTGTTATTAATGTTGCAACAGTTAGTTAGCAAAGTTAGAATTAGGGTATAAGAGGGCCTACTCTTAGTGGGAGGGGTCAGTCGCGGTTGCAGTCACAGTCAGGAGCGGAGTTGGAGAGTCGTGTTGGTGGCTTCCAGTGCTGGATGGTCCTGATCGATCCCTTACTGAGCGGGAGATGCTGAAAGACTGTTAGATGAGACGGGTTGCAGGTAGCTGATGCTGACGAGCTGAAGTTGCTGTTGCTGTCTTAATTTTCCAGTTGAGTATGAGAATCAGGTTATTTCTAATTCTTAAACTTAGGTTAGAAATCATTAGTCTAAATTAGGAAGGTAGGCAGGTAATTAGAGTTTTGGCTTCATGACAAAAATTTCCTTTCTGCAATAAATTGATTATGCTTAATAAATATTTGAATTTAAGAATGAATAATTGAATAAAGTTTAAATTCTTTCTCATGCTTTTAAAATTATATAAAATGTAAGATTCTTTAAACCAAAATGACTCAGTGGTTATTTTCCTAAATGATTGTGACATCAGTAATTGGTTATTGTGATTCAGCTGGTCTTAATCACTATGAACTAATTTTTACATGAATGATTCATCGACAAAACAATGAGCAGGAATATCTTAAGAAATAACTAAAAGAAAGCGACAAGTTAAGGTAATAAGATATCCCGGCTCCTTCCAGCGGTACATAAATGGTGTTCTCCATTTAGTTCTCATGCTTCTCCTAGGAGTACAGAATTTCATAAAGGTGTAAAGGAAATCCAGGAGTGTGCGTGTGTGTTAGGCGATGTTTATGGGCCCCATCGTCATGTGGATGTGAGAAAATATAGTTTGCCCCTGGATGACCTATAAGTGACCTGGGAGGAGAATAGTTTTTATTGTACGCGCTGCATCAGATTCAACATCACCCATTGTACTGCCGGACAGAAGTCCTGCTGCGCACGACGTCACGTGACGTGTAACCACAGACATCTCTTCAACTTGTGCCACTGCGGGCTGTTGACATCTTGAAGATGGCGCCAAAGAAAGGCACCAGGTCCAGTAACAAGAAAGTTGCCAGTGAGAAGAAGGCACTGCCACTTACCAAGACCTGTATGTCGCCCAAGACCTTTTTTGGGAAACCAAAAATTGCGCCTGCAGCAGCTGTGTCCGGGGAGCAAGCTGAGAGCAGCACCCCCACATCAGTGGACCCACCCCACCAACCTAGGCCCAAGCCCATGTCTGGTGCAGAGGCAGCCATTCTAATCACGAATCCAACGCCGACGAGTAGTGATGTTGAAATTGACTTATCGCAAAGTAGTACCCAATCAATGCAGGAAACTCAGATAAGTGAGCAACAACAGCTGCAACCACCGCCCCCAATAGTAGTTGTTAATCCCGAAGTAGGGGCAATTCAGGAGATCGAGCTTCCTGCAGAGGAAGAAGAAGAAACAGCCACTCTTTCAGAAGATCCATTGTCTTCCAGATCCCCGGCAATGAAAAGGAGGGTTAGTCCATCATCTTCTTCTGCAAGCCCCCCTTCTGATGATCTAGATGCCACTTGGAAGCCACTTCAGTCTGAGAGTGAGACACGCCACGAGACAAGCCTAGGGAAAAGGAAGGTTCCAGAAAGCCTTGGAGTTATGGAGGTAGATGTAGAAGAGGAAGATGATGACGAGCCAGTCATCATGGACATTAGTCCTGCCCCAGTGGAGACCGACATTACCCCATCCCAAATTGCTGTGAGGGATGTGGCACGGATACCACCAACACAGGTGATACCACCAACACCACCTCTAGCTTCCATATTTCGCCGGCAGCGACCTACATCCACCTCAGTAGAAGTAGGTACTGCAGGGAGTCAAACGTCATGCCCACCTACCAGTTCATCCGACATTGCAAGTGGCACCAGCAGCTCCAGAAAATTGACCTCCCCAGTTTGGGACTTTTTTTCGGTTAGCAAGAAGGAGGTGAAGATAGCTACATGCTCCATTTGTGGACAAGGTGTTAGTCGGGGTAAGCTTGGTACAAACTATGGTACCGGAGGCCAAACAACCCATCTGAGAAAACACCACTTGATCCCGTGGGAGGCGCACCTTAGCGGCCAAAAAACTGCACCCATTGTTGTTGGAGCGGATGAAGAAGTAGAAGATCCGATCACGGTGGAAGGTGAACAAGAGGGAGACATTTTCTCTGGTACACAAAGCCCTGTCCCCAGCAGTGCAGTGGTACCGCCCACATCCTCATCAGCAACATTGCAATGGCACAAGAGACACCAAGGAGTCCAAGGCAAGAGAGTATCGTAACGAAAAAACATGCATTGAGCATAACATCTGGCGTCAAGAAGTCACCTGCATCAGTGGCACCAGAAAAGAAAAAAATCCAGGCTACCATTATCAGCATATTTAGGTCGGAGGGGCAGTATGAACGCAACCACCCAATGGCAAGTTTATACAACGCGAAGCTGGCTAAAATGTTAGCGCTGGACCTCCTCCCTTTTTCTTTTGTGGAAGGGGTGAGTTTTCTTGAATTTGTGGCAGCCATCTTCCCGAAATGCAAGTTTCAGACAGTGGAGCATGTAACGTCAATATCACGTACATTTGATGCAACTGTATGTACTTTGATATTATTTCACAAGGAAAAGTCTGAATAGTCTCACAAAACAGTATGACATTACAATGTGTACAAACTATACATTAGAAACATGGAGACATCAAATTTAGTTTGAGAGTAAAATAATGAAGTGATTAATCAAAATGATGTTCTTCAATGTATCGACGCACGTTTCGGCGAACATGGCGCCTTCATCAGGAAAACCACATTGAGAATTAATGCCTAAAAATGAACGGTACATTGAGTATCAATATAACCCAATCACTGGAATTTATCTGGTGTGTCTCTACCCACAACCGTGAAATTACATGTCCGATGCAAAAGAATGCCAAGGTGTGCACAAGAAAGAATAATGGTGTTTGAATAAAACCGAACAAAAATATATAAAATATAGTGAAAAAATTAGTAGCAAAAGAAAGTTCCCAGAATAGGACAACATATATTATAAAGGGTAAATTAGAAGAAGGTAGGTCATACAAAGTATTAAGTGTGGGGAGAAGTATGCAGAATCCAAGCGAGACATGCATGACACCAAGGGGACCTGTGCCACCTTGCTTTCCAGAGCTTGTGAAGGCCAAGGGCTCTTGGGGGAACATGAGCCAGAATATGAGACTGTAACTGGCCCCAAGATCATGAACATAAAATTGACAGACATCAGGGTCAATGTGTGAGGTTGTTGGGTCCCTCTCCCTGGACCAACGCCACAAGGTGCATCAATGTCGAGAACACTGTGATGAGGCCTGGGTTTTATTGTGTGCCTTGTGGGCATCAACAGTTGTCTGTCATGGGCTATGGCATGTCACACCTCTGCTTCAGGGGACAAAATATCTCAAGACTTGGTACTGCACTAGCTTTCAGGGTCACAACCACTTGTCAAAGGGGGGGTGTGCATGGCAAAGGCCCACCTGTGCAGGTGCCTCTGGCTGCCTGGAGCCCTCATTAAACTAATTAGGTCAAACTAAGTCAAAGTTACGTCCTTTGTTAGGTGGTTCAGGCTGTCTAGCCAACAGGGTGCCAGCCGACCCTATGTGTTTTGCAGGCTGGTGTAGTTCAATGACTGAGGTGTTGGGTCACGTGGCATAGTCACAGAGCTGTGACTGCTGGACCTTTCAGCCAATGAGAAAGTATGACAATTGCAAATAGTTAATGGTAAAGTGGACATACAAAGTGTGGCCCATGTTCATCAATGTTGAGAAGTTATTCAGATTCGCATAACTTGTAAAGTAATGTATAACATATAACTTGTATTGATATCAGCGTGTGTGTAATGCAAAGACAAGTGTGTCAGACATACTGTCTAGAGTAAAATGTGTGTAGTCCGCAGTGTGTTGCAATGGTGGTCATTGCAATCATGTACACTTGTGCCCTGAGGATAAGCCAGACTGTTTTGTACATAGCTACACATTGGTTGAGTACATGTTATTTGACAAGTGTTCCCTACTCATCCTATTTCTAACAGTGAATTATTTTACTAGCCCCAAAGTGTCCTAGCCAGCCCGAAACAGCTAGATCTAACACAGGTCATGCTAATGTACATACTGTCCAACATCCAAAAAGTAAATCTCCTTAGAGGCTTACTAAAATGCATACTGCCTGTTGTGTGTACCAGTCGTGTGAGATATCCTTGTATTGTGTGTGTAGGAGACCACAGAGTCCAACATAGTCACAGAAAGAAGTGATACACTCATGCAAACAACCTAAAAATCATCATACATTCCTAAAGGACTTGTCAGCCCTGGTATCATATTTCCTGCCCGTACATGAAAGTTCAAAAATCCATGCATCTTGTGTGTCCAAATATTCAGTGGAACCTCTCTCAGGGCAATGCAAAATGACCATTTACAGCCAGTAAAGAACTGGTAAGTGGTAGTAAGCCAAACAGACAGAGATCTAACAGAACATCTGAAGAAAGAATCCACAGAACACAGGATCTGACACGTGAAGCTGTGCAGGAAGGATTCACAAACTTACATGATATTGTCAAGGATATGATAGATTGTCTATCCCTGGTATCATATTTCCTGCCCGTACATGAAAGTTCAAAAATCCATGCATCTTGTGTGTCCAAATATTCAGTGGAACCTCTCTCAGGGCTATGCAAAATGACCATTTACAGCCTGTAAAGAACTGGTAAGCATGGTAGATCCAACAACATCTCCATCAAGCAGCAATGAGTTCTTGGAGCTGATGTCACAACCCAACCACATGATAACCAACTTTTAGAGACCGTGAATGGCCTGAGAGATGACGTCAAAACTATCATATCCTTAAATGTCAAGATATTAGAAATACATGTAGATATAGCTTTTCAACTCAATAGAATAGCTGCTGCCCAAGAAGCTAGTATACACACCAGTTCCGCATCAAAAGCTGCCAACATCTACATCCCAAACTACACATATTGACAAATCCAAACAATCAAGTGGTGCCGACGAAGAAGCGGAAATGTTTGAAAGAAGAAGTAGAAGGTAGGACAAGTGTAACACATCAGTCTTGATGTTGAAGTGGACAAACTATGTTTTTAAAAAAGTGAGTGAACAAATGTCTCGTATAAGATGAGCCTGTATGTAAATGTGATTTTCTGACAAGACTACATTGTATAGCATTATGATTACCAAATTTTGTATACACACTCCAGACATGTCTGCGTACATGTAAGAGCCAGGTGCTGACATAAATCACTTACACACTGTGATGTTGTGTGATCTGCTGCACCCTTTAACATGATTTGCTAAACAGACATGTGGGCAGCAGCAACATTAGTTAGTAAACTAAGCACACCTTTGAGAATGTTTACCCTTTGGCCAGTTTGTGATGTAAAATAAAACGATAACTAATTGAACTGATATGCAGTAGACTGTA
The DNA here is from genome assembly GCA_963921515.1 of Calotriton arnoldi. Taxonomy (NCBI): domain Eukaryota; kingdom Metazoa; phylum Chordata; class Amphibia; order Caudata; family Salamandridae; genus Calotriton; species Calotriton arnoldi. Next base: position 4,710,594 of record CAWUFW010000282.1, read on the forward strand.
ACACATCAGTGGGCCCCAAATTGTACTGCACAATTTACAAAGTTGAGTAGCCTGTCTGTACAATTCATACCAGATTGTAATATCCAAAGTATTAAATTTGGATCAGGATATCATTTCAGTCATCAAACGATGATCTGAGACTATATTTGCAACAAGATGATGATTACAACCCAAATGAACTACAATGCTATCTGATTTGTGTGTAAACAATAAATACAGTACGCATACACAATTGTCTTGGTTATTGATGGTTCAGCACTCACAATACTAGAGACATCTAATCTGTTTATTCAGTTTCATATCTTTCCATGCAGTGTGGCAATTAGAGTTCGTGTGCTCCAAAGGGAAAGAGAGTTTCATGGCGTCTGCTCGTATTGTGCAATACGAGCAAACGCCATGAAACTTCTCTTCCCTTTGGAGCACACAAACTCTAATTGCCACACCGCATGGAAAGATATGAAACTGAATAAACCATATATCACAACCTCTTCTTGATTTAGAGATGTCTTCCACATAAATTTGAGCCCTGAAGATGTCCAAGTAGGACGAAATGCGTTGGCTACTGAGACTACTGTGCAATTGCGTGGTTTTATGAAGAAAATGAATAAAGAGTGATATGAATACAGACATCCATGCTACATGTATTGATTTCATGTCATGTACTATGTTTTCAGGAACACTACTGGTGCGAATGGAATGACATTTTGAACTTATACTCAATATATTGGATGTCACTAGTATTGTGATCGCTGAACCATCAGTAACCAATGTTATTTTGAACGTTGCTTTCAATTTGAAGTAGAGAGGGGTTGTACTTCAGGTTCGGTGCACCACATAGAAATTTATTTAACTGTACCCAGCATCTCTTTTGTTAAGTGCGATATCTTATTGCTTCAACCCCTTTGTATATATTTGTCATACACAATTGTCTGTTCATTATACTTTCCTACTCTGTGTGAGGTGAAGATCCATGGTAATTGTTCAACGTGACTGGTTGTTTCCATCAGGTACCTGCTAACATTTGCAGCCATCAGAGAGTGAGGGAAACAGAGGTGGTGAGCATCAGATGTAGGCATGGGGGCATACCGCCCACTCTCCATGCTTAATCTAGCCTACAAAATCTTGAGTCGTATACTGGCCACTCGCCTGCTCCTACACATGACAACCCTAATACACAAGGACCAGTCCGGGTTTATTCCCACCAGAAACAATGCCTTAACGTCCGGCGTCTCTTATGAGTGCTGGAGGGAGACTCCTATAGGAAAGATGTGGCGACAATCTTTGCAGTGGACATAAAAAAGGCATTTGATAGCCTCGAATGGCATTATTTGTTCCACGTGATGTGGAATTTTGGGCTGGGAGATAAATTTGTGGCTTAGACAGCTCTCCTATATTCCGATTCCACTGCTAGGGTTAAAAAGGGTGGGCTAATATCTGACACCTGCAAAGTAGGACGGGGAACAAGACAGGGGTGTCCCCTCTCCCCCCCTTTGTTCGGCCTGGCAATGGAGCCGCTCGCAGCTAGGGCTAGAACAGGGCAATCCTATCAGGGCCTTAACATATATTGACAGATCCACCACATTGCGCTCTACGCAGATGACCTATTGATGTTCTTGGCAGATTTGGGAGAAACGCTTTGTGGAGCGGAAGAATTACTACAGATCCTGGGTAGGGTAACGGGGCTGAAGGTGAATTGGGCAAAGTCTTGTTTATTCCCAGCGATGGAGGGCAGGCTAGGCCCGCAAGAGACTGAAGGAGTGAGATGGGAGGATATATGCTTGACGTACCTAGGTACCCAAATATACCACACTCAGGGAGACATACTGGAGGGTAATATAGGGAGAGCCATTACAGGAGCAAAAAGCAATTTTGACTTCAGGGGCTCTTTACCATTATCAGTGGCCGGCCGAGTAGCTCTACTTAAAATGGTGACCCTTCCGAGGTTATTGTATTACTTTGGGACCTTACCAGTCTGGATACCAGCGAGATACTTTACCCAACTCAAAACAATGATCTTGGGTTTTCTGTGGGGAAATGGCAGGCAGAGAGTGGCACTTAGCGTCCTCATGCGACCGAGAGCAGAGGGAGGATTGGCGGTGCCTGATTTTGAGGCCTACTACCTGGTGGCACAGTTACAATGGCTCACAAAGTGGGTGGCGAGTCGACTCAGAGGGACGGAAGACCTGAGAGAAGACTGTGACCTTAAGACTGTTATCCTAAATTACATTGAAGCTTCCTGTTCGGTCCCCGGCCCTTCCCTCGGAACTACGCACAGCACGGAGCACGCCGGTGCTGGAATAGAAGTCTGCGACGGGCCCAAATTAAGTGCCCTTATGCCCCGGAAATCCCGTTACTTATGTGCGAGGCCTTGCCACATGGGGGCAGTTGGCAGAGATTGACGACTTGGGGGTAACAAGGGTTAGCTACAATGAGTGACCTGTATGAGGAGGGCGCCATGATTCCATTCAACGACCTGCAAGATCGATATAACTTAACCGGAGGGGACTTTCTGCTGCACTCTGCACTCACTGCGGCCAAACGAAAACATTGGGGAGGGGGACACACTGAACCGCAGATGTCACTGGGCTGCCAATATGTGATGATGGCGGCAGGTACTTTTAAGGCGGTTACATACTTAAACAGGCGCATAACGCGGGAAACATTACTGCCTTTATCGGAGTTGCGATTAAAGTGGGAGGCAGACCTTGGAGAGGTTATTCCAGAGAAAACCTGGGGGGAACTAGTGGAGAGGGCTTGGAAGAGCACCAGAAATGCCAGATTCCAATTGGTACATTTTTATATCTTACATAGAGCATACCTCACTCCGGAGAACATTAATAAGTATTTCGCGACCCACACAGCAGCTTGCCCGTGATGTAATAAGGAAGGAGCAGATTTCAGGCATATGTCCCGGGACTGCCCGCACCTGGGTACCTTCTGGGGAGAGGTAACTTCGCTGCTGGCCGACATCACCAACAGGGAAGTAGAGATGTCTCAGAAGTACTGCCTGCTACACTGGTTCCCCCACACAACCAAAAATAAAATCACAAGTAAATTCATAGATATGGGCTTACTTTTAGCTAAGAGAGACATCACCATGTACTGGAAAGCGAAGCAAGGCCCAAATATAGCCAGATGGAAGAAAGAACTTATTAAATGGGCAGAATGTGAAGGAATAATGAGGATGCAAATAGCAAAAAGAACGGGGAGTGAGAGGGCGCTGGAGGCAGCAAGAGCATGGGAAACTCTAGTTGTACTACTGCGGACCCCAGATGATGATGGAGATGAGGCATCAATATGGGAACCCCTGGCGGGAGTAGTCTAGGCTATATACCCCTGAGAAAATTATAGACCTGTGGGGTTAGACAACAGTCATAGTACACCACCACCAAACACAGCTTGGAGCAGACGAACATCGCAAACTAGTAATTTGAACACAAGTGACACGCCTGGGGGGGAGGGGAGGGAGAGGGGTTAGTTGTGGGAAGGGAGTTTGATTTAGAGAATTGAGGACATGTATAGCAGCTCAAGAATTGAACACAGAACGTCTCCTGTTCATTGGATTGCTGGGGGAGGGTGGGGAATTTATGCTCACTGTAAAGATTTGTATTCCTTTTGTTTTGCTACTGAATTATCTGTATAAATGACCGACTAAGTACAATTCTGATCAATGATAACTATGATGCCTTGTTCATATTTGGAACCTTCTTTAAAACCCAATAAAAATGTGTTTAAAAAAAAAAATCAGATGTAGGCATAGGTCTGCCTAATATGTGCTGCTTACCCAACACATGCATACACCCAGCCAATGGGGGGCAGAAAGACAACCTCTTACACAACATAAAAAAGGTTCATCTATGATCCCCTTACAAATGACACCTATCAAATATTCTACAACTAAGAGCTTAACATTGATAGCAATGGGCATACATATGTGCAAACTATGAGAGACAACAGTGGAAGATTGTTGGTATGAATTTTTAATTGCATACATTACAAAATCCTTTTTTGTAACCATAATCCACGACTGACTCTAAATAACAGATAGGTATACAAAAAGTCTCAGTCACAACTGGTAACTGTCACACATATAAATAAACAAAAAAAATTACACTAACTACTTGTAACCAACTATTTAGTGTCCTTTATTGTTTTTAAAACGGCCTTCTTCAATCCTTTAAGTTCAAACAGAATTTGCTTTAGCAAAATTGTGTTCTGCCTGCAGGAAGTACATGATGATGCTGATGGATGACACACAAGATGGGATTGTGGGATAGCACCCACAGCAACAGTGGTACCATGTCCTATTGTAGCTGCCCCCGATGCATGTCCAGAGTGTGTTTTTTTCTGCAGATGACGAGCTACTTTTTTTTGGCTCCTCACCCTTCATACTCTTCCGCTGCTCGTGTGCCTCTGCTGCCGTCCGGAAATGCTTGGCAATGCTAAAATGCTAAATAAATATTAGAGAACATGAATGAAGTCCAACAGGTTGTCACAAATTTAGACAGGTAACAGCATGATGAGGTGTCATAACTATTCCAGCGACACCAGTGTTCAACATCAGATGAGCATGGGTCACACCGAACAATGATTTCCCTACATGGAGTCGGATCAGTCACTGTACACATGTACCATCAACTGTGATGTGCCACTCCCAAAACTGTGTGCCCACATACTATTTACGTGAAAATAGAAGCACCCACTAATTTAAGGAAAAAACACTGGTACGAACTTCACAACTATCTGGTGTAATGTGAATACAGTCTTCACTTGTACACCATCTGTGATGACAACCAGGGTCAGGAGTAAGCCTACAGCAACTCTTCCTGTGCAATTGACAGTGTGAACTGGCCTACTGCCAAAGCCACACATCCACATATGGACAGATGAACCACAACACTACATGAGGGGTCTGACCCAGACACAGTGAAGGAAGTGCTCCCATTGTCACTAACATCTGCATGACCAAGTAAAGAGGAGACCTAATGAGCCTCATCCTATATAACCTTGTGGTAGTTGGTGACTCAGTCTGACACACCATCTTCACCCAGCACTGCCTTTACATGCCAAACCAAAGAAATGTACTCTGAGTGATTTGCTGCAACTTATGAAAGGATACTGGTGGAGCAAGGTAAATAAAACAAATTTTAACACCCCATAATAGTGATAACAAAATAACGATATTAATTGATTGCAAAATTAACCAACAATCTGCATTTTTTATAAACATTTATATAAGTGGGTGGTAACTGCTATTTATGTGCAAAACTAACTTATTTACAATTGTAAAGTAAATTAAGTATTAACATAGTGGTTTGCGTACTAATTAGAGCAGAAACGCATGATTTGTGCTATGTAGTAAAATTGTATTGTGGCAAAGAATGCGGATGGTAAGTAGACCTGGCTTTAAATGTTGCTTCTGCTAGTTAACACCTACCGTGGGTATTTAGAATAACGGTTGGGAAACAGAAAGGCTTATTTTCTTTATTTTAATTATGATTGTGTTTGTTCTTATGATAGTTCGTTCGGGTCTGCTAGGCCGTGCTGCAAAATGGCTGCCGAGACAGATGGGGTCATGTGCAGAACCAAAGATGACCTCAAAGCGAAAGAAAACCATAGAGCTAAAAGTCACGTTGTTACCAATTGAGCCCAGAGTGAGAAGAGTCAAGGTCAGCGTGACCTGACATGAGAAGACAGCCAAGAACGTCTCAGCATGCATCCGTGAGAACCTAGGATGAGGTTGGATGAATTAACAATGGACTGTTTAACAAAAATGAAACATTTAGCGAACTGTCAACTGGACTGCTATTAGCCAAAGGTCGTGGGAAGTCATAATCCTTAAACACTTTTAGAACCGGATTGAACAAGGAGGGCAATGAGGTGATTCTTGCCTCCCCTCCAATGGACCAATTAGCGTGATTCTCGCCCCCAATGTTTGCTACTTTTTGTTTAGTAAGCTAGTAGTAGGGTATAAGAGGACCTGCTCTTAAGTAGGAGGAGCGCTATTTCTTCATAATTTTTCAGACACTGAGCGTGATACGGACGAAGCTGCTGCCATTTTCTATAGGCCGCTTTTTCTTTGGAGAACTCTTTTCTGAACTCTAAAATTTGACTGGGAAAAGGAACGAGACCGATGCGTGAAACACCTGTAAGGGAGGTCCGTCGAAGAGGCTGTTAGCGGGACAGTCAGTCAGTTTTGGGAGTTCAATGCTGTGATCTGCTTTTGGTGTATTTTTCCAAACCGCAACAAATGGGTATGCATTATTATCTTTTACAAGATTTATTTCTCATATGCTATTGAAATGTATTAAAAGTGATTAATAAACTAAGAATCTCACTCATGCAAACTGAATTTAGATAAAATGTAATTCTAAATTATAAAAAACGAGTCTGTGGTTCTTTAGCTCAATATCAAGTGTAATGATTAAGAAGGTTCTAAATGTGATTGAGCTGGTCTTAATCACTATCAACTTATCATACTAGTTGGTCCATCGACCAAAGAGCGGAATACCTTGATGTTTTGGAACCGATAGGATTAAAACTGATTATGCCTAGTGTTTAAGGTAATATTCTGTTAAAAGTTAACAAGGTATTCTGTTCCTCCAGTATTTTAATCCTTCTCCTTGGTGAAGGTGGATGTAACCCAGGGAATAATAAGAGTGAGTGAATGTCTATGCGGTGTTATGGGCCCCACCGTCATACGGTATAGTTGTTAATGAGTGATTTTACCTGGATGTTATGTCTAAAAGGAGAAGAATTTATATTAGCCGCGCTGGATCAGATTTCTTGGTAGCAGAGTTATGGTTTCTATAGATTAGTTTGGTGATTATTGGTTATCGATTATTTAATTATTTTATGTCTAACACTTCAGGTCGAATTGTATTAGTCTGCCGATGGACTGCAGAAAAACAATAGTCCATGCGGTGATTACGTCACAGCTCGACTATGCAAACAGTTTGTACCTGGGGCTGCCAGCATACCTGTTCAGGAAACTGCAAACGGTGCAAAACGCGGCAGCCAGGCTTATTCGAAACCTCCCGCTAAGGCACCACTTCTCCCCGCATCTGCTCAGCCTTCATTGGCTGCCCGTCAGGAGGAGAACTGAGTTTAAAGCACTGACCCTGGCCTACAGAGCACTCAACGATATTGGCCCGCAATATCTCAAGAAGAGAGTCCGCAAATATTATCAGTCAAGGACCCTTAGATCCAACCACCTTGAGCGCCTTGTTATCCCCCGTTTTTCTAAATCCAGAATAGGAGGACGGTCCTTTTCCGTTAAAACCGCAACCTTGTGGAACTCCATGCCGGACCACATCAGGAAAGCTAAGTCGGAACTTATCTTTCGGAAGGCTTTGAAGACTTGGCTCTTCAACCTCCCTTAGCACACAGTGATTCGACATCTTTAGCTTCCCCTCACCTTCATCTGTATCCGCTAGCGCCGGGTTACCTCCGTTGGGGGTAGCTGCGCACTTTATAAGCATAAATAATATTATGTTATATGTAAGTCGGAAATTTTGAAGCGGACACGTGTGGCAAGAGAAGTCACATGGAATAGTGCATTGTCTGATTTTCAAATTGGTGATAACACAGGTTGTGTTATGATAGGGACATTTCATGCGTAAAACGTGTATGAGTGAAATAGCAAGCGGTCTTCTTGTGAAACTCTGGCCTTAATTCTCAGGAGCAGTGTAGTCTCCACATGTGTTTTATCCTCAGAGAAACAGGTTTACCCCTTGCTTGAAAGAAGGGTAAGGTAGAGGGAAGTGCTACACTTATCGAACGAAACTGTATTCTTGCAAGATAGAATAAACTATCTCTTTTGTTTAGCGAAAACAGACAATGGAAATGTGTTTTACGTTGTAACTAATAAGATTTAGTCAAGAAAAAGAATTGCCGATAATTTTTGTAAAGAAGGGGTCAGGAGTAGAACTGACATTGACAAAAGACCGCGCTGGGATTGGCCAGTGGTTGGAAACACGAAGAACGACCTGATTGGTGCGTTGGTGTGAGACGCGCTGGGATAGGTCCGTAGAGAGTGACGTACAGTCTTCGGATTGGTGCGTTAGTGTAAGACACACTGGGATAGGTCCGAATAGTGTATAGTAAACAGAACCGAGTTGTGAGTTTGTCAGAAAGGAAGAATCGTGAAATATGGCTTATTATGAGTATTGTAGAGAGAAACCGTCATGGATGGCAAAAATCAAGAACTTCTTCAAGAAGGACAAAAAGATAGTGACCAGAGAAGGACGAGTAATTCCTCCGCCGAAGACTCCAGCTTCTCATATGATGCTGAAATATGGTTATCATACTTGTATTTGGTTAGAGAATTGGATGAAATATACTCAAAATGATGGAGTATTGGCTTTTCCAGAAAATGGTTCATTTAGTACGGCTGTACTAAGGAATTTGAGAGAGAAAATGATGAAACTTGAGCCAAGACCTAGACCGACACAGTTTGAAGCGTTAGGTGAATGGGAAGACGAGATGTATGAAAGAGAAAGACACAGAGGGTCAAAGAATTATAGTTTAGTTCATGGAAGAGTATGGGGAGTGAATCATGAAGACAGGATGAGACGTTGGAGGTATGCTAATATGACAGATGGTTTGTTTCCAGCTCTAACAGTCGAGGAGGTTGCAGAGAAAAAGTGTACAGAGAAAAAGAAACATACATTAACAGAGAGATACGGGTATGGAGGTAGCGAAACAGAGGATGAATCGCTGGAAGATATTTTAAATAGAAAACCACCTCCATATCAACAGAATTCTGCGGTGGTGACACCCAATGCACCGCCAATGGAAACTGGGAGGAATAAAAGTCCAGAACGAAGATATGCTATAAATAGGTCAAATGAACAATTAGAAACTCCACAAAGTGAAAAATCTGACAGTGGCAATGCAGCTGAGTTAGCAAAAACCACAAGAGAATTGACTGAGGAAATAAGAGAATTATCAAAGAACATGGAAGCTGTGACTGTACCAGTGACGATAGGTCCGGTAATACCAGTTTTCGAAAACCAGAGAATAGATGAGCATTCCTTAACCATTCCAATGAACTCGAATATGCAAAGAATGAGAGAAGGGACAATTGCAGAAAATAAGTAGACGAAGAATTTGGTAAGTCCATACAGACCGAGTCCACCTACTAATTTGACAATAAATGAAAGTGAGATAAAAAGGATTCCTATGGGAACCGAGTCAGCATCTGAAACACCAGAGAAGAACACAAATTGGATAGAAATAAATAGTACACCTGTAGGTCCGACTACAGACGAACTGAATGAATGGATGAGAAAATTGCAAAAGAAAGATGCAGAACCACAACCATTAAATGTAATTAGGCTAAAAATAGACATGGAAGAGTTGATCTTAGGGACTATTGGGACAGAAAAACTGAAAATATATCAGGATGAGGAGATCATGTTCTTGTATAAGAGCATTACTTGGAGAGCCAGAAATTTACATGAAAAATTGGAAGAGACAGCGAATGAATTAGGAGTAGAATTTGCAAAGGTCAGGAGTCTGCAGAAACCATATAGGGTAGATTTTGGTGAAAAAGATATAGAAAATCTGAACACATCAGGACGATTAACCCAGTTAAAAGAACTGATTGTGTTATTGAGAAAATGGGGTGATGTGGACAGAAGGAGGAGCAGGTGGAGCAAAAGAAATGAGAAAACGACCGACAAAGCGTCTTTGGCTTTTGCGGTGACAGATAAGGAACCAATAGTACGGGAGTATCCAATGAGAGAAACTCCAGGAGGTAGTTATGTACATGTTTCATGGTCCAGACAGGATATACTGTCATTTACAAATGATTTCCCGAAATTGAGAGAAAAGCCTGTAGAATGGTACAGACAAGTGGAAAGGTTTGTCAAAGTTTCGAAAGTTTTGTGGGTAGATTTGGATGGATTGTTTGACATTGTAGTACCAGCAGATTTATGGACAGAATGTAAGATTACCATTGACTGGCCAACAGTAGAATACCCTAGAGATGCAAAAACTAGAGCGCCAGGTCCAGAAGTAATGAGGAAGTATGATCAGGTTATTACATTTTTGAAAAACAAAATTCCACCCAAAGAAACTGATTGGGTAAAGATTGACAGGACAACACAGGAGAGTAAGGAATCTGTACATGCCTACTAGAAAGGCTACTTTTGGTTTTCAAACAGTATCGCGGTTATGAGACTTTGAGTGAAAAGGATATGAGTCATTTTGTATATAGGTTTGTTTATGGAGTGAAAACAGAAATAAGTGAGATGATTAAACAGCACATGTTATGCTGGCAAAACAGCACTGTGGATGAGGTGTTGAGATATGCTAAATATTGTAGTGATGACATTGAATGTAGACAGCGTAAATTGAAAGAAAAAGCGATGTGGGCACAAGTAAAAGTTGCAGAAAAACAAGAAGCTCAAGTGAATAATCAAGCAGGTGAGACAGGACAGACTAAATCCAAGCCAAATATAGGTAAGGGAAAAGGTCAAATGAGTATAGAAGAGGCCAAAAAGAAATGGCCTTGTCATAATTGTGGAAAATTAGGTCATTGGAGAAACGAGTGTAAATTTCCACCAAAAGCTAATACAGAAAATCAATCATTGAATCCACAGGTGCAGAATGAGGTGAGTTACCAACAGCTGCAGCAACCGCAGGTAGTTACTCAACAAAGTCAGGTGCCACAACCACCTCTTCCCAAGAGTGTAAACCCCCAGAGATACAGTGCAGAGACAGGATTCTACGGAGGAGGGCAGGTAACAAAATTGCCAAGCGCGGCTGCAATATCGCAGTACTGGTTGCGACAGGATGGAAATGAGTCGGATGAAAGTTTATGACGGTGCCTAGGAGAGGAGGAAGAGTGCGTACTTGGCGCAACTCTAGAGGTAGATCAGACAGGTCCATTTGTGGATGGAGAAGTGAATGGTGCAAATGTTACATTCCTTGTGGACACTGGAGCTACCCGTTCTACTGTCAGGTCAGTAGAAATTCCAAACCTTCCTCTCTCAGGTGAATATATCCAAGTTGTAGGTGTATCGAATCAACAGATTAAAGCACCTCTTACTAGACCAGTAGAAGTGAAAGTCGGACCCTTCAGAGAAATGCACAGATTTGTGGTGTGTTATTGCAGTCCTATAAACTTACAAGGACGCGATCTACTTTGTAAAATGAATTGCACCATTTATTGTACCCCAGATGGTATTGCATTTCAGACACCAGATGAAGATGTTTTATATAAAATGACAATGGCAGAACTAGAACCAGGAGTAAATGACATGTTTCCTGTATTTGATGTAGAGAAAATCCCAATTGAGTTAAAAGAAACAGTCAGATCAGACGTATGGGATTTCACAGGTGAAGATATTGGATTAATGAAAGGAGTGGACCCTGTAAAAATTACTGTAAGAGAAGGAACAAACTTTCCAAACACTCCACAGTATAAATTAACACCAGAAATTATTGAAGGAATAACACCTGTAGTTAATAAAATGATTGAACAGGGAATCTTGAAAGAAATAATGAGCAGTCCATGTAATTCACCTATAATGGGACTGAAAAAGCCAAATGGAACATATAGAATAGTCCAAGACCTGAGAAAGATAAATAAAATTGTTATTCGTTGTTGTCCAATTGTGCCAAAGCCCGCTGTAATACTGTATCAGATTCCGCATGATGCAGAATGGTACACAGTAATTGATTTGTGCCATGCATTTTTCTCTATTCCATTACATCCAGATAGCCAGCCATTATTTGCGTTCTGGTTCGGAGAGCGTATTTTGGCATGGTGCCGAATTCCTCAAGGGTATACAGAAAGCCCCTCAATCTTTAATCAGATCCTGAAGAAATCACTAGAAGATTTAAGAATGCCTGAAAAGTCTGTGATGGTTCAATACATTGATGACCTGTTAGTGGCATCAAAGACCAAGGAAGCATGTGTTATCGACACCATTGCTTTACTGAACCATCTAGCTGAAGGAGGACACAAAGTGTCTCCGTCTAAATTACAATTTTGTCAGCAGGAAGTTCAATATTAAGGTCACAAGATTGAGAAAGGGATGCAAAAAGTAACAACAGAGGGAATAAAGATTATCCGAGGAATGAGAGCTCCATTGACACAGAGAGAGGTGAGAATGTTCCTAGGAATGGTTGGTTATTGTCGACAGTGGATAAGTGGATTTTCATTGATTGCAAAACCTTTACAGCGATTGACCAAAAAGGATGTTAAAGATCCATTTGAACTGAATGACGAAGAAATGAAAGCTTTCAAAAAACTAAAAGCAAGACTGTGTGAAGCACCGGCACTGGGAATGCCTGATTATGAAAAAGAATTTGAACTGTATTGTAGTGAGAGAGATGGATGTGCACTTTCAGTTTTAGTGCAAAAACATGGAAAGATGAAAAGACCTATTGCATATTTTTCAGCTGTTTTAGACCCCGGTAGCAAAGGCGTTGCCTGGATGTCTGAAAGCAGTAGCTGCTACTTGCGTAAGTCTGGAACAGAGTGAGGGCATTGTGATGGGTTATCCATTGAGAGTATATGTTCCACATTCTGTGGAAATTCTTTTGACAAGAACCAAAACCCAATTCATGACACATAGTCGGCTGACTAGGTATGAAAAGGTGATTTTGAGTGCAGACAATGTAACCATTGACAGATGCACAAGTGTGAATCCTTCAACATCATTGCCAGACGAAGGGAGTGTGGGAGACAAAGATGAAGTTGATCACAAATGCTTGGATGTACTTGAATTTTGTATGAAACCTAGGCCGGATATAAGGGATGAGCCTTTAAAAGAATCAGATTATGTGATGTTTGTGGACGGTTCATGTCTGAGGACGGATGAAGGAATTTTGAGTGCGGCGTATGCTGTGTGTTCAGTAGCTACAGTAATGGAAGCATCTTGTCTGAGAGGGATACGTTCAGCCCAAGTGGCTGAGCTGATTGCTCTGATTCAGGCGTGCAAACTGGGAAAGAATGTCCGAATTACGGTGATCACTGATAGCCAGTATGGCTTTGGAGTGGTCCACGATTTTGGAAAGATCTGGTCCCAAAGAGGTTTCTTGACGTCTGCAGGGACTCCAATTAGAAATGGTGAGTTTGTGAAGAAATTGCTTGAGGCGATACAGCTGCCTAAACAGATCGCAGTGGTGAAGTGTGCGGCGCACAAAAATGAGGCGGACTACATTACCGTGGGTAACAGGTACACCGACGAAATAGCCCAATATTGTGCTAAAAATATGGTTTCTATGAACCGAAGGAGAGAAAGAGAAAATGTTTCATGTCCCTTATTGTTTACTAACATTGTTGAAACATGGGATGAAGTAAGACAATTACAGGAAGAAGCAAACCATGAGGAGAAAGATGGTTGGATAAAAGCAGGATGCAGAAGAAGGGAGGAGGATGATGTTTGGGTTTATAGAGATGAAAGACCAGTTATGCCTGATAGCATGGTCTCTAACATGGCACGGATGTACCATGGGCAAGCTCATATTGGAAGAGATGCCATGATCCGACTTTTTAGACAAACTTGGTATAATCCAAAATTCAGAGCTATAGCTGAGAGTCTTTGTCAAAGATGTCTTATCTGCCAACAGATAAATCCAGGAAGAAAAACAGTAGTGAGTCTAGGAACAATAGGGCGAGAAGGAGGTCCTTTTACTAGAATGCAACTAGTCTTTATAGAAATGCCCCCAAGCAATAGACTGAAGTATGTTCTTGTGGTCGTTTGTTTGTTTTCTCGTTGGGTGGAAGCCTATCCGACAAGAAGGAATGATGGAGTTACAGTAGCTAAACTCCTATTGAGAGAATTCATTCCAAGATATGGTTTTCCAGTAATGATCAAAACAGATAGAGGAACACATTTTCAAAATGAACTAATTCAGGGCGTGGCTTGGCGCCCAGCGGTAATGGCAGCGCACGGGTGAAGCTCCCGGAGGAGTCTTGGAAAAACCCAATTCTAAGACCGAGTGACGACTCGGAGTGGATGGCAGATCGTGAATGAAGGTTGGGAGAGCAACCTGAAGCCCTCGCCTTCATCAAAACCTAACAGCAAGTAATTTTAAAACCGAAAATCTGCTCTCTGTCAGAAACGCAATTTCGCGGCCGCCATTTTGAATTTTTGCCGCGATCGCGGACTTTCCCGATTTTGCTTCCTAAACCTCTAATAACTCCTAAGCTAAAGTTATTAACATATCCTTCGCCTAAAACTCGCTGGGAAACTCATTATTTGATTGAATTGACTTAGGAAGACTCAGCGTGTTTAAAATTGTTTGGAGGTTTGTGACAGGAATGCAGGGCAGCCATTTTGAGACTTTTAAGACTCTTCAGTCATTTGAGTCATACTTTACAGAGAGCAATGGTTTTGCGTCATATGTTGCTGTAGGGAAGTAAGCGAGATGAGCTCATTATTACATCCACAGACTGTTTTTTGGATGCATTCGGCATAGCTCAGCCTCTGTTGGGTGTCTGGCCTCTCTACAAGACAAAGTGATGAGTTGTTGAAGTACGATAGTAATAAGTAGAGGAGGGAGTTCGGAGATTCTTGTCAGTGCTGACCTCAGGTTATACACAAAAAAAAATCCTCAGGAGAAGCGCTTCTTGCACTCCCACACTGTTGACCGGCGACGGAGAGACTTATTCAGAGGTTTATGGGCAGAATAAAAGTACCCAGCTCGTCCAGCTCCAAGAAAAACATTTTTATAAAAAATTCTAGAATCTTTACTGAGTTCTCTAGACTTGAGGAGTCTTCACCATCCTCACCTCGACAACTAAGAACAACTATGGATCCCCCCTCTGGCCATGCTGGGAAATCTCTCACCAAGCGTCTCAAGAAGGATCCTCCTTCTCCACCCAAGTCAGCCTCACCAGTATCGATGGAGATGCTGTTGGAGGAAATCAGAGCCCTCCGACCTTTTATGGAAGAGACTAACACCAAGCTGCAAACTCTAACAGACAATTGGTCCCGATTGGAAACGAGAGTTACAGAAGTTGAAAACACTGTTTCCTCCCTAAAAAACACATGTGAAGGTGTTTCTCAGTTGCACTCCCAGGTATCCATACTCCAGAAACAAATCGAGGAGCTTGAAAACCGCAACAGACGGAACAACCTGCGCATTTACGGTTTGGGAGAGGGACTTGAAGGTTCGGATTCTCTCACTTTCTTTAGATCCTTTCTCCCTAAACTACTTCACTTGCCAGAGGGGACGCAACTCAACATCCAACGAGCTCACAGGTTAGGTCGAATGCCATCCCAAACCAGCTCATCACAGAGACCAAGAGGAGTCATCTTATATTTCTTAGAATATACAGATTTATTGAAGGTGCTGGCGGCGGTTAGAACCTCTCCAAAAATAACATGGTCAGGCTCGTCTCTATTCTTTGCACAAGACTATGCTAAAGCTACTGCTGACAGACGCAGAGCCTTCCTGAATTTGAGAGCGGATTTACGTTCCTTGGGGGCCAGATACGGTCTTTTCCATCCTTGTCTCTTCAAAGTTACGTATAATAACAGAACAACGGTGTATGAAGATCCAATGCGTTTACAAGACTTCATTAATTCCTGCAAGACACACGAGATGGATTCCTCTGGACCCTCCTCTTCATTCAATACTTGATTGACTGTTTCTTCTCTTCTTCCTCCCACAAGTTCTTCAGTCTCTGTTTGCTTAACAGCTATACTCCGCCATTTTAGATGCGCCTTTTAGCAGCTGGCGATATATCTGATATGGCGGCTAGGACGTTACAGAAATATTCACGTTGCTTAGTGTTAAAAGCTGGTTTTCCTGGTTCTGTTTTATGAGATAAATGGTTTACAGTTATGTTCTGAAACATCTCCTAATCTTTGATTGTTATTGTCTCCACAGGTTTTTCTACTCGTCTACCGTGGTTTTTCCTTGGTCCTCCGTTTTGTCGATCCCGGTTGTGTTGCCTAACCCATGTGGTCCCATCCATCCTCCCGTATATCCATGACCCTTCCTTTGTAGGTATGTCTTTTTCCCACATTCCCTCAAGTTTGGTGCTGGATATGTCTTTCGTTTTTTGTCTTTTTTCTTTCATTGCTTGTATCCTTTCACATGTTGGTGTCACATGTATAACTAATTCTTCACACTTCTTGATATCTATCGCATTCTTGATCATCATAACTCTGCTTATTTCTATTTTTGCATCTTCCTTTCGCCTGTTTCTTAGATCTTTCTCTTCTCTTATTCCTATCTTCAGCTCACATTCTACGCCTTTGTTACATGATTTACCTATTTTTCTCAACTTTGAAGCCGCAGAAAATACTCCTTTCCTGTTTTGCATATCTCTTATTTCACATTGCTACTATAATGAATTGGACTTATGGTTCATAATTTCAGTACAAATTGTTTTTATTTATTTATGTCATTAAAATTGATCACCTGGAACGTTAGGGGATTAAACTCCCCCATCAAGAGGCAGAGAGTTCTCTCTTACTTAGCCAAATTAGAAGCCGATATTGTATTCTTGCAAGAAACCCACTTATCGGAGGTTGAATCATTAAAGTTGAAGAGGGGATGGGTGGGGGAGGTCTTCTTTTCCCCCGGGGATGGCAAACGTAATGGAGTGATGATATTGTGCCGCAGATCCCTCTCGTTTACAGTTATGTCCCAGGACTCGGATGCTGATGGTAGATGGCTAAATGTTAAGTTATCTTTGAAGGGTGTTCCTGTCTCTCTTCTCAATGTCTATGCCCCTACATGCGGAGAACCTTCCTTTTGGCCCACACTGGCTAAGCAAATTACCCAACACATGGAAGTTAATTTCATTTTGGCGGGGGACTGCAATCAGACCTTTGATCCGTTTATAGATAGAAATTCCAAAGTTTCTTTTATTCCCAACAAGTCCCATAGATCTTTTGTGCATGCAATTAATCAACACAAACTTTTGGACGCGTGGCGTCTCTGTAACCCAACTACTAGAGAGTACTCTTTTTATTCCCCTTCCCATCAAACCCAATCAAGGATCGATTACATATTTGTCTCTCACAACATCTCACAAAATCTTACAAATGCAGAGATTGGTCCCATTCTATTATCAGATCACGCTCATGTCTCGATCAACCTAGATATTTTACCTAAAGTCACAGGTCCCAAAAGATGGCGCTTCAACAATACCCTCCTTCTAGACCCAAAGTTCACTGCCTCGTTTACTTCCTTTTTTGATGAGTTCTACGAGATGAATCAAACAGATTCCATATCATGTTCAACCATATGGGATGCTTTTAAAGCCTCAGCGAGGGGCTTCATAATTGGCTTTGTTGCAAAGAAACGAAAACTCTTCCGCAAATTAACTAAAGATCTCCTCCAAGATATTAAAAGATTGGAACACTCCTTCTACACTTCACATTCAAAAGATTGCCTCACAGCTCTCATAAACGCCAAAATGCAATTTAATAAGAAGTCAACGGAGGACGCCTCATTATATTTGTTAAAATCCAGTGCAAAATTCTACGGAGGCAAAAATAAGGCTGGGAAACTATTGGCTAATTATTTAAAAGTTAAACAAAACAAGCTGAATATTGAGTCCATTTATGACAACGGATTAAACCTAAAATTTAAAGATAATGAAATTTTGAATGAGTTCTCTCTCTTTTACAAGTCTCTGTACGACTCTGAAACACAACCCTCTGAAAATTCTCTTCTGCACTTTTTCTCTGGTATTCAAAAACCTCAAAACGCTTTCCCAAATCTATCCTCCCTGGAGTCCGATTTAACATACCAAGAATTGTTAAAGGCTCTCCAACATCTTAAAAAGGACAAAGCACCAGGACCAGATGGTTTCACCGTAGAATTTTATCAACATTTTTCCAAGCTCATAATGCCCAAGTTACATTCTTTACTAGATTCCTTTAGCACATCAGGTAGCTCTTCAGGTTCTTTTTCAGAAGCTCATATTTGCCTCATCCCCAAAGAGGGTAAGGATTTTAAATATTGCAAGAATTATAGGCCTATATCCCTAGTTAACATAGACTACAACATTTTTTCCAAAGCATTAGCCATACGATTAGATTCGTACCTACCTGACTTATTGGGGAAAGAACAATCTGGATTCGTTAAGGGGAGATTTATTACCGACAACACGAGACTTCTTTTTAATGCCTTGTCTAAATCCTCCCATTTAAAGTACCCCCTGGCAGCAATTGCACTTGATGCCGAGAAGGCGTTCGACAGAGTTGAATGGACCTTTTTATTCTATACTCTCAAGTGGTTTGGCTTTGGCCCTAAATTTACCTCCCTAATCGCTCTACTATACTCCAATCCCCGTGCGGCAGTATGTGCCAACGGTTTGATCTCACCATTTTTTGACTTAAAGAGAGGAGTGCGTCAGGGATGCCCACTCTCCCCTTTCCTTTTCAACTTGGCCTTAGAACCCTTTCTCTCCAAATTACGTCAAAATCCTGACCTACATGGATTCCAATCATCTAATTCCCATATTAAACTTGCAGCATATGCTGATGACATTCTGCTTTTCATGTCCAAACCGGAAGACTCAATACCTACTTTTTTGGAGGAGGTGCAGGCTTATTCTAGCATCTCTGGATATAAATTGAATAATGATAAGTGTGAAATTTTGCCCTTAACTAAGTATACTTTCAAGTCGGATTTTTGTGCTTCCAACTTTACTTGGAGCCCTCACCACATTAAATATTTAGGGTTACACGTGACTTCTTCAATAGCAGACACGGTGGCACTTTGCATGACCAAATGCATACAAAAGGTTTCGGATTTAGTAGCTAAATGGCATCCCCTTTATATATCTTGGTGGGGTCGTCTAGACACTATAAAGATGATGTTATCACCTATAATTTTATATACCATCTCTAACATTCCAGTCCCTATTCCTAAAAAGTTTTTTAAGAAGATTAATTCCACACTATCTTCCTTTCTATGGAGCAACAAGAGGTCCAGAATGTCTTTATCTAAATTAACTCGTCCTAATACAGAAGGTGGGGTTAACTTTCCAGATTTTCAGACATACCAGACAGCTTTTCTCCTACGTCAAGCATCCTTTTGGTTACTTGAATCTGTGGATGATTGCCCTTTATGGACAATAACTGAGCATTCCTTCATATCCCCTTTCTCTTTTCAGGAATACCTCTCTTTTTCCCGCAAACCACAGGCTATGTCCACTCCCATAATCAAATTGACCTCGAAGCTTTTAGAACCCACATCTGCTTCCACGCACAATACTACAGAGCTATTCCTTAATTCCACAATTTGGCACAACAAAGACCTAACTATTCGAAGTAAACCTTTCTACTGGAAGACTTGGCGACAGAGGGGTTTGATCTGGATCCATCAGTTATTTGCACAACCAAACTTTTTATCCTTCCCCTCACTTAGTCAATTATTCGACTTACCTGCCTCGAGCATTCACAAATATAGATTACTTAAAACTGCTGTGATGGATAGATACACTCAATTATCCACCACATCCACTATCTCCACTCCATCAGAACCTTCCTCTACACTTTGTACCTTACTAAAGACTAGACCCAGAGCTTCCACTATATATAAGTATTTACGGGGCGGGGACATTAATAGGCAGAAATCTAAAACAGAGGAGGCATGGGAACGGGATCTCACGTCAACATGGCCAATTTCTTTTGGAATAAAATATGGCTTAAATTACGCAAATCATCTAGGGCAGCCAACACAACACAGACGCTGTTTTTTGTGTACAACAGACTTTTATTTACACCAAGTGTTTTGAGCAAGAGATTTGTGACTGTGTCGGATGCATGTTGGACATGTTCCTCTTCAAATGCTGACCTATTCCATATGATATTTTCATGTACAACTGTAAAAAATTTTTGGAGGCAAGTGTGGTCTCAAATTAATCTGATCTTCGGAACTAAATTTTCTTTTTCCTTCACTCATGTTTTCTTAGGTAGTCTCTCGCCTTGTTGGGAGAATGTTACACTTAATGTTATTATTATTATTATTGTTATTAGCGGTTGCATTCCAACAAATTACCGTAAATTGGAAGGATTTCTCTAAAATCTCATATAAGGCATGGTGGTATACTGTTTGTCATAATCACAGATTGGATACCTCCTTTGTTTATCCTATATGCATGGCTACGAAACGCTTAGACCTGTGGTCACCTGTTACAATATACCTAGACGTTTGTGCCAAACAATGTTTCCAACTACAACCATCCCAGCAAGAAGTTCCAAAACCCCCCTGAAACCCCCTATACGTTCCTACAATATCTATTAATCACATTATCTATTAATCACCTACTTACAAGATTCATTTGTACTGCTTAGATTTTCTAAATTTACCCATAAGTCTGGTTTCTCATTTCTTAATCTTTACTGTAGCAAAATTTATTTATTGTACTGATGTGTATTTAATGCTATGAACTCTGTATTGACACCCTTACTCTACTAATAAAATTTTCTTTTTAAAACTGAAAATGAACTAATTCAACTAATATGTGAAGCTCTTGACATTCAACAGAAATTACACTGTGCTTACAGACAAGAGGCTTCAGGAGTGGTAGAACAAGTGAATGGAACAATAAAGAATAGGTTAGGGAAAATGTGTCAAGCCACAGGACTCAAATGGCCTGATGCCCTACCATTGGTGCTAATGACTATCAGAAGCATACCAGACAGAAAAACAGGTCTAAGTCCCCACGAGATAATCATGGGACGAGCAATGAGACAAGCACAAGTACCTGTCAACAAACTGCTGACTATAACTGATGATCTCGTATTGGATTATTGCAAAGGATTGGCTGATGTGGTACATTCTGTGTTTCATCAGGTTGGACCGGATGCGACCACTCTTGAAAGAAAACCAGCTCATGACTTGAGTCCAGGAGACTGGGTCCGCATAAAAGTCCACAGAAGAAGAAACTGTTTGGTTCCTCGCTGGGATAAGCCACGTCAAGTGATCCTGGTGACAACAACTGCTGTTAAATGTGCTGGGGTGAAAAACTGGGTGCATGCCAGCCACACTATCAGAGTCCCAGATCCTGAAGCTCGACCTGTAAGTCGACATTTGGAGATATCTGATACCAGTTCAGCATCTGATGCAGAAGTTGAAAAAAGCAAAGTTCCAGAACTTGAAGATCGACCTGAAAGTCGACATCTGGAAGACCCAGGTACAAGCTTGATAACAGGAGAAGAATTTGAAGTAGCGAAAGTTCCAGAACTTGAAGATCGACCAGAAAGTCGACATCTGGAAATTTCAGATACCAGTTCGGCGTCTGAAACAGATCAGTCAGATTGTGATGAAAAGCAAAAGAATAAAGAGAAAATTGACATTATAAACGAAGAAACTGAACAAAAAGACAGTGACATTGATAAACCAAGCACAAGTTATGGTAGATTTCCTTCAAAAATTGTCGAATTAATTGAGGAAGGGTTAGTTTCAGATAGAGAGATAGAAGAAGAACCGGAAGAACCCCGAGGAGCAATAGGGACAGATCAACAAATACAACAACAGGGAAAGTTAGAAACAGATAAAGAGATTAACACAGATCCGGAAGAGATTCGAGGAGGGATAGAAACAGGTGTTCCAACAGAAAAGACACAAGAAAGTTCAAATTTAGACAATGAGAACGAAATCATGAAGTTCAAAATAAGAGGAAGTGAAGTAAGATCGGAAAGAGAATCAGAAGAAAGTGAAGAAGAGAGAAAGCAAAGACTAGGACCAAGAAAGAGGACTTGAAAAACGGAACGAGAAGAAAAAGAAAGTGAACCAAAAAGGCCAAGAAAAGGAGATCATTGGCCCTACGAAGTCAAAAGATTAAGATACAAGATAATAAATTTAAACAGAAATAATGCAGAAGAAGTAAATGAGATAACAAGTCAAAGGGAACAAGGAAAACAAAGTGGAAAACAATTGCTGAAAACGAAAAGAGTGAAGAAACCTAACCAGAAATATAAGTCACCTGAGTGGCTATACATCGCATTGACTGACATTAAAGAAGAAGATAACATTCACGAGAGCCCAGAAGAAAGCTGTAAACCAATGGGTGAAAGTGAAGTGCAACAAGTCTGAAAAGAATAAAGAAAAACCCGGACTGGACATCAAAGCCTGGACGAGACAAGGAAGAGTTCTGAAAAGAACTGAAGAAAGTACTGATGGAGCAGGGAAAATAAATTTTTTTAACCCCTAACAAATTTTATAATTAATTAAATAAAATGTTCGTTTAAATGTATTAATCAACACTGTATGTGTGGGAATGGTAACATGCCAATGTGTGTGCTAAATAATCTATTAATGGATGTCCGTGTGTCTAATTATAACGTAAAAATAAATGCGTACTAATTAAAAATAAATGCATGTTTGTGCTTCATAGAAATAAAACGTGTCGTTGCAAAAACAATAGTGATGGTAAGTAAGGAACAGCTTAAATGTTGCTTTCTGCTAGGTAATAACTAATTGGGGTACGTAGATGACGGGAGGGAAACGAAAGGGCTATTTTTCTCTATTTTAATTATGTTTTGTTTGCCTCAAATTAGTGCTTCTAAAGTATAACCGAGTGGCGATATAAAATGGCCGCCAGTGGGAAGATGTGCGCAGGCGCAAGGGGACATGTGACACGGGATGAAATCGGAGAAAAAACTAAACCTCGTGATGTTACTGAGACGCTAGGATGCAAGAAATGGTCAAGGCTGATGTGACCTAATTGAACTGATAGTGTGCCGTGATGATCAGCAGAAGACCCGTGGGAAACAAGTTTTAAGAGAAAGGACAATGACTGCGGAGTTCTCGAATGTATCGAAAGAAGTTACAAATGTACTGATCGAAACGGATGAAAATATGTTTGAGCGTATGGGAAAGGAAATGATCCAAGGACCCTTGGATCCAAGAGAACTTGATTAAAAGAATGAATAAGATGACATGCATGGACCAATGAAAGAAAAGCGTGTTATTAATGTTGCAACAGTTAGTTAGCAAAGTTAGAATTAGGGTATAAGAGGGCCTACTCTTAGTGGGAGGGGTCAGTGCAGTCGCAGTTGCAGTCACAGTCAGGAGCGGAGTTGGAGAGTCGTGTTGGTGGCTTCCAGTGCTGGGTGGTCCTGATCGATCCCTTACTGAGCGGGAGATGCTGAAAGACTGTTAGATGAGACGGGTTGCAGGTAGCTGATGCTGACGAGCTGAAGTTGCTGTTGCTGTCTTAATTTTCCAGTTGAGTATGAGAATCAGGTTATTTCTAATTCTTAAACTTAGGATAGAAATCATTAGGCTAAATTAGGAAGGTAGGCAGGTAATTAGGGTTTTGGCTTCATGACAAAAATTTCCTTTCTGCAATAAATTGATTATGCTTAATAAATATTTGAATTTAAGAATGAATAATTGAATAAAGTTTAAATTCTTTCTCATGCTTTTAAAATTATATAAAATTTAAGATTCTTTAAACCAAAATGACTCAGTGGTTATTTTCCTAAATGATTGTGACATCAGTAATTGGTTATTGTGATTCAGCTGGTCTTAATCACTATGAACTAATTTTTTACATGAATGATTCATCGACAAAACAATGAGCAGGAATATCTTAAGAAATAACTAAAAGAAAGTGACAAATTAAGGTAATAAGATATCCCGGCTCCTTCCAGCGGTACATAAATGGTGTTCTCCATTTAGTTCTCATGCTTCTCCTAGGAGTACAGAATTTCATAAAGGTGTAAAGGAAATCCAGGAGTGTGCGTGTGTGTTAGGCGATGTTTATGGGCCCCATCGTCATGTGGATATGAGAAATATAGTTTGCCCCTGGATGACCTATAAGTGACCTGGGAGGAGAATAGTTTTTATTGTACGCGCTGCATCAGATTTCTTGGTAGCAGAGTTATGGTTTTCTATAGATTAGTTTAGTGATTATTGTTTATTGATTATTGATTATTTTGATGACTAACACTATATGTTGAGTCGCGTTATGTTATATGTGAGTTTTCACGCTTCTGGGATGTAGGAAGTGGAACACGTGTGGCAAGAGAAGTCACATGGAATTTGGTACATGGTCTGAATTCATTTTGGTAATAACGCAGGTTGTGTTATGTTAGGGATTTTCTGTGCGAAAAGTGTGTAATTGAAATAGCAAATCACGTTTACTTGTGAAACTTTGGCCTTAATTCTCAGGAGCCTAGTCTCCACATGTGTCTTATCCCCAGAGAAACGAGTAAATTGTTTGCTTGAAAGAAGGGTAAGGTAGAGGGAAGTGCTACTTTATTGGCGAGAGTAAATAATTCTGTGGTAGGGTAGAGGTAAGCGCTGCCTACTGGAAATACAGGATTCTTGTGTAAAAGAACAAAGCTGTCACTTTTGTTTAGCGAATCAGACTATGGAATTGTTTTAATTGTTGTAACTAACGAAGAAAACAGCGAAAAGAAAAATTGCCGATAAATTTTGTAAAGGAGGGGTAAAGAGTAGAAGTGACGTGGAACAGTGCCGCGCTAGGATTGGATAGTGCGCTAGTCACGTGAACCCAGAGCAGGAGTGACGTAGAAAAGTGCCGCGCTAGGATTGGTTGGTTCGCGGACGGTGGGAATTGTTCTGATTGGTACGTTAGTGTGAGTCGCGCTGTAATTGGTCGAAGTTCCGTACACAGAACAGCGTTAGAGTAAAGAGAAAACAAATAGAAAACATGCCGTATTACGAGTATGAAAGGGAGAGAACGTCATGGATGACGAAATTGAAGAATTTCTTTAAGAAAGACAAAAGGTTGTGACTAGAGAGGGACAAGTGATTCCTCCGCCGAAATCAGCAGCTTCACATATGATGCTGAAATATGGATATCATACGTGCATATGGTTGGAAAATTGGGCTAAATATACGAAGAATGATGGTGCTTTAGCTTTTCCTGAGAATGGTTCATTTAGTGTAGCGGTTTTGCGAAATTTGCGAGAAAAAATGTGTAAATTGGAACCTAGACCTAGACCAACACAGTTTGAAGCTTTGACGGAATGGGAAGATGAGATGTATGAACGAGAGAGATTCAGAGGAATGAGAGATCATGAGTTTATGCCTGGAAGATTGTGGGGAGTAAATCATGAGGACAGAATAAAACGATGGAGATGTGCTAACATGACAGGAGGTTTGTTTCCAGCTTTTACAGTTGAGGAAGGGACTAAGAAAAAGCGGACTGAGAAAAAGAAACATATAGAGAGAGAAAAGTATATGCATGAGAGCGAAACGGATGACGAGTTGCTGGAAGATATTTTAAATAGAAATCCACCTCCGTATCAGCAGAGTTCTACAGTGGTGACACCAAATGCGCCACTAATAGAGACTATGCGAAATAAAAGTCCGGAAAAGAGAATTGAAGTAAATAGGTCACAAGAACAAATGAGAACTTCTCAAAATGAAGGAATAGAAAGCGACAATGCAAGCGAATTGGCAAGGACAACAAAAGAACTAACTGAGAAGATTAGAGAATTAACGAAAAATATGGAAGCAGTTACTGTGCCTGTAACAATAGGTCCAGTAATACCCGTTTTTGAGAATCAGAAAATTGATGAACGATCTTTGGTAATTCCCATGAGTTCACAATTTCAGAGAGAAAAAGAAAGGATGGAACAAAGTGCAAGTACAAGTAATTTGGCTAGTACTTACAGACCAAGTCCACCTACAAATTTGACGGTAAATGAGTGCAATGGTAGGAAAATGCATATGGTAACAGAATCTGCAACAGAAACGC
Source organism: Calotriton arnoldi (assembly GCA_963921515.1). Lineage (NCBI taxonomy): Eukaryota > Metazoa > Chordata > Amphibia > Caudata > Salamandridae > Calotriton > Calotriton arnoldi. The sequence continues at coordinate 4,736,263 of CAWUFW010000282.1, forward strand.
CTGAAAAGAGTGGTAATTGGATAGAACTAAATAATACACCCATAGGTCCGACTCCTGATGAGTTAAATGAGTGGATGAAGGCATTTAAAATAAAAGAACCAGAAGAAAAACCATTAGATGTAATCAGATTAAAAATCGACATGGAAGAATTAATTCTAGGAACGATTGGTACCGAAAAGATAAAAAATTATCAGGATGATGAAATAATGTTTCTGTGCAAAAGTATTACATGGAGGGCAAAGAATTTACATGACAAACTAGAAGAAGTGGCCAGTGAGATTGGAATAGACTTTGCAAAAGTGAAAACATTGCAGAAACCATACAGAGTAGACTTTTGTGAAAAGGATATTGAAAATTTGAACACGGCAGGAAGGCTGACACAGATAAAGGAGTTAATTGTGTTGTTGAGAAAATGGGGTGATGTGGACAGATGGAAGGTTAGATGGACAAAGAAGAATGAGAAAACTACAGACAAAGGTTCATTGGCCTTTATGATAACTGAAAAGGAATCTGTTGCCAAAGAATACCCCATGAGAGAAACTCCAGGTGGTAGTTACGTGCATGTTCCCTGGACTAGGCAGGACATACTGTCATTTACCAATGACTTTCCAAAGTTAAGAGAGAAGCCGGTTGAGTGGTACCGACAAGTAGAGAGGTTTGTAAAAGTCTCAAAAGTGTTGTGGATAGATTTAGATGGATTGTTTGACATAGTGGTACCAACAGATTTGTGGTCAGAATGTAAGATTACAGTTGACTGGCCAACTACAGAATATCCAAGAGATCCTAAGACAGGAGCTCCAGGTCCTGATGTAATGAAGAAGTACGATAAGGTGATTACCTATTTGAAGAATAAGATTCCTCCTAAAGAGACAGATTGGGTAAAAATTGATAGAACTACACAGGAAAGTAAGGAGTCTGTACATGCATATTATGAACGATTGTTATTGGTTTTCAAGCAGTATAGTGGTTATGAGGAATTGAGTGAAAAAGACATGAGTCATTTTGTATACCGATTTGTGTTTGGCCTGAAACAAGAAATAAGTGATATGATTAAGCAACACATGATAAACTGGCAGAATGGAAGTGTAGATGAGGTACTGAGATATGCTAAGTATTGTAGTGATGAAATAGAGAGTAAACAGCGTAAGTTGAAAGAGAAGGCAATGTGGGCACAAGTGAAGGTGGCAGAAAAACAAGAAGCTCAATTGGACAATAATAATGGAAATGAATCAGGACAGAATAAAATGCGACCAAACATAGGTAAAGGAAAGGGTCAAGTGAGTCTAGAAGAGGCAAAGAAGAAATGGCCATGTCATAATTGCGGAAAATTAGGGCATTGGAGAAACGAGTGTAAGTTCCCACCTAAACCTAATCCGGAACATCAATCATTAACTCCACAGGTGCAGAATGAGGTAGTTGTTCAACAAAGTCAGGTGCCGCAACCACCACTTCCCAACACTGTTAACCAGCAAAGATACAGTACAGAAACAGGATTCTACGGAGGAGAGCAGGTAACACAGTTGCCGCGAGCAGCTAACATTTCTCAGTATTGGTTGCGTCAGAGTGAGGATGACCCGGATGAAAGATTCTGACGGTGCGCAGGAGAGGGGAAAGAGTGCGTGCTTGGCGCAACTCTAGAGGTAGATCAGTCTGGTCCCTTTGTGGATGGAGAAGTGAATGGTGCAAACGTAACATTCCTTGTCGATACTGGAGCTACCCGTTCTACTGTTAGATCAGTGGAAATTCCAAACCTTCCTCTCTCAGGTGAATACATCCAAGTAGTAGGAGTAGCCAATCAGCAGATTAAAACCCCACTTACTGAATTGGTGGAAGTAAAAATTGGTTCTTTTAGCAAAATGCATAAATTTGTAGTGTGCGATTGTAGTCCTGTAAATCTTTTGGGTCGTGACCTTTTATGCAAGATGAATTGCACAATTTATTGTACGCCAGATGGAATCGGTTTTCAGACTTCAGATGAAGATGTTTTGTATAAAGTAACTTTGATGAATCAGGAACCTGAAACGAATGGTTTGTTTCCTGCATTTGATGCAGAAAAACTTCCAGAAGAACTAAAAAGTGCAGTAAAAGAAAGTGTGTGGGATTTTACAGGAGAAGACATTGGATTAATGAGAGAAGTTGATCCCGTAAAAGTGACAGTGAAAGAAGGGACAACTTACCCGAATACGCCACAGTACAAATTGACTCCAGAAATAATTGAAGGAATAACTCCTGTGATAAATAAGATGATTGAACAGGGAATTCTAAAAGAAATCATGAGTAGTCCATGTAATTCACCTATTATGGGACTGAAAAAGCCAAATGGAACATATAGAATAGTACAGGATTTGAGAAAGATCAACAAAATAGTTGTACCCTGTTGTCCAATAGTGCCAAACCCTGCAGTAATTCTATATCAAATTCCACATGAAGCTGAGTGGTACACTGTGATAGATTTGTGTCACGCATTTTTCTCTATTCCTTTGCATCCAGATAGCCAGCCATTATTTGCGTTCCGGTTTGGAGAGCGTATTTTGGCATGGTGCCGAATTCCTCAGGGGTATACAGAAAGCCCCTCAATCTTTAATCAGATTCTAAAGAAATCTCTGGAAGATTTGAAAATGCCAGAAAAATCAGTGATGGTGCAGTATATCGATGACCTATTGGTGGCATCGAAAACCAAAGAAGCATGTGTAAGTGATACAATTGCTTTACTGAACCATTTAGAGAAAAGAGGACATAAAGTGTCTCCTTCAAAATTACAGTTTTGTCAGAAAGAAGTCCAGTATTTAGGGCATAAAATTGAGAAAGGAGTGCGAAAGATAGCGACGGAAAGAGTAAGAATGATTCAAGGAATGAGAGCACCAATGACTCAGAGAGAGGTAAGAATGTTTTTGGGAATGGTTGGATATTGTCGACAGTGGATAAGTGGTTTCTCTTTGATTGCAAAACCCTTACAAAAATTGACCAAGAAAGATGTAAAAGACCCTTTTGAGTTAAACAAAGAAGAAATGAAATCTTTCAAAGAATTGAAAAAGAAACTGTGTGAGGCACCTGCATTAGGCATGCCTGATTATGAGAAGGATTTTGAGTTGTACTGCAGTGAAAGAGATGGATGTGCATTTTCAGTACTGGTACAAAAACATGGGACAATGAAAAGACCAATCGCTTATTTTTCAGCTGTTTTAGATCCTATAGCAAAAGCATTGCCTGGATGTCTGAAAGCAGTTGCTGCTACTTGTGTAAGTCTGGAACAAAGTGAAGGTATAGTGATGGGGTATCCACTGAGAGTATATGTTCCCCATTCAGTAGAAATTCTTTTGACAAGAACAAAAACACAGTACATGACACATAGTCGGCTGACTAAGTACGAAAAAGTCATCTTGAGTGCTGAAAATGTGACCATAGATAGATGCATGAATGTAAATCCTTCTACATCATTGCCAGATGAAGAAAATATAATTGAACAGGACGAAGTAGATCATGATTGTCTGAACGTGCTGGAATATTGCACGAAACCAAGAGCTGACATAAAAGATGAACCGTTAAAGGAATCTGATTATGTCATGTTTGTGGATGGCTCATGCTTGCGAACAAAAGAAGGAGTTTTAAGCGCAGCTTACGCAGTATGCACAGTGGCAACTGTGATGGAAGCGTCTTGTCTGAAAGGAGTTAGGTCTGCACAAGTTACGGAACTGATTGCTTTGATTCAAGCATGTAAATTAGGAAGAAATGTACGAGTCACGATTGTGACCGATAGCCAATATGGTTTCGGCATCGTACATGACTTCGGTCAGATTTGGTCACAAAGAGGATTTTTGACATCTGCAGGAACACCTATCAGAAATGGAGATTTTGTTAAAAAACTGCTTGAGGCGATACAGTTGCCTAAACAAATAGCTGTAGTGAAGTGCAAAGCGCATAAGAAAAACGAAGATTACATAGCGGTCGGCAATAATTATGCTGATGAGATCGCTAAATATTGTGCAGAGAACATGGCGTCCATGAACAAAAATAGAGAAAGGGAGCATGTCTCTTGTCCTTTGCTTTTCACTAATACTGTCGAGACATGGGATGAAGTAAGGCAGTTACAAGAAACTGCAAGAGATGAGGAAAAAGATTACTGGATAAAAGCAGGATGTAGAAGACAGGAAAATAATGGTGTGTGGGTATACAGAGATGAAAGACCAGTTATGCCTGATAGCATGATTGCAGACATGGCACGGATGTACCATGGACAAGCTCATATTGGGAGAGATGCAATGATCAGACTTTTTAGACAAACCTGGTATAACCCAAAATTCAGAGCCATTGCTGAAAGTCTTTGTCAAAGATGTCTTATTTGTCAGCAGTTTAATCCAGGAAGAAAAACAGTAGTGAGTCTAGGAACAATAGGACGAGAAGGAGGTCCATTCACTAGAATGCAGTTAGACTTTATCGAGATGCCCCCTAGTAATAGACTAAGATATGTTCTAGTGGTCGTCTGTTTGTTCTCTCGTTGGGTGGAGGCATACCCCACAAGAAGGAATGATGGAACAACAGTGGCAAAACTTATGCTGCGAGAATTCATTCCAAGGTATGGTTTTCCAGTCACGGTTGAGACAGATAGAGGAACACATTTTCAAAATGAGTTGATCCAATTGATTTGTGAAGCATTGAGTATTAAACAAAAACTACATTGTGCTTACAGACCAGAGGCTTCTGGGGTAGTAGAGCAGATTAATGGAACAATTAAAAACAGATTGGGAAAAATGTGTCAAGCTACAGGACTCAAATGGCCGGATGCACTGCCTCTTGTTCTGATGACCATCAGAAGCATCCCTGAAAAGAAAACTGGACTCAGTCCTCATGAGATGATCATGGGACGAGCAATGAGACAAGCACACGTACCTGTCAACAAGTTATTAACTATAACTGATGATCTAGTACTGGATTATTGCAAGGGACTGGCTGATGTGGTGCGTTCTGTGTTTCATCAGGTTGGACCGGATGCGACCACTCTTGAAAGAAAACCAGCCCACGACTTGAATCCAGGAGACTGGGTCCGCATAAAAGTCCACAGGAGAAGAAACTGTCTAGTTCCTCGTTGGGACGAGCCACGACAGGTAATCCTGGTGACAACGACTGCCGTCAAGTGTGCAGGAGTGAAAAACTGGGTCCATGCCAGCCACACAATCAGAGTTCAAGAACCTACTGATCGACATGTGAATCGACGTCTGGAAGTGTGGGATAAAAGTTTAACGGCTGGGACAACAAGGATAAGAGAAAGGGTGCCAGAACTTGAAGATCGACCTGAAAGTCGACATCTGGAAACCCCAACGACAAACACCTCTAGAGAAGAAGAAGAAGAAGAAGAAGAAGAAAGAAATTCAGAAATTCCAGAACTTGAAGATCGACCTGTAAGTCGACATCTGGAAATATCTGACACAACTTCAGAATCTGATGATTCAGTTGAAAACCGTGAAGAATTCCTAAGGAAAACTTGGGGTTATAAACCAATTAGAGAAGAAACTGAGCAAGAAATTGAGTTAGATGAACAACCAAGTACAAGTTATGGTGGAAATCCTTCAGAAACAATATTAATAGATGAAGTAGGGAAAGAAGTACACAAAAAGTTAGAAAATCGAGAAGAACCCCGAGGAGCAATAGGGACAGATAGAGAAACAGAAGAACAGGGAAATTTAGAAGCAGAAAGGGAGAAAAACACCAAATCGGAAGAACACCGAGGAGGGACAGTAATAAGGGAAAACAAGAAGGAGAAGACAGATCCACCAGTAGGAGATGACGAGATCATAAGTTTCAAAATAAGAGACAATAGTGAAACAGTTGAAACAGAAACAGAAGAAAGTGGAGAAGAGGAAAAGGCAAAAACTGAATCAAGAAAAAGAAATTGGAAATCAGAAAGAGAAGAAAGAGAAGGTGAAGCCAAAAGGCCAAGAAAAGGAGATAATTGGCCCAACAGCTATATAAGAAAATTGAGATATAGAATAATAAGAGCGGGAGACGAAAGTGCTGAACAAGTGAATGAAGTAACAAGTCAAAAGGGACAAGAAAAACCAAGTGGAAAAAGATTACAAAAGTCCAAAAGGACAAAGAAAGTGAATGCAAAGTATAAGTCACCTGAGTGGCTGTATATTGCACTAACAGATTACAAAGAAGAAGAAAACACTCACGAGAACCAGAGACTGAGAAGTCGGATGGGAAAAGGTGAGATGCAACAAACTTGAAGTGAAGACTTATAGTGCTTCTGCCGGACATGACAATTTTACTGGATGTGACAAATCACCGGATGTGACAACGAAAGAATTCTGGAGAGAATTAAAGAAAGTACCAAGCAAAGACTTTTGAGAGCAGAGTGGCATCTAAGTCATTTCTGAGGTGTAGTGACACAATTTTCTGAAACTTAACAAATAGAAAAAAGAAAAATGGAAAATAATAGGGATAGAAGAGATAAATGTGAGTTTATAAAAAGATGGTGCAAAATGTGCTGTTTTTGTACAGGGTTATTAATGACCATATGGATAGTTTTAGCAATCACAATTCCTATTAGTATAGCTGTGATAGAAGCAAAAAATGATACTAAACCAGAAAAAGAAACTAATATTAAAGAACCAGTTATTTTAAGAAGTAGTGCAGAGTTACATAAGGATAAGTCAGTAACAGACTTTTCAAAAAATGTTTTTACAAAATTGTTGTATGAATATGTAGAGACAATGGATGTGAGAGATTGTTATGTTTGTATGCAGTTGCCTGCATCAGTGTCAGAAGGTGTGACTTATCATCACCTACCTTTAACTTATGGGATAACATGTAGTGTAATAGCAAGTTTATTTTATAAAACAGGTAGATTAGAATCTTATTATACTGATATAGATAAGATTTTTGCAAACATTCCAGTAGTACCAGAACTTAACAAAGTAAAACTAGCAAAAGTTTTAGGAGAATTCTTTTAGAACATAGAAAATTAACGTTAGAAGAAATAGTTAGTAACAACCTTACCTGTGAGTTAAAGAAAGAAGAAAAAGTATTTTTAGAAATGGTTGAAGAAAGAAGAATGAAATTTCAAAAAGAAGCAATAAAAGAGGAAGGAAAACGCTTATGGACGTTTGAGGAAGGAAATCATGAAGGGAAAAAGATAAATGCAGCAATGACATTAGATTGGCCGCAAACAGGAAAGTTGTGTATTAGGAGAAATAAGACAGTCTATGACAATTACTTTGTAGGTTCCAGTATCTGCCATGACAATTATCAAATTCTGGGAGGTTGGGGATTCAAAGGTGGAAAAGATCCAATATTTCCAGGTATCTATTATATTTGTGGGAATAGAGCTTATTACAGGTTACCGGACCATTGGTATGGAACTTGCTATGTAGGCCTGGTCTTTCCAAAAATCTTTCACATGGACAGAGAAGAAAAGGGAACATACAAGATGATTAATAGCTTTACACGTAGAAAGAGGGAAAGTTTTTCAGAAATTGTAGGTGATATTTTTGGAGCATTGATACCAGCAGTGGGAATATCTTTGAATGCATTTAAAATTCGGAAGTTATCCACAGTAGTAGATCGTTTGTCTACAGATACTGCGGGAGGGTTCTTAATGGTAAATACCGAAATGGTTGCCATGAGAGCTATGGTGATGCAAAATCGGCTTGCCCTTGATATTCTTTTGGCAAAAGAGGGTGGAGTCTGTGGAATGTTGAAAGTCCAACATTGTTGTACTTACATTCCTGATAAAAGTGAAAATATACAGAAGTATATTACAAATATTACAAATTTGCACAAAGAACTAGTTCCACTGGAGGTTGAAAGTGTTTTGTGAAAACTTGGTAGAGGGTTTTCTTCAGTAGCAAACTGGTTGACCAGAATGAGTAGACTAATGATAGGGAAAGTTATAATAATAGCAACTGTAGTAATACTGTTAGCCATGGTATTGAAAATAGTAATAACATGTATAAAAAGAAAAGTAAGACAAAATAAGATAAAAAGAAATAACAGAATAATGAAAGAGAGAGAGAGAGAAATGGGTGAAATTGAGTTGGAGAAAATGAAAGAAAGCATGTATAAGGAGACTAAAAGGCAAGATGAAGAAGAAACAGATGTGTAAATAACAGAAAGCAAAGGATGAAAGACATGCTGCCTGAAAAGAAGTATGACTTGGGTTTTATGTGGTGATTTAAAAATCACCAAAGGGGGGAGTTGATGGAGCAGGAAAAATAAAAAAATTTAACCCCTAACAAATTTTATAATTAATTAAATAAAATGTTCGTTTAAATGTATTAATCAACACTGTATGTGTGGGAATGGTAACATGCCAATGTGTGTGCTAAATAATCTATTAATGGATGTCCGTGTGTCTAATTATAACGTAAAAATAAATGCGTACTAATTAAAAATAAATGCATGTTTGTGCTTCATAGAAATAAAACGTGTCGTTGCAAAAACAATAGTGATGGTAAGTAAGGAACAGCTTAAATGTTGCTTTCTGCTAGGTAATAACTAATTGGGGTACGTAGATGACGGGAGGGAAACGAAAGGGCTATTTTTCTCTATTTTAATTATGTTTTGTTTGCCTCAAATTAGTGCTTCTAAAGTATAACCGAGTGGCGATATAAAATGGCCGCCAGTGGGAAGATGTGCGCAGGCGCAAGGGGACATGTGACACGGGATGAAATCGGAGAAAAAACTGAACCTCGTGATGTTACTGAGACGCTAGGATGCAAGAAATGGTCAAGGCTGATGTGACCTAATTGAACTGATAGTGTGCCGTGATGATCAGCAGAAGACCCGTGGGAAACAAGTTTTAAGAGAAAGGACAATGACTGCGGAGTTCTCGAATGTATCGAAAGAAGTTACAAATGTACTGATCGAAACGGATGAAAATATGTTTGAGCGTATGGGAAAGGAAATGATCCAAGGACCCTTGGACCCAAGAGAACTTGATTAAAAGAATGAATAAGATGACATGCATGGACCAATGAAAGAAAAGCGTGTTATTAATGTTGCAACAGTTAGTTAGCAAAGTTAGAATTAGGGTATAAGAGGGCCTACTCTTAGTGGGAGGGGTTCAGTCGCAGTCGCAGTTGCAGTCACAGTCAGGAGCGGAGTTGGAGAGTCGTGTTGGTGGCTTCCAGTGCTGGGTGGTCCTGATCGATCCCTTACTGAGCGGGAGATGCTGAAAGACTGTTAGATGAGACGGGTTGCAGGTAGCTGATGCTGACGAGCTGAAGTTGCTGTTGCTGTCTTAATTTTCCAGTTGAGTATGAGAATCAGGTTATTTCTAATTCTTAAACTTAGGATAGAAATCATTAGGCTAAATTAGGAAGGTAGGCAGGTAATTAGGGTTTTGGCTTCATGACAAAAATTTCCTTTCTGCAATAAATTGATTATGCTTAATAAATATTTGAATTTAAGAATGAATAATTGAATAAAGTTTAAATTCTTTCTCATGCTTTTAAAATTATATAAAATTTAAGATTCTTTAAACCAAAATGACTCAGTGGTTATTTTCCTAAATGATTGTGACATCAGTAATTGGTTATTGTGATTCAGCTGGTCTTAATCACTATGAACTAATTTTTTACATGAATGATTCATCGACAAAACAATGAGCAGGAATATCTTAAGAAATAACTAAAAGAAAGTGACAAATTAAGGTAATAAGATATCCTGGCTCCTTCCAGCGGTACATAAATGGAGTTCTCCATTTAGTTCTCATGCTTCTCCTAGGAGTACAGAATTTCATAAAGGTGTAAAGGAAATCCAGGAGTATGCGTGTGTGTTAGGCAATGTTTATGGGCCCCATCGTCATGTGGATATGAGAAATATAGTTTGCCCCTGGATGACCTATAAGTGACCTGGGAGGAGAATAGTTTTTATTGTACGCGCTGCATCAGTACCAAACGAGACAAAGTAAAAGGGTAGAGTGGCTGATACGTCATTCTGAGGTGTGGTGACACATTTTCTGTACATATATATATAATTAGGTAATAGATTAGAATGGCAGATATAGAGAATAGGAAATCTAGATGTGAGTTTTTACGTAGGTGGTGTAGAATGTGTTTTTATTGTACAGGTTTCTTAATGTTTATTTGGCTTATTTTAGCAATCACAATTCCAATTAGGTTAGCTGTAGAAGAAACATCCATATTAGGGAACAAAACGAAAAAGGATAAAGAAGATAACACACAGAACTCAGCAGCATTAATAGATAGTACTGAATTGCATAAGGATAGATCCATAACTGATTTTTCCAAGAATGCTTTCACAAAATTGTTATATGAGTATGTAGAAACAATGGATGTAAGGGATTGTTATGTTTGTATGCAATTACCTGCGTCAGTCACAGAAGGTGTGACCTATCATCACCTTCCTTTGACGTATGGGATAACATGTAGTGTCCTAGCTAGTTTATTTTATAAAACAGGTAGATTAGAATATTATTATACTGACATAAAGAAGGTTTTTGCGAAAGTTCCTATAATCCCTGAACTGAACAAGGTGAAAGAAGCAAGAATGTTTGGTGAATTTTTTCTAGAAAAAAAAGATTTAACATTAGAGAATGTAGTTAAGCACAACCTTACCTGTGAATTAAAGAAAGAGGAAAAGGTATTTTTAGAGATGGTAGAAAACAGAAGAGTTAAGTTTCAAAGGAAAGTAATAGAAGAAGAGACAAAAACACCCCTTTGGGCGTTTGAAGAGAAAAAAAAAGATAAGAAGGAGACAAATGCAGCTATGACTTTGGATTGGCCCCAACAGGGAAAGTTATGTATTAGTAGAAATAGAACTAGATATGATAACTATTTCGTGGGTTCCAGTGAATGCCGAGACACTTATAAAATTCTAGGAGGATGGGGATTCAAAGGGGGAAAAGATCCAATATTTCCAGGGATCTATTATATTTGCGGAAATAGGGCATATTACAAATTTCCGGACCATTGGTATGGTTTGTGTTATTTAGGCCTGGTCTTTCCAAAAATCTTTCATGTGGAGAGAGGAGAAAAAGGAATACACGAAATGGGTGAAACATTAAATCGTAGAAAAAGGGAAAGTTTTTCTGAAATAGTTGGTGACATTTTTGGAGCATTGATACCAGCAGTGGGTATATCTTTGAATGCATTTAAAATTCAGAAATTGTCCACAGTAATAGATCGTTTATCAACGAATACTGCTGGAGGGTTCTTGATGGTAAATACCGAGATGGTTGCCATGAGAGCTATGGTGATGCAAAATCGACTTGCTGTTGACATTCTTTTGGCAAAAGAGGGTGGAGTCTGTGGAATGCTAAAAGTCCAACATTGTTGCACTTACATTCCAGATAAAAGTGAAAATATACAGAAGTATATAAAGAATATTACTGATTTGCACAAAGAGATTGCCCCACTGGAGGTTGAAGGTGCCTGGGAGAAGCTTGGTAAGAGTTTTTCCTCAATGCAGAAATGGTTCACTGAAATAGGTAGTTCTATTATAGGGAAAGTTTTGATATCAGCAACAGTAGTAATCATTATGGTGTTAGTAGTGAAATTAGTCTATGTATGCATCAAAAGGAGAAAAAGACAAAATAAGATAAAAAGAGAAAATAAGATAAATAAAGAAAGAGAACGAGAAATGGGAGAAATAGAACTGGAAGAATTAAAAGAAAACCTGTATAAAAGAACAAAGAGACAAGATGAGGAGGACACTGATGTGTAAACTAACAAACTAAGTGGACAAGAAACATTTTATCTAAAAATATTGTGTAACATGGGTTTTTGTGGTGATATTAAAAATCACCAAAGGGGGAATTGGTGGAGCAAGGTAAATAAAACAAATTTTAACACCCCATAATAGTGATAACAAAATAACGATATTAATTGATTGCAAAATTAACCAACAATCTGCATTTTTTATAAACATTTATATAAGTGGGTGGTAACTGCTATTTATGTGCAAAATTTACTTATTTACAATTGTAAAGTAAATTAAGTATTAACATAGTAGTTTGCGTACTAATTAGAGCAAAAACGCATGATTTGTGCTATGTAGTAAAATTGTATTGTGGCAAAGAATGCGGATGGTAAGTAGACCTGGCTTTAAATGTCGCTTCTGCTAGGTAACACCTAACGTGGGTACTTAGAATAACGGGTGGGAAACAGAAAGGCTTATTTTCTTTATTTTAATTATGATTGTGTTTGTTCTTATGATAGTTCGTTCGGGTCTGCTAGGCCGTGCTGCAAAATGGCTGCCGAGACAGATGGGGTCATGTGCAGAACCAAAGATGACCTCAAAGCGAAAGAAAGCCATAGAGCTAAAAGTCACTTGGTTACCAATTGAGCCCAGAGTGAGAAGAGTCAAGGTCAGCGTGACCTGACATGAGAAGACAGCCAAGAACGTCTCAGCATGCATCCGTGAGAACCTAGGATGAGGTTGGATGAATTAACAATGGACTGTTTAACAAAAATGAAACATTTAGCGAACTGTCAACTGGACTGCTATTACCCAAAGGTCGTGGGAAGTCATAATCCTTAAACACTTTTAGAACCGGATTGAACAAGGAGGGCAATGAGGTGATTCTTGCCTCCCCTCCATTGGACCAATTAGCGTGATTCTCGCCCCCAATGTTTGCTACTTTTTGTTTAGTAAGCTAGTAGTAGGGTATAAGAGGACCTGCTCTTAAGTAGGAGGAGCGCTATTTCTTCATAATTTTTCAGACACTTAGCGTGATACGGACGAAGCTGCTGCCATTTTCTATAGGCCGCTTTTTCTTTGGAGAACTCTTTTCTGAACTCTAAAATTTGACTGGGAAAAGGAACGAGACCGATGCGGGAAACACCTGTAAGGGAGGTCCGTCGAGGAGGCTGTTAGCGGGACAGTCAGTCAGTTTTGGGAGTTTAATGCTGTGACCTGCTTTTGGTGTATTTTTCCAAACCGCAACAAATGGGTATGCATTATTATCTTTTACAAGATTTATTTCTCATATGCTATTGAAATGTATTAAAAGTGATTAATAAACTAAGAATCTCACTCATGCAAACTGAATTTAGATAAAATTTAATTATAAATGATAAAAAACGAGACTGTGGTTCTTTAGCTCAATATCAAGTGTAATGATTAAGAAGGTTCTAAATGTGATTGAGCTGGTCTTAATCACTATCAACTTATCATACTAGTTGGTCCATCGACCAAATAGTGGAATACCTTGATGTTTTGGAACCGATAGGATTAAAACTGATTATGCCTAGTGTTTAAGGTAATATTCTGTTAAAAGTTAACAAGGTATTCTGTTCCTCCAGTATTTTAATCCTTCTCCTTGGTGAAGGTGGATGTAACCCAGGGAATAATAAGAGTGAGTGAATGTCTATGCGGTGTTATGGGCCCCACCGTCATACGGTATAGTTGTTAATGGGTGATTTTACCTGGATGTTATGTCTAAAAGGAGAAGAATTTATATTAGCCGCGCTGGATCAATACTCATGCAAACAGGGAAACAGTGTACACCCTGGATACACACTGCTAAAATTGACCAGTCTTGCAATGTGCATCCATGATGGCAACATCCTAAAGATGTGTAGTGTATCACCCTAGGTGGCATAATCCACTCTCACAACATTAATGTCCAGTCCACCAACTACAACTCCTAAGTTGTTTGCTCCATCACTGAGGTTACTACAAATTCCCAGATACCTTCTAATGGCTACATGCTGGAATTTGCCAATAGGATGGAGGCCTACAGGCCTGAGCAAGGCATGCCCAAGACAGCAATATGAAATATGTTGATGGGTGTCATAACATATTTTGCACACCCCCACCAACACAGCTCTGACCACCAACACTCACTTACTGCACACACATCAGCAACAGTGGGCAACACATGTTAAGCATGTGAAATCCTGTATTTTCTTGAAGGTGACAGACACATAGGATAGTGGGAAGATCTACAAATGATTTGCCACATACTGAGTAGCCACAACATCCTCTACCATGACATCGAAGTTGCCTAGTTTGACAGAGTGATGACCCGTTACACTGTGTGTGACTTTCCTACCACTAGAAGCCTGTGGCCAGCTCAGTCATCCACCACATGTTACACCCTCATCCACTTACACCACACTCACACTACACCTGGTGGATTCCCCATGGCTACTTACACACAATTGTACACAATGCAAATGTCCCCAAAAAACTATCAATGCACTACAGTACACCTGCCCAACATCCTCACACACCGTTGGTGGACATCTGCCCTTCTCACTACAAATTTGCACGCATCCCATTCACGTGTACAGTCATTATTTACATAAATTTTGAGCTGTGTGGTACCTTACATTACACATTGGAGTCACCTCCTAAGTCCTCAAATACCGCAAGTTGACAAAGCCCATCCATGTCAAGTACACTCACAAGGACTCACCTTTGGCTAGTCTCACACTTGCTCTGTGTGAAGGTGCCCTCCCATCTGAGAGTGAATCATTGATATATGCATGAGCTCACCACTTTTTGACATTAAACCATTGACATTACAGACTTATGCTCATCACTCACCCTCATTTGCACCAGTGCTGAATTTGTTTGGGTCAATTGTTTCGGGTCCACCTGCCATGATGAGAAAAGCTAAATTAGGAGATGTACAACAATGACTGTGCAACATCATACATGAACGTCTTTGCGAACTTGATTCTGCGTATCTCCAAACACTGTATCGATTCTATGCCTGATCACATATCAATTGCATGGTCACTTGAGTCAATAGTGAGAACTCTTGTTGTATGTGTCATTGTAACATACCAAGGCAATCACAAGACAAGGTGACTAACAGGCCAATATTGGTTACCCAATACATTGCAAAATATACCAACTGCAGTTATTACAGCAAAATTTCAATCTACTCACACATTAGGATTTGAGGGATAGATTTACCAATACACTCACAGGGCTTGATTTACTAAAGTTTCAACTGGCGATGTTTTGTGTGAAAAAAAATTGCACCGCTCAGCGCCAGTGTTCCACGTAAAGGCTGTTCCAAATGTACAACTCAGACGCTCGCGAAGGCACGCTGGTGCAAAAAATAGCGTTGCAACGCAAAACGTCGCAGTATCACGTAAGCTATAAAAAAAAAACGCAAGTAAGCGCAAATGTGAAAATATACGCCGCGAAGCAGAGCAAGCAACGCAAAATGGAACAGAGAGGGCAAAGCCATCAAGATCTCCAAATAAACAAAGAAGACATGTCAGAAACAGCAGCAGGATCATCACAAGTATCCTCACAGGAAGGAGGGCGGAAAAGGAAATTAAAATTCACCCCAGAAGAGGTAGAGATTGATGCAGCGGTAATTTCACGGTAATTTCTCAATGCAAAACCTAATTTACCTCTATTTACCGCTGTAAAGATGTTGGGCCCTTGACACCATGTATTACCTTCAGGAGATTTTACATAAACATGAAAAATAAAAAATGCAATTAATATTTAAGCCAATAAAGAGAGTTGTGAGTATTTTAAAGGGTTTTATTTTCTAGTCAAAAGTTAAGGTTCTCTGACTCTTTATTCATTAGTCAAATATCAATCAGGTTACAGAATTGAAAAATAGGAAAAATAGCATTAATACAGAACATATTACAGTCTACATATGAGGCATTCCATGAAGGAAGAAAATGTGGCGCAAAATTGTCAGTCAGAAACTCTTGAAGAGTTTCTAAGAAAAGAGTGAGTCTTGCAAGGCTAATCAATAATTAATAATGGCAAAAATCTCCCTAAAGAGAAATAAATGCATAGGACAAATATATCTTTTCAAAAGCAGTTAGTCAAAGCATGAAATTTAAAGTTTAGCACCTAAAATCTAAACCTATTCTGATCCTCTCAGCTCTCTCTCTCTGCCTCGCTGTGCTGGTCTGTCTCTCTGTCTCAGGAGCTGCAAAATAGCCCCACAGACGCAGCCCCTCCTTCTCTCTCCTCCCTGTCTCTGTGTCCAGCACAGAAGCTGGGCCTGGCCCTCAGGAAAAATGAGCAAAAAGAGCCACCTCTCCCACTTGTAAGCCATATTTCAAGCAAAAGCCCACGTGCTTGGTCCTTGTAGCTGGTCCAATCAGAACTCCAAGACACATCGTCTCCCCATGGGCTGACTGGATACGTCATTAATCAGGCGTGTTCCTCATTACATGACTTCACATCCTTTTACATTTTAAAAACAATTACATTTTTCTGTAACAAAAAGTATTAATTGTGAGTTTTTCTCTTCACTCCAGGCTACAAAAAAAATATGCAACATAGTGAAGGTCGAAGAGACGGAAACAGGAGGGCGTGATTTATTAACAAAGCCCTTTCATTGAAAGTTGGTAGGGAAGAGGAGCACATTCCATTCTAATCTTCAAGGGCAAAACTACAGTAAACTGAGTCTACTAAAACAAACTGAAATCACGTGGTTTTCTACACCGCAAAAATGCGTGTTAATTCAGCACAAATATGCTAGTTAAAGACACTTTTTCTAAATTAATCTAAATTAAATATATATTTCTATAATGAAGTTAAATCTAAACTACACATTAAAAAAAACATGATTAATTAAATGAGCATTGTTTTACATGATTTCATTTGCAGGCCTCTTTCATGTTTTCATTTGCATGCACCAAAATCTGCGTGCCATTTTAGAAATGCTGTCTGCAGCTTTTTGTCATATAATAATGCATACATTTTATAGGTGAAATCTGAGCTCCATCAATTCACCCTTTGATGATAACAAATCATGATACCTCAAATGATTTGTAAATCATCACACTTATTTGTTTTCACAAGTGACATTTTTATTGCAAAAGCTGAGCATATAACAATTTTACTTCTGTTTCTAAGGCAAACACAAGTCTTGTCTGTAATCAGATCATATATATCCAAGCTCAAAGATTAGTGCAGAGTTCTGTAAGTAGCTTCTTGGAACTGTTAGTTTCTTCTAAAATAAGTAACTAAATAATAAAAAGAAAATTCAACAGGACCGTTCTCTTTTCTATTTTCTTTTCTTCTTTTCCTTTCATCATTCAAAGATTCTTTTCTCTTCAGCTCTTTGACAGTTCTCATTTATTGTTTCAGCCTTTCTTTTTCTCTTTGTCACCAGCTTGCCATCAGGGTGGCTCATACAGTTCATTCAAAGTGACATTCTGTACTTTTTCCATGCATTTTGACCATTCAGGTGCTGAGAAACTCCGACAGAGCACCATCAATTCTCTGCACTTTTCCAATCCAAGCCTTTCACTTTTATTTTCACTTTGATCAGATTCAGATGTTTCAGCTATGGGTGCAAATGATTTTTCAAGGGAACACGTCAAACTTTTTGGATACCCTTTCAGCCAGCTTTTTCCTACCTCCACTCGTAGGCCCACAGCACTAATTTCTTCTTTAGAGGCTGCACCTGACTCTTTCACCTTTTTGACACCGCTTTCATCCGAGTCAGTTTCCACTTTTTGCTTTTGCAGTGCCACTTGCTTTAGTGCTGCTTCAGACTCTGTGTGTTCCCTTACAGCTTGACTGACCCTCTTCTGTGGACTTTTGACCACTGACGGGATTTTTTTCTTGAAGAGGAGCTGTTTTATCAAAGGGACACAGGACCATACGTGTGTGAGAGGCATACACCCAATTTGGAAGGCCACCACATTTCACAACAGTCTTTGCCAGGATCATTTGGAACAGGCCTTTCCATTTCACAGCATCTCTCAGATCAAAGTCGTTGCACCATCCATTATGCAGATCTTGTGTAGCAGCTGCAATCTGGTGAGAAACTGCACGCTCCACATCATCCAGACCTTCACAGGAATGGCTAGTGTTTTCATCAGTGTTTTTCACAAGTGCATTTGCATGTCCATTTTCAAGCCACTTCGGTGATGCTGAAACACAGTCTTTTGCAAAGTGTAACTCTGTGCTGTCTTTATGTTGCTTTATTATGCTTGAAACTTCAGGCTGATGGCTACAATCGAATCTTTGTCCAATCTGTGGTTCTACACACATCATCTTTGAGACCTCATTATGATCTGATTTCAGAGAAACTGGCAATCTATACCAGGGCATCAGTTTTTGCAGTAACACATTTACTACTAACAGGATACAATATTGTGCAACTGAATTAGCATTTCTCTTTCCCAGGACAACAGTGACTCCCAATTGAGAAATTATATTGCATGTTATGGTAAGGGCAATCAATTTCGAATTTTGGGCTGAGGTAACTACTGAAAGCCATGAAGCTTTGACATCATAATGTATAGGAAGCACAGCATGTGCTGCTCTTAATGTGTCATTGTTACCTTTCAAATATGGGCCATCTACAAAATGGACATTGTTGGGCTGAATCAGACGTTCATCCTTAAAGTTTGATATTGGTTTCAGGCAAAAATTCATGACATTTAAACATTTAGGTTCAGTTTGATCACAAACAATTTCATTTGCTGGCAGTAAGCTAAATACATTTGAATTTAGACATTTCTTGGTCACAGTATTTTCCCAAAACAACTCCACAAAGGAAGCAACCATTTCAATAATTGGAAATTCAATTATTATAAACTCACTCTTTTTATGACTGACATCTACCACAGCTACTAATTTAAGGCAGCTGGGCATGTCTGTGACGTTGGGGTCAACGGTCATTGGGAAATACGTCACAGACCTTTGAACACATTCATGTTTTTGAACAGGCACTGAGAGAGCGCAGCCCTCCCTCTCACTGCAAATTGGTGTATTTTCTTTTAAATAAACTTGCATTCCTAGTGCCGGGGCGCGACACTTTTTCTCTTTCAACTCTAGGAATGCTTTTGTGCAATTGTTGTCCAATGGAAGCGGATCAGACACATTCTTGTGTGTCAGCCTCAGTAAAGGCTTAGCCACTTGGGAAAGGTTTGGTAACCACTCTCTACAGCAGCTAACCATTCCCAAAAACATCTTGACTTCTTTCTGAATTTGAGGTGGATTCATCTGATGAATTATTTCCACTCTCTCTGGTGACACCTTTCTAGCTCCCTTTCCAATTATGTGTCCCAGACATTCATTTTCTCTTTGACAGTACTCCTGACTATTCCCATGCAATGGCACTGTGACATGAACTTGGCAAAAATCAATAACAGTAAGCCATTCTTCAGCACATGGAATGTGAAAAAATATATTGGCTGGATTCGGTACCACAGGACAACATGGAAAAGTTATGCTATTAATCTCCTGCACTAATCTGTTCTTTTCATTTAGTTTCTGTGAACCTGTGATCAGAAAGTTACATAAACTTCCAATCAATTCCATCAAAAATACTTTATTCACTTTATCTCTAATTATGGGTAAAATTTCTGCAACTGATGGTGTTCTTGAATACATGTCATCTGGTTCTAATTTGAATAAGACATGTTCTGCACATTTTATTAATCTGACATCCTTCTCTGTGAACTCTCTTATTTCTGTGTTTATTATTTCTTTCAAATCAGAAGGTAATTTTTCGACTGTCTTTTCTGAAAACAATGCTACAGCTGTCTCTTGTTGGGCCATTTTAAAATGTACATCCTCATCAGGAATCTGAAAATTAACATTATCTGGTGTACAGTAATCTGTGCTGTTTAATTTGCAAAACAATTGTTTTCCTGCTAGGCCTGAGTCACAAACAACAACTTGGCAATTTTCCTCAAATGGGCCTATTTTGGGTGCAAATTCTTCTAAAACTGGGTTTGTAATTTATCCTTTTAAAATTCCTACAACTAAGTCTGGATCTTCCACTACTTTCACAATGGACTTGGTAAATTTAGAATTGTTAGGGTTAAAACTCTCATTTTCAAATACAGCAACCTGTTGAACTGGGTTCTGATTTTGTTTCTGGAAAGAATTCACATTTGCTCTGGACAACTTATTTAAATTAATTTTAGCATTTTCCATATTTTGTGGGAGCATCTTGGGCTTGAAAAACTCCTGCCATTGGTACCTGTTTCTGAACTGATATTTGCATTTGCTTGGCTGACACATCTTGCACCTGCATTTCTCTCTGTTTTTGCACATTTCCAACTGCTGCGTCATGTTTAAATTTAAATTTCTTCTTCCAATGCTCAAATCTGTTATAAAGATGGCAAAAGGACACCCTTTCCAGCAGTACAACATCCATACCTGAATTTGCACAGACCAAAACACCTTTACTTCCATCCTGTGTTCTTTTAATCTGTACCCAATCAACATCCTTTGCTGGCACTCTGCCCTTCAGGAAAGTAATCACTGCTACGTTTTTCTCAATAACAACAGAAAATGATGGTGCATTCATGCAAACCCTTTTCATTGTCTCCTCACCTGGCCTTTGCACAACAACTTTAGATTCAAACCACAATTCAGTTTGCATGGCAATGTCAAAGAACATTTCCAAATTAATGCACAACACTTTTAAAATTTCAACAAATCCATCAACTTGTGGGTACCACAGCATAAGTTTGTCTCTCAATTGTGGGAATGTGTTCAGAAATGCTGCAAGTTCACTTTTGTTCCGTGGCACATGAACATGCACTTCTCCCACCTTTTCTCTCAATGAGTAAGCAAAAGCTTCTCCCTCTTCCTGTTTATTATTTTCCCTAACAAGGTCTGGTGGTTTCTTTTTCTTCTCATGTTTTCTTGCCCACTTGTCTCCTAATTTCTCAAACCCATTGCATTTAAAAATATATTTCATTTCTGCAATGTGCAATTGCATTCCTGAAGAACACATTGTCTCATTTGCCTCATCATTCATATGTACCCTGAAGCTTTTCTGAAATGGAAAACTTCCTGAAACATTAATTTCATATTTTTGAGCCAAATTGGTCAGTCTACCATGTGTAGTTACTGCACATGTATTTGTTTCCTTAATCAGGGAAATTAATTCTTTTTCCTTACACTGGTTCACATTTTCATGATTTGAACAGCAGGGACTGTTAATTTCTTCATGTTCAAATGTTGAATTGAAAACACTAAGCTGTTTCTCTTTTCCATGGTCTGGGTTAATTTGGTCCCCCATGCTCTCTATCTTTTTAAGCACTGCTGCTTCCTCACAGCAAGTTTGAAAAATCCCATCTTCAAATATATTAATTTTTCCCTGGGCTATTGGTGTTGTAAAGACTATTTCTCCCCCACCTTTCAGTGCTTGGACTGTCTGGGGTAATTTCTGTTCAATAATCTGTGAATTCTGAGTTTCTGAAATAAACCCTGCCATAATCACTCCTTCTGCAGCTCTTTGAACCTTTTGAGTAGGGGCCATATTAATTGGGACAGTCACAATTTTTCTAGACATTGCCTGTGCATCTGTAGTTTGTGATATCTGGACTGAATCAGTCACATTTAAAGCAGTAACACCTGGAGGTATCACTGTCAGTGCTGAATCAACAGGTAGTGGGTCAATCTGAAATGTCTGCACTGTTCTCTCAATCTGTGTTTCTCTCTGTTTAACAGAAACCGTAGCCACTGTAGTACTTACTGGTACACTATTTTCAGTATTTTTAATGGGAACCACATAAAGTGGCGGACACTCAGTTAACAATGCATCCATTATTTCATCCCCTGAATCATTATTTATTTGAAGCTTTTTATCATCATTAATTCCCTTCACCTGCATCTGGTGCTTTACCTTTTTATCCTCACTTACTTTGTCTCTTGCTGTCTTTTCCCACATGCTTAAGGCCTCAAATTGTGCAGCTCTAGATGGTGTCTTTATTTCACATAACACTTCCCTTAATTTGTCAATAATTTGCAATTCAAAAGTACCATCTTTTGGAAACCTCAAAGGACCTTCTTTTTCAGTAATCTTGCACCATTGGTGAACCCACATACATGAATTTTGTCCCAAATTGGTAGACATAAAATGCACGGGTGTTCCTTCAGGAGCATCACCAATTAAAAACAAATTTTTCACTTTACCTCCTAACAGCTTCTTTAAACCTTTAAACAATTCCATTTCTGCAATATTTTAATGCAATTTATTTTCTCCAATCCTGCCACAATTGATAGTTTCAGTCAGTTTAACTCCTACTACTGACCCTCCCTTCACAAACAGAGCTCTCTGCACACCCTCTGTCTTGTCCAGTGCCAGCGCGGCTCTTTGTGATGTCAGTTTTCCTCCTGCTACTGACCCCTCATTTACAAAATCTTACGGCAATATTTTTCTGAGTTTTCTTAATCAAAATTCTGTTAATAACAACATAAAAACATTCGCTACTCTGTCTGTTCCACTAAATAAAGGATAGTTTTCACCTTTTCAAGAGTTTTCTTTTGTGTCGACAAGTGTAACAAATTCCATTACCCTGCCCTTCTCTCAAGCTCCAGATAAGACCTGTTACTTGGATACCCCTTTTGGGAAGTAGAGCCAGTGACTTTGCAGGTTAAATCCTTATGCTACCATTCACACTCACTTTTATACGATATATGGTCCCTGTTGTAACACTGCCAGCCCTACGTAGCTTCTCAGTATTACTTCCAACAGACGAGTAACCTCCTGCAGTGTGGCTTCCAGTTACCACCCGCTATTCCTTCCCGGGATTTCCACAGGTGTACATACCTGCTTTTCCAGACAACATAGAACAAGACACTAACTTACTTAACATGAAGAGTTAAAACATGTAATCAATAACCAATAAATCCTGTCCTATGAAATTACCAATATAATCAATAAAACCATCAATCCAAAATTAGCAAAATTTCACCAACAGTCAAAACCCTTACTATTTTCAACACTTCAAAAATACATCCTAGCACATTAACAACATTTCACAACCCTATTAATACTCACACCACTCCAGCAATTGCCTTCTTGCATCACCTTCCAGTACTGCTTTGCCAGTCTTCAGGTTCTGAGCATTGGAGTCAGGAATCAGGACTTGGACATTTATCTAACTTGGGCAATTATTTTCTAGAACTAATTTTCACAGATCAACTCTCTTCCTAAGGTAAATGGACCATTAGTCAAATAGTTGATGGTGATATCCTTAATCACCAAACTAATTGATAATAACCATCCTCTGCTACCAAAAACTGATGCAGCGGTAATTTCATGGTAATTTCTCAATGCAAAACCTCATTTACCTCTATTTACCGCTGTAAAGATGTTGGGCCCTTGACACCATGTATAACCTTCAAGAGATTTTACATAAACATGAAAAATCAAAAATGCAATTAATATTTAAGCCAATAAAGAGAGTTGTGAGTATTTTAAAGGGTTTTATTTTCTAGTCAAAAGTTAAGGTTCTCTGACTCTTTATTCATTAGTCAAATATCAATCAGGTTACAGAATTGAAAAATAGGAAAAACAGCATTAATACAGAACATATTACAGTCTACATACGAGGCATTCCATGAAGGAAGAAAATGTGGCGCAAAATTGTCAGTCAGAAACTCTTGAAGAGTTTCTAAGAAAAGAGTGAGTCTTGCAAGGCTAATCAATAATTAATAATGGCAAAAATCTCCCATAAAGAGAAATAAATGCATAGGACAAATACATCTTTTCAAAAGCAGTTAGTCAAAGCATGAAATTTAAAGCTTAGCACCTAAAATCTAAACCTGTTCTGATCCTCTCAGCTCTCTCTCTCTCTGCCTCGCTGTGCTGGTCTGTCTCTCTGTCTCAGGAGCTGCAAAATAGCCCCCACAGACGCAGCCCCTCCTTCTCTCTCCTCCCCGTCTCTGTATCCAGCACAGAAGCTGGGCCTGGCCCTCAGAAAAAATGAGCAAAAAGAGCCACCCCTCCCACTTGTAAGCCATATTTCAAGCAAAAGCCCACATGCTTGGTCCTTGTAGCTGGTCCAATCAGAACTCCAAGACACATCGTCTCCCCATGGGCTGACTGGATACGTCATTAATCAGGCGTGTTCCTCATTACATGACTTCACATCCTTTTACATTTTAAAAACAATTACATTTTTCTGTAACAAAAAGTATTAATTGTGAGTTTTTCTCTTCACTCCAGGCTACAAAAAAAATATGCAACATAGTGAAGGTCGAAGAGACGGAAACAGGAGGGCGTGATTTATTAACAAAGCCCTTTCATCGAAAGTTGGTAGGGAAGAGGAGCACATTCCATTCTAATCTTCAAGGGCAAAACTACAGTAAACTGAGTCTACTAAAACAAACTGAAATCACGTGGTTTTCTACACCGCAAAAATGCGTGTTAATTCAGCACAAATATGCTAGTTCAAGACACTTTCTAAATGAATCTAAATTAAATATATAATTTCTATAATGAAGTTAAATCTAAACTACACATTAAAAAAAACATGATTAATTAAATGAGCATTGTTTTACATGATTTCATTTGCAGGCCTCTTTCATGTTTTCATTTGCATGCACCAAAATCTGTGTGCCATTTTAGAAATGCTGTCTGCAGCTTTTTGTCATATAATAATGCATACATTTTATAGGTGAAATCTGAGCTCCATCAAGATCCTAATAGCAGAGGTGACAAAGCAACAGTACCAACTTTTTGTCAATTCCAAGCTACCTCAAGCTAAAAAAACAGCATTATGGAGAGCAATACAAAATAAAATCAATACAGTGGCCTCAACAGTGTGAACTGTTGATGAGGTAAAAAAAAGGTGGCAATAGGCGCACAAAAGAGAAAATGGCACACAACTGTCATATCGCAATGGCAACAGGTGGGGGTCCGGACACTTACATCCCACTAACATCAATGGAGGAGCAAGTTGCAGGAGTAATAGGACCGGAACTGGTTGAAGGAGTAGAAGGGCCAGATACAGCCATGATTGTGGACAATACAAGTGCCAGTAAGTGAATGTGCAACATGTATTTATACACATCTAATAGCAAAATACTTACACAGGCAGCAAATGATTATCTCACAACAATAGTACATCTGCAGTGGAACACCACTATATATGTCAAACAGATGATCAAGGTCACATGTACCCATATATCACCACGATCAGACCCTAAAGCAGAAAATATGAACAGTAATTATTGAGCGCATATGTCAGTCCTAAACAATGCATTGTGTAGGTATAGTATAGGAAGAGGTCACAGGACAAGTGAATCAAGATTCCACATGCATAAATTGTGATAGAAATTGTGATATGGGTGAGGCCAAATGTATAAATCAATGTATGTACGTTTACACAAGATATATCCTGAAATATCCTTACAACACTACCCACTTGCATGTTGTCAGACAGATAACATTTGTGGGTTTTCTACTTGCAGATTCTAGTAAATTGACCCTACAAGGGTGTGTTGCATCTACTTTCTGCCCAACTGCGGTTCCTCCTTTAGGGTGAAGGAGCGACACCCCGCCTGCTGGGAACGCAGCAGCTGCATGAAACAAAAATTAAATAAAATGGTAATAGTGATTACCATTCTAGTGCACCTTGCGTATGAGGATGGGGAAGGGCCATTCCAACTTGGAGACAGTTGCCTAAAGTGCGCATGTTAGACTGGCCGGCTATCCTGCCACAGCCAGCCAGACATACGCACTTCAGACTGCATCAATCTTTGAGCTATATAACAGCTCCGGGGACTGCAGACACAGTCTCCTAGTCTTAAAAGAAGCACTGCCTTAAGCTGTTTCGACCCATCCTGGAGCTGCTTTCATACATGAGAGCAGCTCCAGGATTGGTTTTGTTCATTTGCTCTTGCCGTGGTGGATTCTGGAAACAGTTGCAGTGAAAGTTCCTTCTCTTCGTTGTGCAGTCACCAGCACCTATCACTGTGTGCACACTGTTAAGTTTCTTGCCACTTCCCGCCTCTCACTGTGGCTGCCTTCCTTTCATGAGCATTGCCTTTTGTGTGTGCCTGATAGGAGAAGTAAGCCTCCCCCGACCTCGGTAAGTACTTTTGTTATCACCCCATATGGTTTGTAATGTGGTAAGTGCACCGAAGTTCACCCTTGCATTCATCTCACTTGCACTCTGGGGTTGCAGATTATGGCTCTCTGTTTCTGAATACAAATCAACAAGCTATGTTATTTAATCAAGCGTACCCATATCTGCATAGTTCTTGAGTAGCATGTCCGCTCGGCTACTGGGCAGCGAGTTTGAAACAGAACGGCCTTAATGAGATGGCGGATCTTTCACGCTTTACGCAGTGGCGACTAATGACATATGAAAGTGGTAGCAGTGAGCTCCGAGACCTGCTGCTGCTTTTGCCCCACCTCTTTGATGAGTCACTTGATTGGCAGACACTAGTTAGCTTTATTTCTCATGTCAAGTGGAAAGGTGTAGAACTGGCCATGTATAAATACTGCACTTTCTGGGGTCCAGCATCATATATTGTACCATCCACGGAGGTAGCACATCGTTTGTGTCACAGGAGTGACCTGTGTGCATGGTGTCATATGATTTGGCAGTTCTGATGCAATGTTGCAAGTTTTAGCATGGCTCTTCACATATGGGAGTGCACCCTGTGGACAGGGGGTGGTGTTGTGGAAGAATGTGCCTATGTGCGTGTATGTGGAACATGCAAGTGTTATGAATGGTACTGGGTGGTGTTTTAAGTACAATTCTGTCTGCCACATGCACTGGAATAGCATGGGGGTGTAGTCAAAGGCTATTGAGCTGGTCTTCCAACGGGCACTAATGTAGAACATCTGTCATTTTTCAAATGGATGAGTATATACATTCATATTTTACCTCAAGTATAGTTTGTTTAACATACTGGTTATGGAAAAGTTAAACATTTAAAGAGTTCATAATGATGCACGTGTCTCTGTGTGATGGCTGGGCTCATGCAAAATCAAAATGGTGTGCAAGAGGAACAGCTACAACATTGCAATTCTCATTGTAGCCCACAAAATAGGGACACAGGGTACCCTCTGCACCTCTGACCCTGAGGTCCCCTCCTTCCTCATTGGCGGGGGGGGGGTAGGCACCAGATAATCAAGGGGCAGTAAAGTTGTTAAACACACTTCCGGGGTTAGGATGCCACACAGGAGAAAGAATGTGGATTCGTGCATGTCAAAGCTCGTCTCTTGAACTCATATCATCCACATAGGCCAATGTGGAAATAACATCTGGAAAACAGGGCTATGAATGTAGAGAGGGATCAGTAATAGGAACCATACTATGCTGTTTTGAGGTCAGGACATTGATATGAGCACCCATAAGGGCAGGAGGCACTGAAAGTGGGATATCAGCTGATTTGTTGTGGCCTGGATCTTGTAGTGCTCCAGGAAGGGGACATGCACTTGGGGGATATTGCCTGGATGTAGCTTCCCTGCAGCTAATTAATAACTGTTGTGGCCCTGGTCTCTAACTACCCTACAAGGGGCTGTGAGCTGACCTCCTGTCCATGATTATATAGGGACACAATTGACCACACTGTCTCCCTGAGATTGTATGGACTACGCTGTGTGTAGGGGAGACATCTGAAAGTGACAGCAGTAGGGGGACAAGGATTGTCCTGACGTACAGCATTATCACACTGTGCAGAGGAGTGTTAATAGTAAAGATATGCAGGCAACTGACCTACCTGGATGAGAGGGGACCATGGAGTATGGGGTAAGGGTGCAGAATACAAGAGAGACTTGCATGACACCAAGTGGACCTGTGCCACCTTCCATTCTAGAGTGTGTGGAGGCCGGGGGCTATTGGGGGAACATGACCAAGAATATGAGACTGTAACTGGCCCACAGATCATGTGGATAAAATAGCCAGACATCTGGGCCTCTATGTGAGGTTGTAGTTTTCCTCTCCCTGGACCAACACCACAAGGTGCATCAATGTGGAGAACACTGTGATGAGGCCTGAGTTTTATTGTGTGCCTTGTGGGGATCAACAGCTGTATGTCATGGGCTATGGCATTTCACACCTCAGCTTGAGGGGACAAAAGTTCTCCTGACTTGGTACTGCACCTGATTTCATGGTTACAACCACTTGTCAAAGGGGGAGGTACATAGCAAAGTCCCACCTGTGCAGGTGCCTCTGGGTTCCTGGAGCCTTCTTCTTGAGGGATCAAACAAAGTCAATGTTACGTCCTGTGTTAGGAGGTTCTGGCTGTCTAGCCAACAGGGTGCCAGCCGGAAAAATGTGTATTGTAGGCTTGTGTAGGTCGATGGCTTAGGTGTTGGGGCATGAGGCATAGTCACAGAGCTTTGACTACAGGACCTTTTAGCCATTTGGCAAGTATGACAATTTCTAATAATGGCTAAATGGACATACAAAGTATGGCCCATGTACATCAATATTTGGAAGTTAGATGGATGCACATTTCTTGAAAAGTCATGTATAACATATAACTTGTATTGATCTTAGGGTGTGTGTAATACAAAGGGAAGTTTGTCAGACCTTCTGTCTGAAGTAAAGTGTTTTCTCCGCAGTGTGTTGCTAGGGTGGTGTCATCCCAATCATGTACACTGGAGCCCTATGGATACGCATGACTGCCTTGTACATAGCTACACAAGTATGAGTACATGTCATTGGACAAGTGTTCCCTACTCATCCTATTTGTTACAGTGGATTATGTAACTAGCTGCTAAGTGCATATACAGACCAAAACAGCTGGGTCTAACACATGCTATTCCAATGTACATCCAACATTGAAGAAAGTAAAAATGTCTTAGTGGCTTACTAAAAATCATAGTGTCTGCTCCTTGTACCAGTCGTGTGAGCTATCCTTGCCCTTATATAGTGTGTGTAGGAGACCACAGAGTCCAATATAGTCATGGAAGGAAGTGATGGACACATGCAAACAACCTAAAAATTAACATACATACCAACTGGACTTGTCAAGCCTGGTTTCATAATTCCTGCCGATACATGAAAGACAAAAATAACACGCCTCTTGTGTGTGCACATATTAAGTGCAAACTCCTTCAGGGCTATGCACAAAGACCATTTAACAGCCAGTGAAAAAATAGTAAGTGCCACCTCCCCCCAATAAAATTGACAATTGCCCCACACACACAAAAGACCAGTAATGGTACCCGTGGGGACCCTGCAAAGTAGAACTACTAATGACCAGGGCCTGTAAACAAGTGCAAATAGTATAGGTGAAGCACTGATTGTGTCACCCATATAACTACCACCTCAAACATGTCTTTGTAATGCCTCTGTGCAGAGTCCCTATATTACCATATCAAGCATTCAGAGGTAAAATATGATACGCATTAAGCAGTAAACCACATCAGCTACCCCTGAGTGAACCATAAGTATAGAACACTTGGCCTGTAAGTATTCAGTGTCAAGCAACTGCAGTGCATATGGCAGGTACATGGATGTTTGCCCTGTCATCTAATCGGCCAAGCTGCATCCCCGCAACACACACCCCAATCAAACAGTAAACCATATTACTCACAAACTCATCATATTGTCACAGGCTAAAATGAGAGACAGCTGCTCATCAACATATCTACTAAAGATTGCACATACAAAGTGTGATATGCACAACATACTGCTCCACACGTCCGGTATGCTGTGATGTTTGTATGGTCTATATACCATGATAGTCTCAAATTCACATACAGCTACTCATGCTGTAGGTGTTCATATCTCACAAAACCTAATCATGTTACATCTCCTTCCTTGTGTAGCAAATCCACCAGTGAATGACCAAACAGAAAACGAAAAGCCAGGAAATGAGGAAACATGTGCCAACATGCCTCCGCTAGATGACGATACTCTACTCATCATATTAAATGACCTACACACACCATTGCCACAGAATGAGGAGCTAACAGACAATGCTGTAATCCCACAGGAGGAAGAAGTTCAAACAAGCCCACATAGGCCTAGTAGGCAAAACATGCAGAGATCTAACAGAACATAAGAAGTTGATGAATTTGAAGAAAAAATCCACAGAACACAGGATCTGACATGTGAAGCTGTGCAGGAAGGATTCACAAACTTACATGACGCTGTCCAGGATATGACACTTCCCTCATGGACATCCATGAAGACTTAATGTCAATTACAAAACAGTTGGATGGAAACAGCTCTAAAAACATGCTAGATCCAACAACATCTCCATCAAGCAGCAATGAGGTCTTGGTGCTGACCTCTCAATCCAACCACATGATAACTTATCTTTTAGAGAGCGTGAATGGCCTGAGAGATGATGTCAAAACTATCATATCCTTAAATGTCAAGATGTTAGACATACATGTAGATAAAGCTTCTGCACTCAATAGGATAGCTGCTGCCCAAGAAGCTAGAGTACATACCAGTTCAGCAGCTACAGCTGCACAACCAAAATCTACATCCCAAAATACATATTGACACCTCCAAACATTCAAGTGTTGCTAATGACGATGAGGAAATGTTTTGTAGAAGAAGCAGAAGGTAGGACAAGTGTAACACTTCAGTTAACATGATGAAGTGGACTAACTATGTTGTTTAAAACATGAGGGAACAAATGTCTTGCATAGAATGAACCTTTATGTAAATTGTATTTTCCTGACAAGCTAAATACATTGTATAGCATCATGATGTTAAAAATGTGGATACACACTTTTGACATGTGATGGTCTGTGTTCATGTAAGAGCCAGGTGCTGACACAATTCACTCATACAATGTGATGTTGTGTCATCTGCGGTTACCTCCAACAATTCTTGCCAAACATACATGTGGGCAGCAGCAAAAATAATTAGTCAACTAAGCACACCTGTTACAATGATCTACCTTTTGGCCTGTTTGTGATATGAAATTAATTGTGATGTAATTGAACTGATATGCAGTACACCACAAGACATCAGTTGGCCCAAAATGGACATGTTAAGTTTCACATAATTGATTTCTTTGTCTGTACAATTCATACCAGATTGTATCATTTAATATAATTAATTTGGACCAGGACAACATTTAAGTCAACTTAAGATGCCACGAGGATCTGTATCAGCAACATAATGATACTGACATGCCAAAATGAACTACAATGCTACCTGACATGTGTGTAAACAATAAATGTGGTACACATATGCTATTATCTACTGATCATTCTTTCCTACTCTGTGTGAGGTGATGATCCATGGTAAATGTCCTACGTGATTGCTTGTTGCCATCATGTACCTGCTAACATTTGCGGCCATCAGAGATTGAGGGAGAGAGGGGTGGTGAGTATCAGATGTAGCCATGGGCCTGCTTAATGTGTGCTGCCCACCCAACACATGCATACACACAGCCAATATGGAGCAGAAAGACAACCTCTCACCGAACATACAATGGTTTCATGTATGCTCACCCTTACAAATTACACCTATCACATATTGTACATATTCAAAATGTATCATGGATAGCAATGGACATACATATTTGCAAAATATGACAAACAGTGGAAGAATGTAGCTTATCATTTTTATTTGTATACATCTCAATGTTCTTAGTAACAATATTGCACTAATTACTCTTAATAAGAGAAGGTATGAAAAAACAATCTGTAACAGGTAACACATTTGTAACCACTAAATTGACACTATATACAGCTATTCCTCTATTTAGTGGCCTTTGTTGATTGCAATATGGCCTTTTTGATTCCTTTTAGTTCAAGCAGAATTTGCTTAAGCAAATGGTGTTCTGCTTACATGAAGAACATGATGTTGAAGGAGGTGACACATGATGGGAATGTGGGATGCCACCCACAGCAACAGTAGTATAATGTCCTAATGGAGCTGCCCTCGAAGTATGTCCTGAGAGTGTGGTTTTCTTGAGCTGGCCTGAAATATCTATGTCCTCAAACTCAGTGTGGTGAGGAGCCAGGCTGACAAGTGAAGAGATTGAATTTGGGGATGTATCACCTGGCCTTGGTCCATAGAAAGTAAATGTTCTGAAGGATGAAGATGAACTGGAGAGACTTCTGATAGGCGAAACAGCTTTGTAAACCAGTATTGCCTTGCCCACGCCGGGGCAATGAGAATGATGCGGCAAGGTTCCTGTTTAATTTTTTGTAGGACCTTGGGTATCAGTGGGAACGGAGGGAACGCGTAGGCAAATTTCCCTTCCCAGGAGAAATGGAAGGCATTCCCTAGGGAACCTGGTTGAGGGAATCTGCTGCCGTAGAACTCGCATTTTTTGTTGAGTAATGTAACAAACAGATCCAGGGTTGGCGATCCCCAACACCGAAAAATTATTTTGAGTTGAACGGCGTCCAATTCACATTCGTGGCACTGCTTGAAATCTCTGCTGAGCGAATAGGCCCATTCGTTAAGCACCCCTGGAACGTGTTGGACCTGTAATGAGATATTGTGGTGAATCAACCAATTCCAAATTTGTTGCGCCAGACTTGAGAGAGCCAGCGATCTCGTCCCTCCTTGTTTCTGCAGGACAAGAATTGAAGAACCTTTTATCCTTGGAAGGAAGGAACGTAGCCCTAGAAACACTGCTTTCAGCTCCAACAGATTGATGTGGCGTAGAGATTCTTGATCCAACTACTTCCCCTGAACCTGAAGCTCCTGGAGGTGAGCACCCCATCCCTCCATGGAGGCATCCGTTGTCATAACCATCAAAGGCTCTGGTGGAAGGAAGGATAGGCCTTGTGAAAGACTGCTTTTGACTTTCCACCAAGACATCGCCCTGATCATCTGAGGCGTGACTGAAATAATGTCCTCGAAGGAGCCTCGAGCTTGTACCCATTGGGCTTCGAGCTGTTCCTGGAGAGGCCTCATCCGCAACTGACAGTGAGGGATCAGCGGAATGCAAGATGACATCATCCCCAACATTGATCTGTAAATCCTCACAGAAACAAACTTTTTTGAAGAAAGGGACTGACCCATCTTTAGAAGACGAGAAATGCTTTCTTCTGTGGGAAAGGCCATTGAGAGCTCGGTGTCTAATTTCGCTCCCAGAAACACCAGAGACCTGGAAGGAAGGAGCGAAGGCTTCTCTTCGTTGAGATTGAGACCCAGAGAGCAAAAAAGGCTAAGACAGGCGTCCGTGGACTTTTTTGCACCCTGAAATGTCGGAGCCTTGATTAACCAATCATCCAGGTAGGGAAAAACCTGGTGACCGGAACGCCGGAGAAAGGCTGCTACTGGCGCCAAGCATTTGGTCAATACCCTGGGTGCCGACTTTAGCCCGAAGGGCAGCACCTTGAACTGGTAGTGGCACCCTGCCACTTGGAACCTGAGATAACGACGGTGCTTTGGGTGAATAGGAATGTGAAAGTACGCATCCAGAAGATCCAGAGAGGTCATGTAATGCCCTGAATCCAAGAGAAGGATAATCTCCTGGAGCGACAGCATCCGAAACGGTTGGCTTTTGATGAACTTATTCAACAACCAGAGGTCCATGACCTGCCTCCATTTTCCAGTTCTTTTCTTTATGAGAAAAAAGTGGGAGTAGAATCCCAAGTTGCGCTGACTGCGCAGCACTATCTTGATTTCCTTCTTGTTGAGAAGGAGTTTTATTTCCCTTTTGAGAAGCGCCAGATGGCGGTGAGCAGTCTTTCTTGGGGGATAATCTGGAGGTTGTTTAAGAAATTCTAGGGTGTGACCATGATTGAAAACATCTAACAACCATCTGTCGTACGAAATGGAGTTCCATTGCAGAAAGAATTTGGAGCAGTCTTGAGCCGAATGAAGTGGGACTGGGGTGACGGGTGCCTGATGAGTCTCATTGTCTCCTGCCTGTGTCATGGGATTTACCTCCCGAAGCGGGACGTCTTTGAGCTGGAGCTCTGGGGTAAGCTGTTGTCGGCGTCTACCAAAAGGACTGAGCGGAGTACTGAGGACGGAAACCTTGCTGGTAATAAGGTTGAAAACGCTGTTGAGGCTGGGTTTGAGCTGTAAACTGGCCTCCTACTCTTCCCCGAAAGGAGGGAACCTTCTCTGTTGTAAATTGGCTAAGGATTTCGCTGTATCCGTGTCGGATTTAATAGCCTGGAGTGCCTCATCAACATGCTTACCGAACAGATTCTCTCCATCAAATGGCATGTCCAGCACATTCGCTTGGACTTCTGGGCGAAATGTTGTAGCTTTCAGCCAACCCTGCCTGCGCAACACTGCGGCACCCGCCATCTGCCTAAAGGCGGTGGAGGCATTGTCCATAGCCACATCAATGGCTTCCGATGAAGCTCTCGCACCCTCTGAAAGAATCTCCTTTGCATCCTTTTTCTTATCTGCCGGCAGGAATTCCAAAAAAGGCACGTTGTCTGACCACATCTGCCTGTCGTACCTTCCAAGGATAGCCATTGCATTGGAGGCTCTGATGGCTGTAGCAGCCAGCGCATACAATCTCTTCCCAATATTGTACAACCTACACCCCTCTTTGTCTGGCGGGGTGGTACATGGAGAAGCAGGGTTTTTTGATCTTCTCTGAGCAGCCTGCATTATTATCGAATCAGGCTTCGGATGGCCAATGAGACATGTCGGAGAGTCTTCTGGTGCCCGGTACTTCTTATCCAGCCTTGGAATGACTGCTGGCACAGACACTGGATTCTTCATTAGCTTGATACCTTCCTGCCACAAGAAGTCGATAATAGGGATTGCCCTAACCAAACGTTAAGTGGAAGCCTTAAAAATTGTACAAGAAGCATTCCGCTTGCTTGATGGGCATAGGAAGGTCGAAGCGTTTTGATGCTCTCTCAAGCAGATCGTGGAAGCTGCCAATTTCTGCAGGGGGAGAGTCAGCCACTGGCAGCGTGGGAGAAGGCGGTGTATGCGCTACGTAATCCATCTACTCGTCATGGACATCAGTGTCCACTTGTATCTCTCTCTCTTCCAGTTGCTGGTCTCCTCTGTCGGATGCCCTAGTTGAGATCTGCAGAGGAGGTAGGGACTTCTGTTTCGATGGTTCCAGTGGGGTTTCCTGAACTGGAGTCATGGCAGGTTCCTCCTGCTGAGAAACTGGTTTTTGGACCACATTGGCTTCAGGGAATCGCTTGTAGTAGTCATCTAGCATGAAATGTAAGTCTGTGACTAGTGACATAGGCACATTAATGGAGGGTTCTTGACAATCTTCCTCATCCTGTTCATAATATGGGTTGTGCTCCTGGAAGGTATCCAGGCGTTGCACCCCGAGTGTCTCTCCGAAAAGGAATAGTCACCTTCAGGGTAAGCCGAAGGATTATCTGGCTGGTCCTGTTCATCAGATTCCTGGCACTTCACTCTCAGCTGAGAGGGGCTGTAGGCAGGGCCAAATGGACCTTCATCCTCAGATTCCTGAAAATCCAGGAGGCGAGAAGGAGGCAGAGGAGATATTTTTGAAAAGTCCTGTAATAGATATTTTGAGACTGGTATGTCCATTTTCCTCTTCGACGGGGGCGTCGACGGAATCGTCACCATGGACTGTGATGACGGCGTGGAAGTATCCGTCGATAGGGTGGAGACGCTCGTTGATGGCGCATCACACAATTGGACCGTCGGCGGTGAAGCTCTCATCGTCGGCGAACTCCTCACCGAAGCCACCGACGACATCACTACCTCCGTCTTTGTCGACGAGACAGCTGTCGTCGATGTCGCTGACTAAACCGTTGACGGAGTAGTGCTTTTGACGGTCGTAGGCGGAGAATGCCTCGCCGATGCGTCCTACGACGGGCGGATTTTTTGTGAGGGAGTAAGTGCTGCAGAAGGAGGAGCAGAACCAGATCTTTTTTGGGTCTGAGAGGAGCCATGCTGCTCTTTTTTACCTCTCCTTTCCACTAAAGACTCCTTGCTCAGAGATCTTTGTTTTTTTTGGATCTCTCTGACCAGAAGAAGGATCTTCCTCCTTCCTTCTCTCTGAGGAGGAATGGGGCCTCTCACTCTCTGAGTCAGAATCCCTCATAGATCTTTTCTTCTGAAGCCAAATAAGAAGCCTTCCCTCACGGTCTTTGAGGGTTTTTGATAAAAAAGTCTGGCAATGCTCACAGTCTTTAGGCTTGTGCTCAGGATAAAGGCAATATAAGCACTCCTTATGATGGTCCTCTGAGAAAAGCCTGGACTTTCCACAAGTCTTGCAGGGCCTGAACAGCCCTTTTTTAGACTTTGACATTCTGTAGAAAATATAGAAAATAAGCAGTAAACTCACTTTCTAAAAGCACCTCAGTTGAAGAGAAGGTTGAGGAAAGAGAACTGTAAGTTGAAAGTTGAAGAGTTCAAAGTAGAAACACTGTGACTGAGCAGAGCTCAGGGAGACTCCCTAACACAGGACGTGCGGTAAGAAATCTGGGGTATGGTGGCTCTGCAGGGGATGGATACTCAGGGGTCTGCGATGTGATTGGCTGGAGTCTAGAT
Organism: Calotriton arnoldi; assembly: GCA_963921515.1. NCBI lineage: Eukaryota > Metazoa > Chordata > Amphibia > Caudata > Salamandridae > Calotriton > Calotriton arnoldi. The sequence continues at coordinate 4,772,328 of CAWUFW010000282.1, forward strand.
GTTCTTTAATGAGGTTAACTGGTTACTAAATACTGTTGATTCTCAAGGGAGATTGTCCTTTTAGCTTTATACTGCTATTTTACTGTTACCGTGGGACAGTGGCGGATGGTGACATTTGAAAGTGGTGGGCGTAAAATAATTGTCATACTGCACCGTAGCGAGCGAGCGCAGCGAGCGAGTCCGAACAACCTTATGACGGTTGGGGGCGTTCTCCCCCCTTGAGAAAATTTTGAAAAAAGAGAGGAAAAATTGTGCATTTTCAAGCAAATTTGAGAAAGCAGGAAGGTTAATAAAGCCATTGTGAAAGTGCAGTTATTACATTAATCAAGAGATGCCATATAACATAGGTAGCTGCTTATTCAGTATAACCACAGAGCTTCATAACAGACTTCGAGATACAATGCATTTCTGAGTACCTCACAGATATTTTTTATTTAACAAACAACTAAACTGGTCGCAAAGTAGCAGCATTCAACATATTGTTTACTTTTTGTATATAAAATCAGCACGTCTGTCTTTAAGAGCAGCAAACTTTTCAATAACTTGAAGGTTAAAGTCTGGGATTTTTTTAACTAGCTTGCTCTCTATAGAGAGCATTGCCAAAGCATTCAGTCTTTCCTCAAGCATGGTGTTCCTCAGGAATGTCTTAATCCTGTTTAAGGTGGAAAAACATCGTTCTGACTCTGCTGTTGTCATAGGAGTGGTAATGACAATTTTTAGTAAAGCCACTGTCTCTGTAAGTGACTTTTCCATATTAAGTTTATGAATTAAAGCCAGCAAAGAAATGGCACCAATGGCCTTCCGGTATACACTCATTCCGTACAGTACAGTCAACTCAGTTTTCCGGTCCTCTTTGTTGAGCATAGGATAAGCTTCCACAGCCTCATTCAGAGCATGCTCATGGAAGGATTCATCATATTTTGCAAAGTGTTCACTTTGCAATAATGCGGCACTGACCAAATGTTTTGTGAAAGAAAAACGTTCTTGTGCCTGCACAATTACAATGTCACATATCTCCTTTGCAATTCGGACCAGACTGGTGATGTTTTTCCTGCGGTTTGAAAAAGTAGAATCCTCTGGCAGTTTGCTGTCTAAATTGTCAACCTCATCTCTCACTTTGCTTATGCTTTCGACAAACATAGTGGTATATCTTTGCACAGAGACAGTATCTATGTCTCGTGCTTGTAACTGCTGGTATAAAATGTGGACAAAATACATTATCTCATGAAATAAAAACAGAAAGAACTGAAACTCTCTGTCTTGTAGTGTTCTAGCAAAGCCACGGGCTTCAGTCTGACTTTTGTAATCAAAGTCATCATTGGCTTCTATGGCGTCAAAACATTTCTCAAGGTCCTCCCTATGTTGATAGATTAGGTTGACTGTACGTATGTTAAAGTTCCAACGAGTTGAGGATCCCCTTGGAACCCTTTTGTCCACAATCTCCTGAAGTGCTTCCGTTCTTTTGGGGGAACGTGAGAAGAATGCTGCCATGCCTCCTACATCCTGAAAGAAAATTTGTGTCTCGGTGATCTTTGATACTGCCTGTTGCATAATAAGATTAAGTTGGTGGGCGTAACAGTGCACATAATGAGCATTAGGGTACACACCTCTAATTCTTTTCTGTACTCCACCAAGGCTTCCACTCATTACGGACGCACCATCATAGCTTTGTGCGATAAGTTTTTTTTTTTTGAGGCAGCTCTGGAAAAATTAAGCTCAGTTGACGCAGTATAGCTGCAGTAATGGTTTCTGCACTAGAGTCTCTTAAATGTGTGAAACCATAGAACCTCTCCACAACTTCTCTGTCATTGTCAAGGTACCGAAACACTAGTACGGACTGTATTTTAGTGGCCACATCAGTGGTGTCATCAGCCTGAATAGCCACAAAGTCTGTGTTTTGCAACTCTTGACAATATGGCTTCTCATAATTTCTAGCATACACTCAAGGAGTTCATTTTGTATCGTTTTAGAGGTGCCCTTAAAGACTGTAGCACTTGCTAAATGTGCTTCCATTTCCTTGTCTGTGCTTGCTATTAAATCCACAAGGCCTCTGAATATTTCAGGTTTTGAGGAACTTTCTGATTCATCATGGCCTCGCAATGCCAGTTCGAAAGCACCACAGAAACGAATGCCATCAATTATTTTTGATAGTATCTGTCTATTCCTATCAACTACTTCATTGTGTTTCTGTATTGTTTTGCGGTATGCATCGTTTATGTGCTGCTCAATCGGTGTGTCTCCCAACATTCCCAGTCTCGTCAGGTTTTCCATATGCTTTCTTGTGTGTGCATGCTTCTTTATTTTGTCAGACAAATGCTTCAAGTCTGTTACTCTTTCTCTTGTCCAAGAAAATTCACCATTAAACAGCAAGCAGGGGAAGCAGAACAGAGAATTTCTTGATGGGCACCCTGTAAGCCAATCCGCTTTTGTGTACCAGGTGTTTGAGAATGTACTTTTGTAAGATTTTCCTCTGTCCTGGGTAACTTGTTGTAGTTGTAGGTCAGGCCGATCAGGTCCTAATTGCTTTATATGTAGTTTCTCTTCGAGTGGCCGTGCATGGAATGACATTGTAATTAGCTGTTCTACTGTATTCATCATGCCGATGCTGACCTTACCAATATTAAATCAAAGTACAACGTATAAGGTTTGGTGCAATAATATCAAATTTCAGTATAAATACATATATCTTGTGCATTATCGCAATATATCTCCAACAGCTCCCATTTGGAAAACATGACTGCTAAAAATACAGCCTTACTGCCTGGTGCCTCTGTGTGCCATAGTGGTTGCTGAAGGCACTGAAACAGACACTGCTTGAGGGCCTTGAACAAGACAAGGGATAGATAGTGGCTTTAACAACCGTTATTGCCCAAAGCACAGGGCTAAGGCTATTAGTAAATTCCATCCACTGAGGGTACAATGTTCAGAATGTGCACCCACCCCAACCACCATGTAGAGTGACCACATACATAGCCCTAACTCCAATCTAAAAAAATAGCATCAGTTTCCTTACCTTTAACACTGGTGTTTGCTGGGTCGTAGTGGGATGAAAGAGCAGCAAAGGAGGTTGGGGCCCCTTGTTCTTCTTCCAAAAATTAGGTAATGGTTCAGGTTGTCAGGCTTTACCAGGTGCTGAAAATACAAATATAACAATTTATTTTTGAAACATTAGGGTAATCAATCAAAGACTGGGGGAAAAACATAACGCTCCAATTTTTACCTTGCAGTTTGCATGCAGCTCTTAGATGACAGTTAATAGCTCACTGTTGTATGTTAGGATTTTAACTTACAAACTGCAAGTAACAAAAGGATCTCTCTGACAAAAGCAGTGACTCACTGACCTATTTACATCATGTGCATTTTGTGATCTGCATCAGGTACATGTTCTTTGCAGCAGGCACATTAACCTTCTGCGCTACCTTTCCATGAGTCAAAACTTCCACTAGACAAAAATCTGATCTCTCTCTAGGAAAAACATTAACCATCAGCGTTATCATGACATTTTTATTGTCTCTCGTCAGGTGGCCGCTTGCTAAATCGCTTTGAGAAAAAGTGCCGAATAAGGGCCATCGTAACTTAATGGAACGCTTGAGTGTGCAAGGATGACAAGCTGAGTGGACATTACTTAATGCCTCGAGTTACCCCAGGTTGTTTCCGGCCAATAACTTAAGTTGAGGAAGTGCTTCAGAGCCGAGTACTTCCCTGCGCTCACACAGCAGGTTGTAACTTGCACAACATGTTTTGTGAGTAGGTGACAGGGCACGGAACAGAGCTGCATGTATTTTAAATGTTATAATTATGCTGAGCTCTTCCGTTAATTGGCCTATCTCATCTGGCTTTTAACTTTTTATGCTGCTCACCTGCTCATTACCGCAGCCATTTAATTCAATTAGCACCTTAATTACAGGAACAGCAATGTCTTCTGATAGCCATTATTAAAGACTCTTTAATAATGGCTATCAGTACGTTTATGCTTTTATGCTTGATTCAGGAAATGTGTTATGAAGAGGTATACAAGTATACTCACTCAGGCGGCAAAGCAATGTGTACAGTTGGGTGTGGCTGACAGGTGCTCAGAGAGGACAGGAGGCAGAAGCATGCTCAAAGAGGGAAGGGGCAGAGGTGTGCACACAGAAGGAAGCAAAGAAGTGCACTCATGAGACGCGCAGAGGTACGCAGACATGCTGGCACGGGGAGGCAGAGAGATGCATGCAAGAGACGCTGAGAGGTGCAACGCGGGGGTGGGGAGGCACATAGATGCGCACAGCACCAAGGAGACATGGGGTGTACAGGTGCACAGAGGAATGCATAGGAAGGCACAGAGGTGCACAGAGCGGGACGCAGAGACAAGTGCACAGAAGCAAGGCTGAGAGGTGCAACTGGAGGAGCAGATTCTTGCACATAGAGGTAAGGACACAGGGGTGTACAGGTGGACACTGGATGGCATAGGAAGGCACAGAGGGGCACAGAGCGGGAGGCAGAGAGGAGTGCACAAAAGAGAGGCCAACAGGTGCAACGCGGGGGTGGGAGACAGATCGATGCACACAGAGGGAAAGAGAGAGGGATGTACAGGTGCACACTGGAGGCCACCGGGAGGCAGAGGACTCACAGACGGAGGCATAGAGGTATGCATACAAGAGAGGCTGTGAGGTGCAACGCGGAGGTGGGGACAGATTGGTGCACTGAGAAGGAAGGACACAGAGGGGTGTACAGGTGAACACGGGAGGCCACCGGAGGCACACAGGTGCATACAGCGGGAGGCGGAGAGCAAAAGGAGGGACAGATTCTTGGAGATAGAGGTAAGGGCAGGGGGTGTACGGGTGGACACTGGAGGACATAGGGAGGCACTGAGGTCACACAGCGGAGGTACCGAGAAACTCACACAAGAGAGGCCGAGACGTGCCACACGGGGCACGGGGGAGCATATTGGCTCACACAGAGGGAAGGAGACAGAGGGGTGTACAGGTGCACACAGGAAGGCTCGGGGGAACAGGTCACATAGCTGAGGCGAAGAGGCACGCACACAAGAGAGGCTCAACACGAGGGATGTGGCCGATTGGGGCACACAAGGGACGGAGACGGGGGGTACTACAGGTGCATGCAGGAGGGCACAGGCCGCAGTCTCGCCTATGGGGATCAGGCACCCCCAGAACTTCAACACCTCCAGTCCTGCCACAGGCCTGTAACTTACAGGCCTGGCAGGAGGTGTGAAGTTCTGGCGTCGCCTGATCGGCATAGGCGAGACTGTGCAGGGGATCCGATTCGCCCTACAAGGAATTTGGAAAACTAACTGAGGGCCTGGCGGCGGCCCACCCAGCCGAGCAATGGACTGAGTGACTCCGAGTCCGAGGGGGAGCACGTGGGGTGGGGTCAGTGACTGGCCAGCCTAGCAGTTCTCCTTTGCTGTCATCTCTCCAGGGTCTAAGCGTTACGTAGTGTATACAATTGGCGCGGCGGGGAGGAGAGGAGGCGTTAGGGCAATATAACCCTCTGATGGGAGCTTGTCTTACCACTGTGGTATCGTATCGAAGCAGCACCTCGTGGCCACATGCGCATAGGAGCGGACTGGACCTTCCAGTCCCCTCCTATGCACATGTGGCCACGAGGTGCTGCTTCGATACGATACCACAGTGAGTAAAGACAAGCTCCCATCAGAGGGTTTATTTTATTTGCCCTTAATGCCTCCTCTCCTCCCCGCCGCGCCAATTGTATACACTCAGTGTACCCGGACCCCTCTGCCCCCGGCCCTCAGACATATCCCCCACACCCGGGACCTCACAAAGTCAATCATACACAACCATTATGTGTACACATAATATACGAGGGCCGGCCAGGAGCCGAGGCCCGAGCCCCTGCGAAATACTGATGCGCTGCGCCGGCCCGGGTCACACAGAGGGGGCCCCCGCCCGACTCTTACTTTTCAACGAACAGATTCTAAATCTCAACGATGATCAGGATCTTGGTGACGGAATGTGGATTATGTGGAATGATCCAACAACAACAATTGAGCCACAAGTTCAACCATGGCTGAGCGACTCGGACTGGTCGCGAGGAATGATGATCAATGATCTCGGAGTCTGAGTACGTCACACGAGCCACGAGCAATAGACACCGGCACGAGGTCTGTGTGGTGTCGTGACGCACTGCTGCGCTGCGACGATAGCGTAGGAATGAAATGGCCAATCACTACTGCATGGCTTCACATAAGCCACAGTGATTGGCCATACAAGTGCGGCAGTGCCACCACCCACGCGTGGCACCCAATACTGCTTATGCCTGCCCTCAGGCTCAGGCTGCGCGGTGTCTCAGCCAATCCTGGCGCTGCATTAGCAGTGCCAGGATTGGCTAAGAGCAGGGTTACTCCCCGCCCATTATGAGACCCGGGGGCTGCTGTATGAAGCACCCTCGTGTCCCTCGCCAGTCGCTCTGCTAAGGGGAAGGTACTAGTGTGCGCATGTTCGGGCTGGTCATAAAAATGACCAGCCCAAAAACGGACATGCGCACTACTGCTGCAGCTGCGCTAATAGTGCCGCACTGAGTCTGTCACTCAAGCTGCCGCAGCCCCACCCCCTTCAGCGCCGTCCGATTGCCTCGAGTCGGGCGGGTCCCGGTAGCGTATTCAGCGAGACTGCAAGACTTTGTTTTACTGAAGTTGGTGGCAATAAAATTTTAGCGTGACGGTCGGTGCATGGGTCCATGTGGCTTAGTGGGGCAACCCCCCAATGGACGCACCGCCACTGCCGTGGGACTCCCACCATGACGACGGGGAAGATTCAAGCATGTGAATCTATAAAAGATACAATACTGGAGAAGCAGTACATTCTTCTTCACACATCTTCCGAAACCTAAACATGTAGAATACCCTGCCTTCAAAATACTACTATTATAGCCTCGTGCAAAATGAAGATACTAAATCCCCAAAGGGTAAACACCACAGCTGCCTTCATCATTCAAGCAAGACCATGCAAATTTAAATAGCAATAGCAAGGTGTTTGTTCTCCCCCTCTACCTGCCCCGTCCCTGTTTCTTTTCCCTTTCCCACCTGCCCCACACATATTTATTTTCCATCTCCCATCCGCCCCCACCCCACCCACCATCTGCCCTCTCTTTGCTTTTATCACCTGCCCCATCTTTTTTACCATTCTGTTTTTCACCCTCACCCGTCCTCCCCCTCAACACCCGCACCCGCTTGCCAAAGCCAACAGTTCTCCCATGGGTGAAATGTTCTGGCTTTGCCAATGCTTGCTTTAACAATGCATGTCCGCTAGCAAACCATTAAAGAGGCCCATCTTGAGAAACATATATTTTCTATGACTAGGGGTTGCTTACAGTTCTGCATTTAGACCTTTCTGCTTCTCACTGTGATGACTTTACTTGCATCTGTATAAATAATTCATCAAATGTTGATGCACATTGTGCAGACTAACTAGTCATGCAAGTCTCACAATACTGATGAATATATTTGCATGAAATGTTTGAAATGCCTACATGTATATTATCTCCTGATCAGCTTTTCCATACCTGCATTTAATTTAGTAGGTAGTGATTGCACTGACGGGCCTTGATGATTTTTTCTTATTATAATAGGCTAGCTGCCTGTTTCTGTAGGATCATGCGCTTGAACAGTAATGCATAAATATGCTTTACCAACTCTACAAATTAGTAATTTAAATCTCTCTTTACCTTAAGCACCATTAACATTTCTCTATGCAGTTACTCGTAAATCCTATGGGGGAGATTTACAAAATCTCCACGCAACGCAGCGCAGCCCCCCTGCGAGGCTGTGCTGCATTGCGCAACAGGGAGGGAGCAGGAGAGCGCCATATCTTCACAGATTTGGCTCTCTCCTCCCATTTCCCTTGCGCCGGCGCTGATTTCAGCTGCCGTGCGCCATTCACACACCTTAGCGCCGTAGCGCTAGGGTGTGTGCATGAGTGTAGCATAGGTTTTGTACAGGAAGGATAGCCTTCCTGTACAAAATACTATTCTAGGCATGATGCAAAGCTTTTCCCACTTTGTATGCGTGCTGCACAATGCAGCACGCATGCAAAGTCGGAAAAGGAAGGAGAAATGAAAGCATTTCTCCTTCCTTGAGCCTATTTGAAAAGGGCGCAGTTTTCTCACACTAAACCCAATCTACTGTTTTTAATAAATTGAGTTTAGCATGAGAAACCTTGGGTGGTTGCATGGGAACGCCCATGCACCACCCTTGGTACGCCCCCATGACGAAAATTAATGCGCTGCTTTGCATACTTTTACGTTATTTCCAGCGCTAAACAAGTTTAGCGCTGGAAAGTTAATTAGGAAAAAAAAGATTTAGCGCTGTTTAGTGTCACTTTTGTGACGCAAACATGGCGCAAAATCTTAGTAAATCTCCCCCTTTGTTTATTGTGATAGCAATATACATTTTAGACGTTTCATATATCCCATGCTGTCCCCCCTCCAGCATAACTGTACTCAGTGTTTAATTTGAGCTGGTGGTTTCCGGTGCTCCTCGGCACAGCACTTAATTGGCAGCACCAGCACTTATGACTGCTGCCACATGGTGGCGCTGTTTGCCTAATTTAGAGTTAACCCAACAACAGTTGTTTGCTAATTCAATATACGTTAAAAATGACTTATTCATCCAGCCCTTGCTAATTTAATAGGTGTAAGGGCCTGGAATAGTCTAAAATGTCACACTTGTAGCTTGTGGTGGTTTGGTAATGTCATTGGCCGCGCTGGCATTGGCAATGGGTAGTGTAGGCTGCAGTGGTCTCCTGATGAGGGCCCTGGCACTTAATTTTTCACAAATTAAGCAGACTGTATTAGACATGGAACTACATCTCAGATACTTCTTTTATCGACATGTAGGGCACCATGAATAACCATTTAACTTTCCAATAGGCGCATGACCCCTGTGTCCTGAAGTGTGTCCCTTCGACTGAGAGAGTTGGTGGGCTACCACAAGCACTCGAGTGGACCTGCACCTTTGTTGCTTATATGTGTGGGATATTCATCAGATGATGTAAAGGAATCGGGGGCATGACAGACCCTGCTCTACAGAAAGGAGTTGGGGTATTGAAGACCCCTCTTTCTGTCATTTCCGGCTATCAGACCAAATGATGTGATCACTTACCTGAAAATAATCCAATACCAGCTGAAATTGGCAGATGACAGGAGTACACTGAAGCATCCTGGAGAGTACTTTCCTTTGAGTCTGCAGGGGTCTCCAACAGCTGCTTGTTGTGAGTCTGCAACTTCCTCTGGGCAGGTAGAAGATCTTGGGTTTGTTCTAGAAGAATGAGAATGGGTCCACATGTATCTCGCTATGACGTCATGCATCCGCATGTCTTCGTGTGAGAATTCAAATAGTTTGCGTTACTTCACGTGAAAAAAGCCATGCATAGTTATGACAGTTTGGAAACTATGATAAGCTACATTTCAACTTATGGGTATTTGTTTGGGGTGTTGTAGCAACCTGATTTAGATTGGGATATGTTACTAGCATTTGTATACCATGCCATTTAGGGGCAGATACACAATATACTCAAGCAGCACTGTGCAGCAGGGGCAAATGCTGCGGTGCACTGCATACAAAGGAGAGAGGAGGAGACCGGCCCATTTACATTAAAATTGGACTCTTCTCACCTTTCCTTAATGTCAGCTCAGTTTACAGTTGCTGCGTGCCACAGCGACACCATAGTGCCTTGGCGCAAGGGTGCCTCCGTGAGTCTAGCATGGGTTTTGTACTGGAATGGTACCCTTCCAGTTCAATGTAATATGCAAAGACACACTTTTACCCTTTAGGCTTTTTGTATGTGTGATATGAAGTGCAGCATACGATAATATTTGCATGAGGAAGGATTCATGATTGCATTTGTCCTTAATTGTGCAATTTTCATGAGGGCATGGTTTAGTGACACTAAACCCTGTGTATTCACTTTGGTGAATTGGGTTTAGCATCAGATAGCTTGGTAGATTGCATGGGAACACCCATGCTTCCCCTCCTTGGCGCAAAGTACTGGTAAGCAAAGCAATGCACTACTTTGCATTACCTTCATGGTATTTCCAGCGCTAAACATGTGTAGCGCAAGTAACTAAATTTAGATGATTATGCTAAGTACATTGGTCATTATCTCTTGTTGGCTGTACAATATTAAACACCTCACAATGTCTGGTGAGGCAGATAGGGCAGGAAAGAAGAGGCACACACAAGTATTACGCCCTATATGTGATTCTGATGAATTAGGGTTAATGATGTATTATGTAGTATGTGACCTCCCTAGGATGTTGGGTGCTGGAGGGCTATTGCACAGGGATATTCACTAAATGAGAGGACAAATAGGTGGTCACGTGTTGCCTTTAGGGTATCTCAGATCCATGGTGTGGAACGTACCTTGAAACAAGTCGAGCACTGATGGGCGGTGTGAAAAAGGGCCTCTTTTGACATGGTTAGACCCCCCTTTTTGCCTGGTATTGATGTGATTTCGATAGGTCCCCTGTGCCTGTGCTTCTTCCCTAAAAACATATCCACAATTGGTACTTCTGCCCCCTGTAAGTCCCTAGTAAATGGTACCCTGGGTACCCAGGGCCTGGAAGCTGAAGAGGGTCCCCTGGGACCCCCTCTCTAGGACCATGCTACTGCCCTTGAAGCTTGCATGCCCCTGTGAGGTGAAAAATGACAAAGCAAAGTTGACATGACACCCTGCCTGAGTGCCATGCCAGCCAGCACTACCCAACGGTATAGGTAAGTCACCCCTCTAAGGCAGGGTGCACTATACCACAGGTGAGCGCATATCTGCATGAGTAGATATGCCTCTACAATACTTTAGTCAATTCTTAAATATTGTAAGTGCCAGTGAAGCCATAAGGGGTACATGGGGCTGAAACTCGACAACTCAAGTTCCCCAGCACCTTGATGGCTTCACCAAACCATGAGTGATTGGGACCAAACAACTCCTTGTAATAAATCCCCCCTGATGCCAGTGAGAGCTTTATTAAACCATTTACTCAAAGGGCAACTCAGAGGTGCTCCTGAAAACCTACTGACCCTGGTGTGGTCACTGACTGGTTTTAGGCAGCCTGCCACACACAGACATGTTTCTGGACTCCTGGGTGGAGAGCCTTTGCTCTCTGGGACCAGAAACAATGCACATCCTTGGTGGAGGTGTGAAGGGGAAGCTTCAAAGGCCTGCCGCCTTTGTAATGGGACCCCCAGCCTCTGATTCTAGCAGCCGTAGGCAGCCCCCGGTTTACATCCCCACTTTGGGTGGGAAACCCGGCGTGAAAACTTAAAAGGACTTTGAAGTGTGCCCACTTTTGCCAACCCCACCGCTCAGGTGGAGGAGGCGAAGTTAAGCACACTTTTCAGTCCCCTCCATCTTGGAGATGAGGGTACTCCTCCAATCAGGGCTTGGACTATGCCCTCTCCCACAGAAGGGTGGTATAATAGAGAGTGTAGTCACCCCAGGTGAGGTGCCCATCAGCCCTACTTATTACTCCGCTAAAACACCTCCTAAATCTAGTATTTAGGAGGCAACCTCAGACCTTGAAACTAGCAACCTGTGACCTAAGAAGAAGGATGAAGAAGACACTATGCAGCGAAGCCTGAAGACGACTACTGACTTAACCCCAGCCCTAACGGCCTGTCTCCAGCTTCAAAGACCTTGCAAGAAGACAATGCCTGTCCTGCAGCCACCAACTTCCAGAAACCCAAGGAACACTGCCTTTTGACAAAGACCAGAACTCCAGAGGACATCGGTTCTGTCCCCAAGAATCCAATACCAAGGATTCCAGTGCCAGCTGGAACCGCGAGTCCTGACCACTCTGCACTCGCCGCTTATGGCCCGTGTCCAGGTGGCCACCAACCCAGAACAGGTTCCCCAGCTATCCTGGCCTCAAGTCCAGCATTGGCTGTCCCCTCCTGGACTCCACGACAATGATTGCAGCCTGAATCCAGAGGCTCCCCTGACCACGGCCTGCTCCAGTAAGAAGACTCTGACGTCTAAAGGCACCCCGGCACCCAAACCCCTGGGCCTTGGTGAGCTGACTCAACGGTGCTCCTACAACCCCCCACATCTCTACTTACCTTTGCTGTTGTTGGTCTCCCTCCTGCAACCTCCGGTGCGATGCCTGCAGCCTGTTTGCCCAAAGCAAGTTCTCTATTAAAAAGCATTGGGTGCACAACTCTGAATTTGCACCCTGCACCCGGCCACCCCTGTGCCGCTGGTGGTGTATGCTTGGTGCTGCTTTGTGCCCCCCCCCCCCCATTGCTGGTTCTAACCCCTGATGGAGCAGGGTAAATGAAAAAAATGTTTAACCTCCTAATATTTACGTTGAATAATTAACGCACATGTTCGTCTTGGTAAAATAACCAACCATGTATGTGTCATGATAAGGGCTATGGGTAACACGCTATATCCGTGCAAACTAATCTACTTACAATTGTTAACGTGAACAACTTAAAATTAACAATTTGCGTACTAATTAGAATACTATTGCATGTTTCGTGCTTTAAAGTAAACTGTCTGGTGGCAAAATAAAGCGGTTGGTAAGTAAGGAAAAGCTTTATATGTCGCTTTGGCTAGGTAATACCTAATTGGGGCACGTAGAATGACGGGAGGGAAACGAAAAGGCTTATTTTCTTTATTCTTAACTATGTTTTGTTTATCTTTATAATAGTTCGCTTAGGCCGTTGTGCTGCGATGTAAAAATGGCTGCTGAAGCAAATAAACTAGAGTGCGCAGGCTCAGAAAATGGCTGCCGTGAGCAAGCAAAGATCATGTGACTGCCCCAAAGCTTTGGATGGAAGCGTGGTCAAGGCCGTGATGACCTTATTACATCAACATGTGCCAAAGAATGACTGAGCGAAAGGCGTGAGAAGCTGCAACGAACAGATGAATAGACAATGAACTGTCCAATTTAAAAGTATCGGAAAAAGATACAAAAGAGACTAATGTGCGGATGGGTAATGTCATGAACCTGTGAGAAAATAGCCGAAGAATGAACTTTTACAAAAATCCGGATAAAGCAAGGATATTCATAATGAGATGTATGCCGACCCGAATGGACCAATTAGAGAGAATCTCGCCCACCAAGATGTAACATTTTCACTTAGTAAGCTAGTATTAGGGTATAAGAAGGCCTACTTTGGGGAGGGGAATTTAATGCTTTTTTGAATGCTGTTTTGAACGCGTTCGGATGCTATTGCTTTTGCTGGTGTTGCTGCTGTTTTTATATTTTTATTGAGCTCGGGACATTGCTGATAGAAAACCTTTTGCTTTAATAGATTTTTCCATTTTTTAAATATTAATTAGACCTATTTAGTCTTAAATACTGAGAAGGGAAAGGAACTGAATTGTGGCGGGGAACACCATATAGGTGATCCGTCGAGAAGGCCTGTTCTTTAAAGGACAGATAGACAGTTTTTCGGGAGTTCTATGCTGTGATCTGAAATCTTTGCTGTGACGAACGCTATTTTTCCATCTAATAGGTATGCATTGCAATTTCAATTTATTCTTATAATAATGACAAGTGTAATAATTTGAATAATAAATTCATACTTATTTCATGCCTCCAAAATTTAGATAAAAACTATTACTTTAAACCAATGAGTCTGTGGTTCTTTAGCTCAATAATAAATGTAATTGTATTAAAAGGTTTATAGTGATTGAGCTGGTCTTAATCACCATCTACTGATTCCTACTAGTTGGTCCATCGACCAATGAGCGGAATACCTTAAGGTCTTGAGAAGTATTATGTCGTTTTAAAAGGTATCCCGTCTCCTTCCAGCAAAATCATTTACTGTTTTCTCCTAGGTGAAACGGATGAATTCCAGGTAATATAGGAGAGAGTGAATGTTTATGCGGTGTTATGGGCCCCACCGTCATATGGATATAAGTTGTGGAAAAAGGGATATTTGTACCTGGACGTCCAAGACACGTAGGAGAAGAATTTTTATTGATAGCGCTGGATCAGATTTCTTGGTAGCAGAGTTATGGTCACTATAGATTAGTTTGGTGATTATTGATTATTGGTTATTTTATGTATAACACTTCATGTTGTATTGTATTGCGTTATATGTAAATTGAAAAGTTTGAAGCTTCTGGGAAGTAGGAAGTGGACATGTGTGGCAAGAGAAGTCATATGGAATAGTGCATTGTCTGAATTCATATTGGTGATAACACAGGTTGTGTTATGATAGAGACATTTTCCGTACAAAAGGTGTGTGAGTGAAATTGCAACCGGTTTTCTTGTGAAACTCTGGCCTTAATTCTCAGGAGCAGTGTAGTCTCCACATGTGTTTTATCCCCAGAGAAACGGGTTTACCCCTTGCTTGAAAGAAGGGTAAGGTAGAGGGAAGTGCTACACTTATCGAAAGAAACTGTATTCTTGCGAGATAGAATAAAACTGTCACTTTTGTTAGCGAAATCTGACAATGGAAATGTGTTTTTAATGTCGTAACTAACCAAGAATAGTGAAAAATACATTTCCGATAATTTTTGTAAAGGAGGGGTCAGGAGCAGAGCTGACGTTGACAAAAAGCCGCGCTGGGATTGGACAGTGCACTAGTTATATAGAAGCTTCTGATTGGTGCGCTGGTGTGAGACGCGCTAGGATTGGATGAATAAGCAGTGACGTAGAAGCTTTGGATTGGAGAGTTGGTGTGAGTCGCGCTGTGATAGGTCCGAATAACGCATAGAGAAATAGCGTTGAGTTACGGACTCTGAGAAGGGAAAGAGATTGTGAATTATGGCTTATTATGAGTATGGTAGAGAGAAAACGTCGTGGATGACGAAAGTTAAGAACTTTTTTAAGAAAGACAAAAAGGTAGTGACTAGGGAAGGACAAGAAATTCCTCCGCCGAAATCACCAGCTTCGCATATGATGCTGAAATACGGATATCATACTTGCATATGGTTAGAAAATTGGACCAAATATACTCAAAATGATGGAGCATTAGCTTTTCCTGAGAATGGTTCATTCAGTGTAGCTGTACTTAGGAATTTGAGGGAGAAAATGACGATGCTTGAGCCTAAACCTAGACCGACACAGTTTGAAGCTTTAAGTGAATGGGAAGATGAGATGTATGAACGAGAAAGATTCAGAGGAATAAGGAATCATGAGTTTCTACCCGGAAGGTTATGGGGAGTGAATCATGAGGACAGAATAAAACGTTGGAGATATGCTAATATGACAGGAGGTTTGTTTCCAGCTTTTACAGCTGAAGAAGTAGCAAGGAGAAAATGTACAGAGAAAAAGAAGCATCTAGTTACTGGAAGAGATGGGTATGGTGGTAGTGAGACAGATGATGAATTGCTGGAAAATATTTTAAACAGTAACCCACCTCCATACCAGCAGAATCCTGCAGTGGTGACACCTAATGCACCGCCAATGGAAACTGGGAGGAATAAAATGCCAGAACAGAGATGCAGGATAAATAGGTCACAAGATCAATTGAAAACCCCACAAAGCGAGAAAGTTGAAAGTGACAATACAACTGAATTAGCAAAAACCACGAGAGAATTGACTGAAAAGATAAGAGAACTAACAATGAATATGGAAGCTGTAACTGTACCGGTAACAATAGGTCCAGTAATACCAGTCTTTGAGAATCAGAAGATAGAAGAGCATTCTTTAGTCATTCCCATGAATTCGAATTTGCAAAGAAGGAGAGAAGGGATGGAATTAGACAATGAAGGTGCAAGAAATCTAGTTAGTTCATATAGACCCAGCCCACCTACTAATTTGACGGTGAATGAGAGTGAGTTTAGGAGAATTCCTATGGGAACTAAGTCTGCAACAGAGACACCAGAAAGAAGTAAAAACTGGATAGAATTAAATAGTACACCTGTAGGTCCGACTCCGGACGAATTGAATGAGTGGATGAAGACCCTGCAAAAGAAAGAGACAGAACCAAAACCATTGGATGTAATTAGGTTAAAGATAGATATGGAGGAATTGATTTTAGGGACAATTGGTACAGAAAAACTGAAAACTTACCAGGACGATGAGATAATGTTTTTATGTAAGAGCATTACATGGAGAGCTAGAAACTTACATGACAAGTTAGAAGAAGTAGCTAGTGAACTAGGAGTAGAATTTGTAAAGGTGAGAAGTTTGCAGAAACCATATAGAGTAGATTTTTGCGAGAAAGATATAGAAAATTTGAACACATCAGAACGATTAACCCAAATAAAATAATTGATTGTTTTATTAAGAAAATGGGGTGATGTGGATAGATGGAGAAGCAGATAGACTAAAAGGAATGAGAAAACGACCGATAAAGCGTCTTTGGCTTTTGCGGTGACAGACAAGGAACCAGTTGTGAGGGAGTACCCGATGAGAGAAACTCCAGGAGGTAGTTATGTGCATGTCCCCTGGTCTAGACAAGATATACTGTCATTTACAAATGACTTCCCAAAATTGAGAGAAAAACCAGTAGAATGGTACAGACAAGTGGAGAGGTTTGTTAAGGTTTCAAAAGTGCTATGGATAGATTTGGATGGATTATTTGACATAGTAGTACCAGCTGATTTGTGGACAGAGTGTAAGATTACCATTGATTGGCCGACTGTAGAATATCCAAGAGATGCAAAAACAGGAGCGCCAGGACCCGAAGTGATGAGGAAATATGACCAAGTTATTACCTTTTTGAAAAATAAAATCCCACCTGATTCAGCGCTAACAATAAAAATAATTTCTCCTATTATGCTTTGGTCATCCAGGTGCAATTATTTCTCTAACACACACACTATATCCATATGACGGTGGGGCCCATAACACCGCATATACATTCACTTACTCATTTGTTCCCTGGATTTCCTCCGTCATGAAACCTAGGAGAAAAACGATTTGCTGGAAGGAGACGGGATACCTCTTTTATAATGACTTAATATTTCTCATTTGCTTTTAGGGTATTCCGCTCATTGGTCAAAGGACCAACTAGTAGGAATTAGTTGATGGTGATTAAGACCAGCTCAATCACAATGAACTCTTTTACCATTCCATTATTAATCATTATGCTAAAGAAAATCACTGAGTCATTTGTTTAAAGAATAATAAAGTTTATATAAAGTTTGAATGCATGAAATTTAGATTAAGCTTATTATTCAGATCATTGCATTTATCATCATTATAAGAATAGTTTGAAATTGCATGGCACTTTTATTAGACGGAAAAACGAGGTTATCATACTAAGAACTCTATAGATCAACCTATCTATCTCTCTGGGGAAATCCTAATAATTCTAATAAAATCTATCAATAAAAGTTCTCCTAAAGCAGCATCTTTATACTCAACTGGAAAAGGAAAATAACAGCAGCAGCATCAGCTCGTCAACATCAGCAACCGCAAACTCTCCCATCTACAGCATCTAACTTCTTCAGCATCTCCCGCAGCATCCCGCAGCATTCTATTCTCTAGCATTCTAACCCCTCCCACCAAGAGTAGGTCTTCTTATACCCTAATTCTAGCTTACAGCATAAAATGTTTCTTCTTACATGGCGCGATTCATTCTCATTGGTCAAAAACTCAGGTCCATATACATTTTAATCAAACTTCCTGGTCTTAACCAGTTCCGTGTGGAATGTCCATGCAAGCATCGTTTCCCACAGTTCATGCACTTGCTCATCCGTTTCGATCAGTCCAAATTGTATCTTTTTCTGCTACATTTTGTGTAATACAGTTCCGTCTATTGATTTAACCAGGCTTCTCACGCTTCTTGCTGATCATCTTGGCACACATCTGCTCAGAAGGGTCACAGCAGCCTTGACCATACTTTCATCTTAGCCTCTCGGCATCAGCACGTGATCATCCCTTTTCCACAGCCTCTCTCCTCTATCACATGGTCTCATCCGCTCATGCGCACTCTAGTAACTCGCGGCCATTTTATATTGCTGCTCGGCAGGCCTAAGCGCACTATTTTCAAAGATAAACAAAATGTTATTAAAACAAAGAAATATAAACCCTTTCGTTTCCCTCCCGTCTTTCTACGTACCCCAATTAGGTATTACCTAGCAGAAGCAACATATAAAGCTGTCCCTTACTTACCATCGCTTTATTTTGCAACCACACGTTTTATTTAAAAGCACAAATCATGCATTTTATTATTATTTTAGTACGCAAATATTATGCTATGTTAGAAACGTAAACCATTATAAGTCAATTCATTTGCACACTGAATTGCGTGTTACCATTAACCCTTAACATACATTGTTGGTTATTTACTTAAACGAACATGTTTATTAATATTGTACGGAAATATTAGGAGGTTACATTTTTTATATTTACCCTGCTCCATCAACTCCCCCCTTTGGTGATTTTTAATATCACCACAAAATCCCAAGTTATACAATTTTCTCAGACAGCATATATCTTTTATCCATTTGCTTTTGTTAGTTTACACAACTGTATCCCTTTCAACTTGTTTCTTCGTTTTCTTGTACATGTTCTCTTTTATTTCTTCTAACTCTATTTCACCCATTTCTCTCTCTCTTTCCTTGTTTATCATGTTTTCTTTTTCTATCTTATTCTGCCTTCTTCTTCTCTTTATACATGTTATTGCAAGCTTCAGTACTAATATTATTATTATTATCATGGTTGCTACTATTATAACTTTCCCTATTATTAATCCACTCATTCTTGTTAACCAATTTGTTACAGAAGAAAACCCTCTACCAAGTTTTCCCCACACACTTTCAACCTCCAGTGGAACAAGTTCTTTGTGCAAATTTGTAATATTTGTTATATACTTCTGTATATTTTCGCTCTTATCTGGAATGTAAGTGCAACAATGTTGGACTTTCAGTATTCCACAGACTCCGCCCTCTTTTGCCAAAAGAATATCAAGGGCAAGACGATTTTGCATCACCATAGCTCTCATGGCAACCATCTCGGTATTTACCATTAAGAACCCTCCAGCAGTATCTGTAGATAAACGATCTACCACTGTGGATAATTTCCGAATTCTAAATGCATTCAAAGATATTCCCACTGCTGGTATCAATGCACCAAAAATATCACCTACTATCTCTGAAAAACGTTCCCTTTTTCTACGTGTAAAGGTATTTATCATTTTGTGTGTTCCTTTTTCTTTTCTACCCACATGAAAAATCTTTGGAAAGACCAGGCCTAAGTAACATGACCCATACCAATGGTCCCGCAACCTATAATAAGCCCTATTCCCGCAAACATAATAAATCCCTGGAAATATTGGATCTTTTCCCCCTTTAAATCCTCATCTACCTAGAATTTGGTAATTGTCATGGCAATTGCTGGAACCCACAAAATAATTGTCATATCTTGTCTTATTTCTTCTAATGCACAACCTTCCCTGTTGGGGCCAATCCAGAGTCATAGCTGCATTTGTCTTTTTCTTGTCATGATGGTCTTCCTCAAACGCCCAAAGAGGTGTTTTTGTCTCTTCTATCACTTTTCTTTGAAATTTCACTCTTCTCTCTTCAACCATTTCTAAAAATACCTTTTCTTCCTTCTTTAACTCACAGGTAAGGTTGTACCTAATTATACTATCTAATGTTAAAATCTTATCTTCTAAGAAATATTCACCAAACGTCTTTCCCTCTTTTATTTTGTTAAGCTCGGGAACTACAGAAACCTTTGCAAAAATCTTATTTATATCAGTGTAATAATATTCTAATCTATCTGTTTTATAAAATAAACTTGCTAAAACACTACATGTTATTCCATACGTCAAAGGGAGGTGATGATAAGTCACACCCTCTGCTACAGATGCAGGCAACTGCATACAAACATAGCAATCTCTTACATCCATTGTTTCTACATACTCATACAAGAATTTAGTAAAAACGTTCTTTAGAAAAATCTGTTATTGATTTGTCCTTATGTAATTCTGCACTACTCTTTAAAATAACTGGCTCTTGAGTGTTAGCTCCTTTTTCTTTCTCAGTGTTATTAGAATTTTCCACTACAGCTAAACTAATTGGAATAGTTATTGCTAAAACCACCCATACTGTTATTAATAAACCTGTACAAAAACAGCACATCTTGCACCATCTACTTAAAAACTCACATCTACACTTTCTATCTCTAGTATTCTCCATTTTGTCTTCTAACCTTTTTATTTGTTTTCTAGAAAATTGTGTCACTACACCTCAGAAATGACTTGCTTGCCACTCTGTACTTCCAATATTTTATCTTTGCTTGGTACTTTCTTTTAATTCTTTTTCAGAATTCTTTCTCTGTCACATCCGGTAAAATTTGTCAGTTCAGTGTTTTGTCAAATCCGGTAAACTATCTAAACTTCTTCAGGTTTTGTTGCTTCAGGTTTGTTGCACTTCACTTTCTCCCATCAGGTTTCTTTGTTCTGGGTTTTTGTGAGTGTTCAATTCTTCTTTATGACTAGTCAAAGCACGATACAACCATTCAGGCGATCTATATTTCTGATTTACTTTCTTTATTCTTTTCGTTTTCTGCAAGTGTTTTCCACCTTGTTTTTCTTGTTCTTTTTGACTTGTTATTTCATTCACTTGTTCAGCACTTTTCCCATCCAACCTTATGATTCTGTATCTTAATTTTCTTACTTCGTTGGGCCAATTGTCTCCTTTTCTTGGCCTTTTTGCTTCACTTCCTTTTTCCTCTCTTTCTGTTTTCCAATTTCTTTTTCTTGTCTCTAGTTTTTCATTTCTTTCTTCTCCACTTTCTTCAGACTCTGTTTCAATTCTTTCGTTATTTCCTCTTATTTTGAAGCTTATAATTTCACTTTCATCTACTTGTGGTTCTTTTCTTATCTTCCTTCGTTCACCTATTTCTGTCCCTCCTCGAGGTTCTTCCGAATTTGTGTCAGTCTCTCTATCTGCTTCTAAAATTCCCTGTTCTTGTGTTTGACTATCTGTCCCTACTACTCCTCGGGGTTTTTCCGATTTTTCTAGCTTTTGGTTTGAAACTCTCCCTTCTTCATCTATTAATATTATCTTCGAAGGAATTTTTCCACAACTTGTACTTGGTTGCTCACTGTCACTATTTTCTGGCTCAGTTTCTTCTCTTATGCTTTCAAAATTCCACTTTCTTTTTAGAATTTCTTCACCTTCCGAATGTTCTGTATCAGATTCTGAACTGGTGTCAGATATTTCCAGATGTCGACTTACAGGTCGATCTTCAAATTCTGGAACTTCAGCTATTTCTTCTATTTCCTCTTCTTCTTCTATCGTTGCACTTGTAGTTGGGTCTTCCAGATGTCGACTTACGGGTCGATCTTCAGGTTCTGGCACCCTGTTTGTCTCCTCTTCTCTTTCTGATGCTGAACTGTTATCTGATATTTCCAGATGCCGACTCACATGTCGATCTTTAGGTTCTGGAACTCTGATGGTGTGGCTGGCATGTACCCAGTGTTTCACTCCTGCACACTTGACTGCAGTGGTCGTCACTAGGATCACTTGTCGTGGTTCGTCCCAGCGAGGAACCAAACAGTTTCTTCTCCGGTGGACTTTTATTCGAACCCAATCTCCTGGATTCAAGTCGTGAGCTGGTTTTCTTTCAAGAGTGGTCGCATCCGGTCCAACCTGATGAAACACAGAACGCACCACATCAGCCAATCCTTTGCAATAATCCAGCACTAGATCATCAGTTATAGTCAGTAGCTTGTTGACAGGTACTTGTGCTTGTCTCATTGCTCGTCCCATGATTATTTCATGTGGACTGAGTCCAGTCTTCCTTTCCGGAATACTTCTGATTGTCATCAGAACCAATGGCAAAGCATCTGGCCATTTCAGTCCTGTAGCTTGACACATTTTTCCTAACCTGTTCTTGATCGTTCCATTCACTTGCTCTACTATTCCAGAAGCCTCTGGTCTGTATGCACAATGCAGTTTCTGTTTAATACTAAGTGCTTCACAAATCAGTTTAACTAATTCATTTTGGAAATGTGTTCCTCTATCTGTTTCAATCGTGACTGGAAAACCATACCTTGGAATGAATTCTCGCAGCAAAAGTTTTGCTACTGTGATACTGTCATTCCTTCTTGTTGGATATGCCTCCACCCAACGGGAAAACAAACAGACGACCACTAGAACATACCTCAATCTGCTGCAAGGTGGCATTTCAATAAAATCCATTTGAATTCTAGTGAAAGGACCCCCTTCTCGTCCTATTCTTCCTAGACTCACTACTGTCTTTCTTCCTGGATTTAACTGTTGACAAATAAGACATCTCTGACAAAGACTCTCAGCTATGGCTCTGAATTGTGGATTGTACCATGTTTGTCTAAAAAGTCTGATCATTGAATCTCTCCCAATATGGGCTTGCCCATTGTACATCCATCCCATGTCAGAAATCATGCTATCAGGCATAACTGGTCTCTCATCCCTGTAAACCCATACATCAGTTTCTTCATGTTTTCTACATCCTGCTTTTAGCCAAGTATCTTTTTCTTCATCCTCTGCAGCCTCTTGTAACTGTCTCACCTCATCCCATGTTTCAATAGAGTTAGTAAAAAGCAAAGGACAAGAAATATGCTCTCTTTCACGACATTTATTCAAAGATACCACATTCTTTGCACAGTACTGTGCTATCTCATCAGCATATTTGTTGCCAACATAATGTAGTCTTCCCCATTTTTATGTGCATTGCACTTCATTACAGCGATTTGTTTAGGCAGCTGTATCGCCTCAAGCAGCTTTTTCACAAAATCTCCATTTCTGATGGGCGTCCCTGCAGACGTCAAGAAACCCCTTTGTGACCAAATCTGACCAAAATCATGTACGACCCCAAAGCCGTACTGGCTGTCAGTCATAATCGTAACCCGTACATTTCTTCCCAACTTACATGCTTGAATCAGAGCTACTAATTCTGCAACTTGGGCAGACCGTACACCTTTCAGACAAGATGCTTCCAATACAGTTGCTACTGTGCAAACTGCATATGCTGCACTTAGAACTCCATCACTCGTTCTCAAACATGAGCCATCCACAAACAGAATATAATCTGATTCTTTCAAAGGCTCATCTCGTATATCAGCTCTTGGTTTTGTACAGTATTCGAGCACATTCAGACAATCGTGATCTACTTCATCCATTTCAATCACATTCTCTTCATCTGGCAATGATGTTGAAGGATTCACATTCATACATCTGTCAATGGTCACATTATCTGCACTCAAAATTACCTTTTCATACCTAGTCAGCCGACTATGTGTCATGTATTGTGTTTTCGTTCTTGTCAAAAGAATTTCCACAGAATGGGGGACATACACTCTCAATGGATACCCCATCACTATGCCTTCACTCTGTTCCAGACTCACACAAGTAGCAGCAACTGCTTTCAAACATCCAGGCAACGCTTTCGCTACCGGGTCTAAAACAGCAGAAAAATATGCAATTGGTCTTTTCATAGTTCCATGTCTCTGCACCAAAACTGAAAATGCACATCCATCTCTTTCACTGCAATACAGCTCAAAATCTTTCTCATAGTCAGGCATTCCCAATGCTGGAGCCTCACACAATTTCTTTTTCAGCTCTCTGAATGCTTTCATTTCTTCATCATTCATTTCAAAAGGATCTTTAACATCCTTCTTTGTCAGTTTCTGCAATGGTTTAGCAATTAGTGAAAAACCGCTTATCCATTGTCGACAATATCCAACCATTCCCAAAAACATTCTTACCTCTCTTTGTGTCATTGGAGCTCTCATTCCTTGAATCATTTTTATTCTTTCTGTCGTTACCTTTCGCACTCCTTTCTCTATTTTATGCCCTAAATACTGGACTTCTTGTTGACAAAACTGCAATTTTGAAGGGGACACTTTATGTCCTCTTTTTGCTAAATGATTCAGCAAAGCAATTGTATAATTTACACATGCTTCTTTTGTTTTTGATGCCACCAGTAGGTCATCAATGTACTGAACCATTACTGACTTTTCTGGCAGTCTTAAGTCTTCCAATGATTTCTTTAGGATCTGATTAAAGATTGAGGGACTTTCTGTGTACCCTTGAGGAATTCGGCACCATGCCAAAATACGCTCTCCAAACCTAAACACAAATATTGGCTGGCTATCTGGATGCAATGGAATAGAGAAAAATGCATGACATAAATCAATTACTGTGTACCATTCTGCTTCACGTGGAATCTGGTATAGAATCACAGCAGGGTTCGGTACTATTGGACAACAAGGCACAACAATTTTGTTTACCTTTCTTAAATCCTGTACAATTCTATATGTTCCGTTTGGCTTTTTCAGTCCCATTATTGGCGAATTACATGGACTGCTCATGATTTCTTTTAGAATCCCTTGTTCAATCTTTTTATTTATTACTGGCGTTATTCCTTCTATTATTTCTGGAGTCAATTTATACTGGGGCGTATTTGGGTAACTCGTTCCTTCTTTTACTGTTATTTTTACGGGATCTACTCCTTTCATTAATCCTACATCTTCTCCTGTCAAGTCCCACACTTCTTCTTTCACTGTCTTTTTCAACTCAATTGGGATTTTCTCTGCATCAAATACAGGAAACAATCCATTTACTTCTGGTTCCAAATTTACCATTGTCATTTTATACAGCACATCCTCATCTGGGGTCTGAAATGCAATTCCGTCTGGAGTACAATAAATTGTGCAGTTCATTTTGCACAATAAATCACGTCCTAAAAGGTTCACGGGACTACAATCACACACCACAAATCGGTGCATTTCACTAAATGGACCAATTCTTACCTTTACTAATCTAGTAAGAGGCGTTTCAATTTGCTGATTGGAAACTCCAACCACTTGGATATGTTCACCTGAGAGAGGAAGATTTGGAATTTCCACTGACCTAACAGTAGAACGGGTAGCTCCAGTGTCAACAAGGAATGTTACATTTGCACCATTCACTTCTCCATCCACAAATGGACCTGACTGATCTACCTCTAGAGTTGCGCCAAGCACGCACTCTTCCCTCTCTCTTAGGCACCGTCATGAACTTTCATCCGTTTCATCCTCACTCTGTCGTAACCAATATTGTGAAATTTCAGCTGCACGCGACAACTGTTTTACCTGTTATCCTCTGTAGAATCCTGTTTCTGCACTGTATTTCTGTTGGTTAACACTCTTGGGAAGTGGTGGTTGTGGCACCTGACCTTGTTGAGTAACTACCTCACTCTGCACCTGTGAATTTAATGATTGATTTTCCACATTAGGTTTTGGAGGAAATTTACACTCGTTTCTCCAATGTCCTAGCTTTCCGCAGTTGTGGCATGGCCACTTTTTCTTTGCCTCATCTATGCTCATTTGTCCTTTTCCTTTACCTATATTAGGTCGGGATTTAAACTGTCCTGTTTCACTGCTAGTATTATTCAATTGAGCTTCTTGCTTCTCTGCAACTTTTACCTGTGCCCACATGGCTTTTTCTTTTAATTTACGCTGTTTACTCTCAATTTCATCACTGCAATACTTAGCATATCTTAAAACTTCATCCACTGTGCTATTCTGCCATCCTATCAAGTGCTGCTTAATCCTTTCACTTATCTCTGGTGTTAATCCATACACAAACCTATATACAAAATGACTCATGTCCTTCTCACTTAGTGTCTCATAACCACTATACTGTTTGAAAACCAACAACAATCTCTCATAGTACGCGTGCACTGACTCTTTGCTTTCCTGTGTTGTTCTGTCTATTTTTACCCAATCTGTTTCTTTTGGTGGAATTTTATTCTTCAAAAAGCTAACTACTTGATCATACTTCCTCATCACTTCTGGACCTGGCGCTCCTGTTTTAGCATCCCTTGGATATTCTACAGTTGGCCAATCAATTGTAATCTTACATTCTATCCACAAATCAGCTGGCACTACTATATCAAACAATCCATCTAGATCTATCCACTGCACTTTTGACACCTTAACAAATCTCTCCACTTGTCTGTACCATTCTACTGGTTTTTCTCTCAATTTTGCGAAGTCATTTGTAAATGACAGTATATCCTGTCTGGTCAACGGCACATGCACATAACTACCACCTGGTGTTTCTCTCATCGGGTATTCCCTAGCAACTGGTTCCCTATCTGTCACTGCACAAGCCAAAGATGCTTTATCTG
This sequence comes from Calotriton arnoldi, assembly GCA_963921515.1. Taxonomy (NCBI): domain Eukaryota; kingdom Metazoa; phylum Chordata; class Amphibia; order Caudata; family Salamandridae; genus Calotriton; species Calotriton arnoldi. Next base: position 4,798,353 of record CAWUFW010000282.1, read on the forward strand.
TTGTTTTCTCATTCCTCTTTGTCCATCTATTTCTCCATCTATCCACATCACCCCATTTTCTCAATAAAACAATCAGCTCTTTTATTTGGGTCAGTCTTCCTGATGTGTTCAAATTCTCTATGTCTTTCTCACAAAAATCTACTCTGTACGGTTTCTGCAACGTCCTCACTTTCACAAATTCTACTCCTAGTTCACCTGCAATCTCTTCCAATTTATTATGTAAATTTCTAGCTCTCCAAGTAAGACTCTTGCACAAAAACATAATCTCGTCATCCTGATAATTTTTTAGTTTTTCTGTTCCAATTGTTCCCAAAATCAACTCTTCCATGTCTATTTTTAACCTAATTACATCTAATGGTTTTTCTTCTGGTTCTTTTGCTTTTAGCGCTTTAATCCATTCATTTAACTCTTCTGGAGTCGGACCTACAGGCGTACTATTTAATTCTATCCAATCACTGCTTCTTTCTGGTGTTCCGGATGCGGACTCTGTCACCATAGGCATTCTCCTAATCTCATTCTCATTTATCGTCAAATTTGTAGGTGGGCTTGGTCTACAGGTACTAGCCAAATTGTGTGCACCTTTATTATTCAGTTCCATCCCTTCTCTTTTTCTTTGCAACTGTGAATTCATGGGAATCACCAAGGAATGTTCATTAATTTTCTGATTCTCAAAAATTGGCATTACTGGACCGATTGTTACTGGTACCGTTACAGCTTCCATATTCTTTGTCAATTCTCTTATTTTCTCAGTCAATTCTTTTGTCGTTTTTGCTGATTCAATTGCATTGTCACTTTCTGTCTCTTCATTTTGTGAAGTTTTAAATGTTTCCTGTGACCTATTTATTTCATTTCTTCGTTCGGGTTTTTTATTCCTCCCAGTTTCCATTGGCGGTGCATTAGGTGTCACCACCGCAGAAGTCTGTTGGTATGGAGGTGGGTTTCTGTTTAAAATATCTTCCAACAATTCGTCATCTGTTTCACTACCACCATACACATACTTTTCTACCACTACATGTTTCTTTTTCTCGGTACACTTTCTCTTTGCTTCTTCCTCAATCGCAAAAGCCGGAAACAAACCTCCTGCCATGTTAGCGTATCTCCAACGCTTTACTCTGTCCTCATGATTTATTCCCCACAACCTTCCAGGCATAAACTCATGATTCTTTAATCCTCTGGATCTCTCTCGCTCATACATCTCATCTTCCCATTCCGTTAAAGCTTCAAACTGTGTCGGTCTAGGTCTGGGTTCTAACATTACCATCTTTTCTCTCAAATTCCGTAATACAGCTACATTAAATGAACCATTCTCAGGGAAAGCCAATGCTCCATCGTTCTTGGTGTATTTTGTCCAATTTTCTAACCATATGCATGTATGATATCCATATTTCAGCATCATATGTGAAGCTGGTGATTTCGGCGGAGGAATTATTTGTCCCTCTCTAGTCACTACCTTTTTGTCCTTCTTAAAGAAGTTCTTAACTTTCGACATCCAAGACGTTTTCTCTTTTTCATACTCATAGTACGACATGATTCACAACCTTTTTCTCCTCAAACAATCCGCAATTCAATACTGTTCCCTATGCGTTATTTCAACCAATACTAGCGCGACTCACACCAACACTCCAATCACAGCGATTTCTGTCTACGGCGCACTGTCCAATCCCAGCGCAGCTTTTGTCTATGTCACTTTGCTCTTGACCCCTCCTTTACAAAATTTATCGGCAATTTTCTTTTTCAACAATTCTTGTTAATTACAACATTTTATCCACATTTCCATTGTCTGATTCGCTAAACGAAAAGATAGCTTTGACCATTTACACAAGAATTCTGTATTTTCCAGTAGGCAGCGCTTACCTCTACCCTACCACAGAATTTTCAGTTTCGCCGATAAAGTAGCACTTCCCTCTACCTTACCCTTCTTTCAAGCAATCAGTAAACCCGTTTCTCTGGGGATAAAACACATGTGGAGACTATACTGCTCCTGAGAATTAAGGCCAGAGTTTCACAAGAAAACCGATCACTATTTCACTTACACACCTTTTATACGCAAAATGTCCCTAGTATAACACAACCTGTGTTATTACCAAAAATGAACTCAGACAGTGTCAAATTCCATGCGACTTCTCTTGCCACACGTGTTCCACTTCCTACTTCCCGGAAGCGTGAAAACGTACATATAACATAACGCGACTCAACAAAAAGTGTTAAACATAAACTTATCAATAATCTATAATCATAAATCAATAATCACCAAACTAATCTATAGAAACCATAACTCTGCTACCAAGAAATCTGATCCAGCGCTTACAATAAAAATAATTTCTCCTATTATGCTTTGGTCATCCAGGTGCAATTATTTCTCTAACACACACACTATATCCATATGACGGTGGGGCCCATAACACCGCATATACATTCACTTACTCATTTGTTCCCTGGATCTCCTCCGTCATGAAACCTAGGAGAAAAACGATTTGCTGGAAGGAGACGGGATACCTCTTTTATAATGACTTAATATTTCTCATTTGCTTTTAGGGTATTCCGCTCATTGGTCAATGGACCAACTAGTAGGAATTAGTTGATGGTGATTAAGACCAGCTCAATCACAATGAACTCTTTTACCATTCCATTATTAATCATTATGCTAAAGAAAATCACTGAGTCATTTGTTTAAAGAATAATAAAGTTTATATAAAGTTTGAATGCATGAAATTTAGATTAAGCTTATTATTCAGATCATTTCATTTATCATCATTATAAGAATAGTTTGAAATTGCATGGCACTTTTATTAGATGGAAAAACGAGTTATCATACTAAGAACTCTATAGATCAACCTATCTATCTCTCTGGGGAAATCCTAATAATTCTAATAAAATCTATCAATAAAAGTTCTCCTAAAGCAGCATCTTTATACTCAACTGGAAAAGGAAAATAACAGCAGCAGCATCAGCTCGTCAACATCAGCAACCGCAAACTCTCCCATCTACAGCATCTAACTTCTTCAGCATGTCCCGCAGCATCCCGCAGCATTCTATTCTCCAGCATTCTAACCCCTCCCACCAAGAGTAGGTCTTCTTATACCCTAATTCTAGCTTACAGCATAAAATGTTTCTTCTTACATGGCGCGATTCATTCTCATTGGTCAAAAACTCAGGTCCATATACATTTTAATCAAACTTCCTGGTCTTAACCAGTTCCGTGTGGAATGTCCATGCAAGCATCGTTTCCCACAGTTCATGCACTTGCTCATCCGTTTCGATCAGTCCAAATTGTATCTTTTTCTGCTACATTTTGTGTAATACAGTTCCGTCTATTGATTTAACCAGGCTTCTCACGCTTCTTGCTGGTCATCTTGGCACACATCTGCTCAGAAGGGTCACAGCAGCCTTGACCATACTTTCATCTTAGCCTCTCGGCATCAGCACGTGATCATCCTTTTTCCACAGCCTCTCTCCTCTATCACATGGTCTCATCCGCTCATGCGCACTCTAGTAACTCGCGGCCATTTTATATTGCTGCTCGGCAGGCCTAAGCGCACTATTTTCAAAGAAAACAAAATGTTATTAACCCCTTAACCGCGGCGGCAATTCCGCCGCGGTGCGGCGGTTTAGCGGAGTGGGCGGGGCCGCGTCGGCCAACGGACGTGCGCAGCACCACGGAGGTAGTGCTCGCGACGGCCGTTGGCCGACAGAAGCAGCGAAGGGGTTAAAACAAAGAAATATAAACCCTTTCGTTTCCCTCCCGTCTTTCTACGTACCCCAATTAGGTATTACCTAGCAGAAGCAACATATAAAGGTGTCCCTTACTTACCATCACTTTATTTTGCAACCACACGTTTTATTTAAAAGCACAAATCATGCATTTTATTATTATTTTAGTACGCAAATATTATGCTATGTTAGAAACGTAAACCATTATAAGTCAATTAATTTGCACACTGAATTGCGTGTTACCATTAACCCTTAACATACATTGTTGGTTATTTACTTAAACGAACATGTTTATTAATATTGTACGGAAATATTAGGAGGTTAAAATTTTTATATTTACCCTGCTCCATCACACCCAAAGAGACGGACTGGGTAAAGATTGACAGAACTACACAGGAGAGTAAGGAATCTGTACATGCCTACTATGAGAGACTACTGTTAGTTTTTAAACAGTATAGTGGTTATGAGACATTGAATGAGAAGGATATGAGCCATTTCGTATATAGGTTCGTTTATGGGTTAAAACCAGAGATAAGTGAAATGATTAAGCAGCATATGATATGTTGGCAGAACAGTACAGTGGACCAAGTTTTGAGGTATGCGAAATACTGCAGTGATGACATTGAGAGTAGACAGCGTAAATTAAAAGAGAAAGCAATGTGGGCACAGGTGAAATTCGCAGAGAAACAAGAAGCTCAACTAAGTACTCAGGTTAACGAGACAGGACCAATTAAATCCAGACCTAATATAGGTAAAGGAAAAGGTCAAATGAGTATAGAAGAGGCAAAGAAAAAGTGGCCATGCCACAACTGCGGAAAGTTAGGACATTGGAGAAACGAGTGTAAATTCCCTCCAAAAACTAATGCGGAAAATCAATCATTAAATCCACAGGTGCAGAGTGAGGTGAGTTACCAACAGCTGCAACAACCACAGGTAGTTACTCAGCAAAGTCAGGTGCCTCAACCACCACTTCCCAAGAGTGTAAATCCACAGAGATACAGTGCAGAAACAGGATTCTACAGAGGAGAGCAGGTAACACAATTGCCGCGTGCAGCTGCAATATCTCAAAATTGGATGCGACAGGATGGAAATGAGTCAGATGAAAGTTTGTGACGGTGCCTAGGAGAGGAGGAAGAGTGCGTGCTTGGCGCAACTCTAGAGGTAGATCAAGCAGGTCCATTTGTGGATGGAGAAGTGAATGGTGCAAATGTAACATTCCTTGTGGACACTGGAGCTACCCGTTCTACTGTTAGATCAGTGGAAATTCAAAAACTTCCTCTCTCAGGTGAACATATCCAAGTAGTGGGTGTTTCGAATCAGCAAATTAGGGCGCCTCTTACCAAATTAGTAGAGGTAAAGATTGGACCGTTCAGTGATATGCACCGATTTGTGGAATGTGATTGCAGTCCTGTGAACCTATTAGGACGCGATCTACTTTGCAAAATGAATTGCACCATCTATTGTACTCCAGATGGGATTGCATTTCAAACCCCTGATGAAGATGTATTGTATAAAATGACAATGGTGAATTTAGAGTCAGAAGTGAGCGATTTATTTCCTGTGTTCGACGCAGAGAAAATCCCAATTGAGCTAAAAGAAACAGTGAAACGAGAAGTTTGGGATTTTACAGGTGAAGATATAGGGTTAATGAAAGGAGTAGACCCTGTTAAAATTTCTGTCAAAGAAGGAACGAGTTACCCAAATACGCCGCAGTATAAATTGACACCAGAAATAATTGAAGGAATAACACCTGTAATAAATAGAATGATTGAACAAGGGATTCTGAGAGAAATAATGAGCAGTCCATGTAATTCACCTATAATGGGACTGAAAAAGCCGAATGGAACATATAGAATTGTACAGGATTTGAGAAAGGTAAACAAAATTGTTGTGCCTTGCTGCCCAATAGTACCAAACCCTGCTGTGATTCTATACCAAATTCCACGCGAAGCAGAATGGTACACAGTTATTGATTTATGCCATGCATTTTTCTCCATTCCATTACATCCAGATAGCCAGCCATTATTTGCGTTCAGGTTTGGAGAGCGTATTTTGGCATGGTGCCGAATTCCTCAGGGGTATACAGAAAGCCCCTCGTTCTTTAATCAGATCCTAAAGAAATCATTGGAAGATTTAAAAATGCCAGAAAAATCGGTGATGGTTCAATATATTGATGACCTATTCGTGGCATCAAAAACAAAGGAAGCATGTGTTACTGACACAATTGCTTTGCTGAATCATTTAGCAAAAGGAGGACATAAAGTGTCCCCATCAAAATTACAGTTTTGTCAACAAGAGGTCCAATATTTGGGACACAAGAATGAAAAGGGAGTGCGAAAGGTAACGACTGAAAGGATAAAAATAATTTAAGGAATGAGAGCTCCAATGACACAGAGAGAAGTAAGAATGTTCCTAGGAATGGTTGGATATTGTCGACAATGGATAAGTGGATTTTCACTGATTGCAAAACCATTACAGAGATTGACAAAGAAGGATGTTAAAGATCCTTTTGAAATGAATGATGAAGAAATGAAAGCATTCAGAGAACTAAAAACAAAGCTGTGTGAAGCACCGGCATTAATGCCTGATTATGAAAAAGATTTTGAGTTGTATTGTAGTGAAAGAGATGGGTGTGCGTTTTCAGTCCTAGTGCAGAGACACAGAAACATGAAAAGACCCATTGCATATTTTTCAGCTGTTTTAGACCCAGTAGCAAAAGCGTTGCCTGGATGTTTGAAAGCAGTTGCTGCTACTTGTGTAAATCTGGAGCAGAGTGAAGGCATTGTGATGGGATAGCCACTAAGAGTATATGTCCCTCATTCTGTGGAAATTCTTTTGACAAGAACCAAAACCCAATATATGACACATAGTCGGCTGACTAGGTATGAAAAAGTAATTTTGAGTGCAGACAATGTCACCATTGACAGATGCTTAAATGTGAATCCGTCAACATCATTGCCAGATGAAGAGAGTGTGATTGAAATGGATGAAGTTGATCATGATTGTTTGAATGTACTGGAGTATTGTACAAAACCACGTCCAGATATCAAGGATGAGCCTTTAAAGGAATCAGATTATATTCTGTTCATGGATGGCTCATGTTTAAGAACGAATGATGGAGTTCTGAGTGCAGCATATGCAGTTTGCACAGTAGCTGCTGTAATGGAAGCATCTTGTTTGAGAGGGATACGTTCTGCTCAAGTAGCGGAGTTGATTGCTCTAATTCAAGCATGTAAACTGGGAAAGAATGTCCGAGTCACAGTAATCACGGATAGCCAATACGGCTTTGGAGTGGTTCATGATTTTGGACAGATCTGGTCCCAGAGAGGTTTCTTGACGTCTGCAGGAACCCCAATAAGAAATGGTGAATTTGTGAAAAAGTTGCTTGAGGCGATACAGCTGCCTAAACAGATTGCGGTGGTAAAGTGCAATGCACATAAAAATGGGGAAGACTACATAACTGTTGGCAATAAGTTTGCTGATGAAATAGCTCAGTACTGTGCCAAAAATATAGTATCATTGAATCGAAACAGGGAAAGAGAGCATATTTCATGTCCGTTGCTTTTTACTAACCCTGTTGAGACATGGGATGAAGTGAGACAGTTACAGGAAGCAGCAGATGATGAGGAAAAAGATAGCTGGATAAAAGCAGGATGCAGAAAACGAGAGGAAAATGATGTTTGGGTGTACAGAGATGAAAGACCAGTTATGCCTGATAGCATGATTTCTGACATGGCACGGATGTACCATGGACAAGCACATATTGGGAGAGATGCAATGATCAGACTTTTTAGACAAACATGGTATAACCCAAAATTCAGAGCCATAGCTGAAAGTCTTTGTCAAAGATGCCTTATTTGTCAACAGCTAAATCCAGGAAGAAAGACAGTAGTGAGTCTAGGAACCATAGGACGAGAGGGAGGTCCTTTCACGAGAATGCAAATGGATTTTATAGAAATGCCCCCAAGCAATAGACTAAGATACGTTCTTGTAGTCGTCTGTTTGTTTTCCCGTTGGGTGGAAGCATACCCGACCAGGAGGAATGATGGAATTACAGTAGCTAAATTAATGCTGCGAGAATTCATTCCAAGGTATGGTTTTCCAGTAACGATTGAAACAGATAGAGGAACACATTTTCAAAATGAATTGGTTCAACTGATTTGTGAAGCACTTAGTATCAAACAGAAATTGCACTGTGCATACAGACCAGAGGCTTCTGGAATAGTAGAGCAAGTAAATGGAACAATAAAGAACAGACTAGGGAAAATGTGTCAAGCCACAGGACTCAAATGGCCAGATGCCTTGCCATTGGTCTTAATGACTATCAGAAGCATACCTGAAAGAAAGACAGGACTTAGTCCCCATGAAATAATCATGGGACGAGCAATGAGGCAAGCACATGTACCTGTCAACAAACTATTGACTATAACTGATGATCTCGTGTTGGATTATTGCAAAGGATTGGCTGATGTGGTACATTCTGTGTTTCATCAGGTTGGACCGGATGCGACCACTCTTGAAAGAAAACCAGCTCATGACTTGAATCCAGGAGATTGGGTCCGCATAAAAGTCCACCGAAGAAGAAACTGTTTGGTTCCTCGCTGGGATCAACCACGGCAAGTGATCTTGGTGACAACAACTGCAGTCAAATGTGCAGGAGTAAAACACTGGGTACACGCCAGCCACACCATCAGAGTTCCAGATCCTGAAGCTCGACCTGTGAGTCGACATCTGGAAATATCAGATACCAGTTCAGCATCGGATACAGAGGAAGAGACGAACAGGGCTCCAGAACCTGAAGAACGACCTGTAAGTCGACATCTGGAAGACCCAAGTACCAGTGCAACAGCAGAAGGAGAAGAAGAAATAGCAGAAATTCCAGAACCTGAAGATCGACATGTGAGTCGACATCTGGAAATATCAGACACTAGTTCAGCATCTGATACAGAGCATTCTGATTGTGATGAAAATTTGAAAAGAAATTGGAAATTTGATAGTATAAAAGAAGAAACTGAGCAAAAAGATAGTGACGGTGAGCAACCAAGTACAAGTTATGGTGAAGATCCTTCAGAAATTATATTAATAGATGAAGAAGGGACAGTCTCAAATAGAAAAGTAGAAAAATCGGAAGAACCTCGAGGAGGGACAGAATGGCTATACATTGCATTGACTGATATCAAAGAAGAAGAGAACACTCACGAGAACCCGGAACAAAACTACAACCTAATGGGTGAAAGTGAAGTGCAACAAGTTTAAAGAAATTTGAACACATTTCTACCGGACTGGACAAAACACTGGATTTGACAAGAAAGAGTTCTGAAAAGAATTAAAGAAAGTACCAAACGAGACAAAGTGAGAGCGTAGGGTGGCTAAGAGGTCATTTCTGAGGTGTGGTGACACATTTTCCGTACAAATAATAAAGTAGGTAATAGGACAGAATGGTAGATACTAAAAATAAAGCATGTAGAAGTGAATTCTTACGTAGATGGTGTAAGATGTCCTTCTTTTGTACAGGATTATTAATGACCGTTTGGATTATTTTAGCAATCATCATTCCAATTAGATTGGCCGTAGAAGAAACGTCTATATTAAAGAATAACACAGCGAAAGAAAATGGAGCTAACATGCAAGAAACAGCTATATTAAAAAGGAGTGCAGAGCTACATAAGGACAAATCAATAACAGATTTTTCAAAAAATGTTTTTACTAAATTATTATATGAGTATGTAGAAACGATGGATGTGAGAGATTGTTATGTTTGTATGCAATTGCTCATGCGTCTGTTGCAGAAGGTGTGACCTATCATCACCTTCCATTGACGTATGGAATAACATGTAGTGTTTTAGCAAGTCTATTTTACAAGACAGGGAGATTAGAATACTATTATACTGACATAGATAAGATTTTTGCAGAGATTCCTATAATTTCTGAACTAAACAAAGTAAAAGAAGCAAGGATGTTTGGCGAATACTTTTTAGAAGATAAAGTTCTAACATTAGATGATATAGTTAAAAACAACCTTACCTGTGAGCTAAGAAAGGAAGAAAAGGTGTTTTTATAAATGGTTGAAGATAGAAGGGTAAAATTTCAAAGAAAAGTGATAGAAGAGACAAAAACACCTCTTTGGGCGTTTGAGGAAGAAAGTCATGACAAGAAAAAGACAAATGCAGCTATGTCTTTGGATTGGCCCCAACAGGGAAGGTTGTGCATTAGAAGAAATAGAACTAAATATGACAACTATTTCGTGGGTTCCAGTGATTGCCAAGACAGTTATAACATTTTAGGAGGTTGGGGATTCAAAGGGGGAAAAGATCCAATATTTCCTGGGATCTATTATATTTGCGGTAACAGAGCTTATTACAGGTTGCCGGACCATTGGTATGGATCATGCTACTTAGGCCTGGTTTTTCCAAAGATTTTTCATATAGAGTAGAAAAAGGAACACACGAAATGGGAAAAGCATCTACGCGTAGAAGAAGGGAAAGCTTTTCAGAAATAGTAGGTGATATTTTTGGAGCATTAATACCAGCAGTGGGAATATCTTTGAATGCATTTAAAATTCGGAAGTTATCCACAGTAGTAGATCGTTTATCTACAGATACTGCTGGAGGGTTCTTGATGGTTAATACCGAAATGGTTGCCATGAGAGCTATGGTGATGCAAAATCGACTTGCCCTTGACATTCTTTTGGCAAAAGAGGATGGAGTCTGTGGAATGCTGAAAGTTCAACATTGTTGCACTTACATTCCAGATAAAAGTGAAAATATACAAAAGTATATTAAGAATATTACCAATTTGCACAAAGAACTTGTTCCACTGGAGGTTGAAAATGCATTGGGGAAACTTGGTAAGAGTTTTTCCTCAGTAATAAATTGGTTTACTAGAATGAGTAGATTAGTAATAGGGACAATTATAATAGTAGCAACCATAATAGTCATAATAGTTCTAGTGTTGAAATTAGTTATCATATGTATAAAAAGAAGGAAAAGACAGAATAAAATAGAAAAAGAAAATAAGAAAAATAGAGAAAGAGAAAGAGAGATGGGTGAAATAGAGCTAGAAGAAATAAAAGAAAACATGTATAAGAAAACAAAGAAACAAGATGAAAGGGATACAGTTGTGTAGACTAACAAAAACAAACTGGACAAGAAATATGCTATCTGACAAAAAATTGTGTAACATGGGTTTATGTGGTGATGTTAAAAATCACCAAAGGGGGGAATTGATGGAGCAGGGTAAATGAATTTTTTTTTAACCTCCTAATATTTACGTTGAATAATTAACGCACATGTTCGTCTTGGTAAAATAACCAACCATGTATGTGTCATGATAAGGGCTATGGGTAACACGCTATATTCGTGCAAACTAATCTACTTACAATTGTTAACGTGAACAACTTAAAATTAGCAATTTGCGTACTAATTAGAATACTATTGCATGTTTCGTGCTTTAAAGTAAACTGTCTGGTGGCAAAATAAAGCGGTTGGTAAGTAAGGAAAAGCTTTATATGTCGCTTTGGCTAGGTAATACCTAATTGGGGCACGTAGAATGACGGGAGGGAAACGAAAAGGCTTATTTTCTTTATTCTTAACTATGTTTTGTTTATCTTTATAATAGTTCGCTTAGGCCGTTGTGCTGCGATGTAAAAATGGCTGCTGAAGCAAATAGAGTGCGCAGGCGCAGAAAATGGCTGCCGTGAGCAAGCAAAGATCATGTGACTGCCCCAAAGCTTCGGATGGAAGCGTGGTCAAGGCCGTGATGACCTTATTACATCAACATGTGCCAAAGAATGACTGAGCGAAAGGCGTGAGAAGCTGCAACGAACAGATGAATAGACAATGAACTGTCCAATTTAAAAGTATCGGAAAAAGATACAAAAGAGACTAATGTGCGGATGGGTAATGTCATGAACCTGTGAGAAAATAGCCGAAGAATGAACTTTTACAAAAATCCGGATAAAGCAAGGATATTCATAATGAGATGTATACCGACCCGAATGGACCAATTAGAGAGAATCTCGCCCACCAAGATGTAACATTTTCACTTAGTAAGCTAGTATTAGGGTATAAGAAGGCCTACTTTGGGGAGGGGAATTTAATGCTTTTTTTAATGCTGTTTTGAACGCGTTCGGATGCTATTGCTTTTGCTGGTGTTGCTGCTGTTTTTATATTTTTATTGAGCTCGGGGCATTGCTGATAGAAAACCTTTTGCTTTAATAGATTTTTCCATTTTTTAAATACTAATTAGACCTATTTAGTCTTAAATACTGAGAAGGGAAAGGAACTGAATTGTGGCGGGAAACACCATATAGGTGATCCGTCGAGAAGGACTGTTCTTTACAGGACAGATAGACAGTTTTTCGGGAGTTCTATGCTGTGATCTGAAATCTTTGCTGTGACGAACGCTATTTTTCCATCTAATAGGTATGCATTGCAATTTCAATTTATTCTTATAATAATGACAAGTGTAATAATTTGAATAATAAATTCGTACTTATTTCATGCCTCCAAAATTTAGATAAAAACTATTACTTTAAACCAATGAGTCTGTGGTTCTTTAGCTCAATAATAAATGTAATTGTATTAAAAGGTTTATAGTGATTGCGCTGGTCTTAATCACCAACTATTGATTCCTACTAGTTGGTCCATCGACCAATGAGCGGAATACCTTAAGGTCTTGAGAAGTATTATGTTGTTTTAAAAGGTATCCCGTCTCCTTCCAGCAAAATCATTTACTGTTTTCTCCTAGGTGAAACGGATGAATTCCAGGTAATATATGAGAGAGTGAATGTTTATGCGGTGTTATGGGCCCCACCGTCATATGGATATAAGTTGTGGAAAAAGGGATATTTGTACCTGGACGTCCAAGACACGTAGGAGAAGAATTTTTATTGATAGCGCTGGATCACCCCCAAAGCTTTGCCCCTGCAATCAATTTACCTACCTGCTAGCAGTGTGGCTTCATGCACCGCTAGTCTCCATTGAAACACATCAGGCCGAACTCTGATTCTGACATCTGCACCCGGCTGTTCCTGTGCCGCTCGTGGTGCAGTTTTGGTTCTCACCTGACCCTTGCCTCTTGCTGACCTTTGGTCCAGAAGACTGGAACTGTAAGTTGTACACTTGCCTGTATAACAGCATTATTGTTTTCCTCAATAGGATAACATTGAATTTTTCAGAAATTGCACTGTTGCCTTTTGAAAGTGAAAAGCATTTTTCTTTAAAAATGTACTTACCTTATTGCAAAGATCTTGGTCTTTAAATAAAACTTGAGAAAAGCGTATTTTTCTAAAATTGGTGTAGATCGTCTTTTTGAGTTGTGTGTCAGATATTGATCATTTGTGTGCAATAAATGTCTTACACTCCTCTGCGTTTGTCCTAAGGTTGCTCGCCCACACTACCACTAATAGAGCATCTTGGGTTTGCATTAAGCCCTGTACACTTCTGGGGGAATCTCTGTACTCTGTGCAAGGTATAACCACCTGGTGGTATACCATATACAGAGCCAGCTCCCTACAGGCGGGCATTGTTGACCATGAGAAGGATCTGCTGCACCATATTGGCATCAAAATAAACGGGCCTGTTGGTAAGTTAAACTTATGTTTATTAGGCCTGATTCACAGAACTAACTTACGTCAAAAACGTAAAGTTAGTACTTTTTGGTATTCACAGAATACACTTACTCATTTTGGTATTCACAGAATGAACTTACTCATTTTGGCATTCACAGAATGAACTTACTCATTTTGGTATTCACAGAATGAACTTACTCATTTTGGTATTCACAGAATGAACTTACTCATCCTAACTTTATGTCCGCACTCGGGCAGGACATTCCGGGCCGGAGGCGGAGATTCCGGGCCGGAGGCGGAAACTCCGGCCTAATGGCGGAATCTCCGCCTCCGGATTGGAATTTCCGCTACGGGGCCGGAATATCCGCTCCCGGGCCGGAATATCCGCATTCTGCCCGTTTGAGCAATACCTCAATGCTAAACACCTGTCCAAGTCTCTACCATCCCCTATGATACATCAGCTGACACACTGCAGCTAATCCCAGCCATGCAGCACATATGAAAGCAGAGCAGACACACAGAAACACTTTCAACATGTCGCTGAATGTATTTGTTGCTCTGCCCCTTGCCATGCGGCAAGAAGACTTGAGGAGGAGGAGGAGGAGAAGAGAGAGGATCTTCAGACAGAGGATCAACATATTTGGGATGTCCACCCAAGATGTAAGGGCCAGATACCGCTTCCCTCCAGAAGTCATCTTGGAGATGGTATGTGAGTGGGAGGAGGAACTTGACTCTGCTACCTGCTGCTCCCATGCCATTCCAGCCTATCTGAAGGTCCTTTCTGCTCTCCATTTTTTTGCGACGGGGTCATTCCAAAGGGTCACCAGTGATGTCGTGGGCATCTCCCAGGCTAGCCAGTCGCGGTGCTTGCATCAGGTACTGAGCTGCATCAATTCTAGAGCCCACCTTCACATAGGAATGCCCCATACACTGGCCAGCAGACAAAGGGCAGCTAGGGACTTTTTTCCCATCTCCGGCTTCCCACGTGTGCTGGGTGCAATTGACTGTACCCATGTGGCCCTTCAGCCACCCCGCCGCATTGCACACATATACTGCAACAGACACCGATGGTATTCCATCAATGTGCAGGCTGTCTGTGATGCCAGTGGGAGATTCATAGATGTGCATGCAGCGTTTCCAGGCAGTACCTATGACAGCTTCGTATTCCGCATGTCACCTCTTGCCCAGCGTATGGCTGCGGGAGAATTTGGCAACATGTGGTTACTGGGTAAGTACCAAGCACTGAAAAGAGTGATGTGAGCTTATGAAAGGGCTAATTTACATGCCCCTTGCGCTGCCGGTATGTCACTTTCTCACATATGAAAAGTGACGCACTGGTGGCGCAAGGGGCCTGTCAAGCAGCCCAGTAATGAATGAATGCCACCTTATATCTGTAGGAGAGTAGGATCTGCTTCACATGGGTACCCCCACTTTTTGCTGATGCTTCACTGTTTTTCGACATTAGTCTGGCTGGGGCCCTGCTAATCAGAACCCCAGCCTAGCTGCTTCCTCTCTAAAATGGTTTCCATGTGCCTTAGGCACATCACTGATTGGAATCTGGAGTGCCCTTATAAGTCCCTAGTATATGGTATACTATGTACCAAGGGCATAGGTACCTCAGAGGCCTGCCAGGGGCTGCAGCATGTATTATGCCACCCCTGGAAGGCCATCCAAACTGACACCACAGGTCTGCTACTGCAGCCTGGGTAAGGTGGTGCATGCACCCCTTACTGTGATATAGGTTACCTATATCACTAAATACATACACACATATAAACCTATAAGTCACTCCTAAGGCAGGCCTTATCAATCCTAAAGGCAGAGTGCATGGTCCCTATGTGAGAGGGTGCCCCTGCATGAGCAGGGCTCCTCTGCAGCGTTCGGAGACCCTCTCTGATGCTGTTTGTAGTGCAGCCTGACCATATACTCTTAAGCGCATTATAACCTCGCGGTAAAATGCTAACTTTGGAATGGCTGCACCTAAACATGTCGTGTTTGGTGTCAAACATCTTGGAATACTACCCCACCGCCAATCCTGGCGGCGGGGGTAGCATTCCACCCTTCTAGAGGGAAAGACATGTTAACTCTGGCTAGCCCGGTAACTTCTTTCCAAAGCCCTGGCATCACAAAATGGATGCTGCTGCCACAGACACAAGTCTGGCCTCCTGCTGCTGGACGAAACTCCGGCAGGGGAGGCCTGGACAATAGGTTTCCTGTCCCAGGGAGGGGTGACCACCTCCCCAGACAGGATAATGTGTATTGGGGCCGGGCGGGAGCACTTTCGGGTGCTTTGAAGTCCTGCACTGGGGGCACATTTGGTGTCCCTGTGCATACCCCAGTTCAAACCGGATCAGGGGCTTGCAGCCCCTGCTTTGGCGCGAACTGGACAAAGGGAAAGGGGTGTAGCCACCCCTCTGCCCTGACCCACCCATAGGTGGGGCCACAGAGTAGTCCAACCCCTATCCTTAGTATAAGTATAGGAACCCAGTCCTTAGGACTTTAGATTATCCCTGGACGAAACTCTGAAACTGAATCCTGGACCTTCGACGCTCTACTCACGATTAGAGGACAGAAGAATCTCCCTTGGGGTCAAGGAGTGACTCCCCTGCTTGGCAGGCACCAAAGAAGCATCTGTCCGGTTCGCATTTCTGAAGCTCCCGTCGGACGCCGAAGTCATCGCATCACCAGAGGTGGATTCTCAGACTTCCCCGAGGCTACCCTGAGTCCCCAGCAAAGCTGAGGCCCGTGGCTATCGTGGGTGACTTGAGACCGTGACCCCTGGACACCGAGCACATTTGCAAGTGCATCCTCTTCTGGGTCTCCCAAGAAGTCGTGCTTTGGGCTCCGAGTAGCCCTAGCCTCCAGCACCAACTGCACCGAAGATCACTGGCCCCCACTCCACGAGTGTCCTGTGAGCCAGATCCACGTGCGGCGTCACGAGGCTCCTTCGCGGTCGCTAGCCCGTTGGCTAGTAGCCCTTACCGAAGGCCAATCTTTTTCTAACTTGGCATCCTGGTTGCTCCAGGCCTGCCTTCACTTACCCTCGCTGGGTGAGTTCCCCAGACCTTGCTGGTCTGCACCATCGACGATCTTCCTCTGCATCGAGACTTGCCGTTGCCAAGGCTTGTTGGGTCCAATCCGGTCGGCGACACCTCAGCACTCGACAGACATCGTGTACCAGCCCGAATCCTGCTCCTGGTCGCCGACAACGCCTCCTGGACCTCGTGGCTGAAGAGTCAAGACGACCGTCAACGCACCTGAAGCACTCGACATCGGTGGGCATCTGTCCATCGCCTTCCTGGTCACTGGCTAGTGACCCAGACTCTGTCCCCTCTGCTTTCAGGTTCTTCAGAACTCCGATCCACTCTTGGATCCACCCGGACACTTTCCACTTGGTCGCCAGCAGCACTTTGCAGCAGATCGCCATTCAAATCGACGACGAAACCCGACCCCGAAAGGCACCTATGCACCCTGCTTCCCTGGGTGAGGTAACACGAGTACTCCGGTGCTCCCGTGGGTAGAAACTCTTCAAAGTCCTAGATCTCAAAGGGTTTGGTCCAAGTCCTCTTTTAAGTGTCCCTTTTCTCTAATTTCCCGATCACGACTTTCTCCATAGAAGTCAACGGCGTATCGCGGTTGTGTATTTACACTGCACGCGTCTCCCGTGGGTTCCCTGTGTCACTACCTTGGGTGGTTCCTTGTGGTCCAAGCACTTCTAGAGGCTCTAGGCCTAGTGTCTAGTTCAGTCGTGGTTCTTATACCACTTTATTGGTATATGGTTTGGTACGCCCCTAGGGCCCAAACGTGTATTTGTGCTATTACTGTGTTTAAATAACTTCTAACTTATGTACTTCGAACTCTAGCCTCATAAAGAGACTAGAGGGGTGTGTTTAGCAATAAATACATATATTTTGAATATATACCTGGTGTGGTGCTCTTTCATTTGGTCACTCAAGAGATTATAGACTGGTAAAACAAGCTGCTTTACATTCCTTCAAGACTTAGCCTGAAGGCTGCTCTCCATAGCTACCACTAGGATAGCTTTCAATAAAGGTTGTCTTTAACCTATCTCCAATAAGGGGTTGTTTGGACTGGTGCAAGGTGCCCACTATAATTAGTGGACAGCATATGCCAGGCCAACTTCTCACAATATCAACAACCATACTACAATAAGAAACACCAAGACACATACACGGTCACAACAGACACTGCATGTACTGAGTAAAGATCATGTTCTGTTCAAATTTTAGATGAAAATGTAACCTATTGCCCTATCTTCCCTCCTCAGGCGATGCTGGGTATGCACTCTCCCCTCAACTCCTTACACACATCCAACCACTGTACCTCAGCGTAGGTACAATCGGGCACACATACGGACTCGAGCCATCATAGAGCGCACTTTTGGCCTGTTGAAGTCGCGTTTCAGATGTCTCAGCCGTACAGGGGGTGTGCTGACGTACTCCCCTGAAGTTGTGTGCAAGATCATTATGGCCTGTTGTGTCTTGCACAAAATCACTTTAACGCATGGCTTACACATACCTCTTGAACCTCGGCTAGCTCTGAAACCGGGCCATTGCACATAACCGAGGTCAGGGTATGCAAGTCCGTGATCAGCTGGTTGCCACGTTTTTCACGTGAGCAACCTGTTGGTTCATGGACAAAATGTGGTTTGCTGTCTGTTGTCAATGATGAAAAATGGATATTTACGACTCTGTCCAAAAACTCCATCCTGAGACTACTTTGCAAACCACACTAACTGTATGTCAACCACAACTGTTGACATAAGTCAAAATATTGACCGTGCATCAGGTCATGTGCCAATGTCAGCAATCAGTGTAGTGGATTTCCCAAGGATTTTATTGAATCTGAGGATGAGATGTACATGTTCTGAGAGACCCTCCCGTACCTTTTGACAAAGGGTGTCTGTGGCTAACAAGTGCATAACTGTAGCATTTTTGATATTTGGGCCCCAAATGAGTTACATACACCAATAATGTTGGGCCCACTACGTGAGTGATGATGTTGTGGCTGAATCTGCCACTATGTGTCTGGGATGCACAGCACTGCTAACCCCTAATACACTGTAACACAACAGCCAACTCTTGTGTTGATCACTAAATATGGACTACATGTACCACAATGCAATGCAGTTGAAAAGTAAACTGGGGGTGATGTTGTGCCAGCCCCCCTTGTCCCAGCCCAAATCTCATAACATGGTCTGTTCCCCTTTTGTTTCATGTCTATGAATTTATTTTACACTGTCATTTTACGTTTCTCTGCTACA
Organism: Calotriton arnoldi; assembly: GCA_963921515.1. NCBI lineage: Eukaryota > Metazoa > Chordata > Amphibia > Caudata > Salamandridae > Calotriton > Calotriton arnoldi. The sequence goes on from CAWUFW010000282.1 coordinate 4,816,919, forward strand.
GAATAACAGGATGGCAGTGGATTTGTTCTGTGATTGTGGATGAATCAGAATGAACACAAAATGGCTGACAACTACTTCCTGTGATGTATTTCCTGTCTCCCACTACCTGTCTGTCACTTCTTGTATGAAAAAATGTGTTCCTGGTCGATTTCGCACATTCCGGCACAGTAGCGTACTCTGCGCATGCGCGGAGTACGTTCCGCATGCGTAGCGTACTCCGAGCATGCGCAGAGTACTCTCCGTATGCGGAACGTACTCAGGCCGTAAACTCCGAAATGTAACCTGAATCCATAATTTCAGACAGGAAATGACATACAGGAAGTGGGAAGCAGGAAATACATCACAGGAAGTTGTTCACAGCCATTTTGGGTTCATTCTGAGTCATCCTCTCTCACAGATCAGATCCTCTGACATCCTGCTGCTCTCATCAACCTTATTTCCCCCAAAATGGCTGAGGGTTATGAAGAGAAAGCACCCCCTTTCAGTGAAAGGGAATTAGACATCCTAGCTGAGGGGTGATACTGAAATACCCTCAGCTATATGGGGGCCAGAGGAACAGCTGAGCAATGCAGCGCGTGCCAGATTATGGGCCAGAATTGGTGAGCGCTGCAGTACAGTGGGCGTTCACACCAGGAACGCGAGGGCATGCCGCAAGCGCTGGGAGGACCTGAAACGCTGGGCCCGGATCAAGGCTGAAGAGCTACTGGGCCAGTCTTCCCAGCACCATGTGCATCGTCCTCGCCTCTCGCCACTGTACAGGAGGGTCCTGCGTGCAGCTCTTCTGACCCTCCATGCTCAGCTGGAGGAGCAAGAGCAGCAGAGCCCTGGTAAGTGCATTATAGGCAAAATGTGTCTTGAAGTATGATGCGAGTGCAGACAGAACTGTACCATTCTGTGTCCCATGCCTCCAGTCACCTATTCTGTGGCTATGCAGCACTCATCATGAAGCAAAAAGCTCACTTTTGCACATTATCTATACAGGGCAGACTGCATTCTGGGAGTCGTAGTGTCATCATGAAAACTGGGGCTTTGTGACACACAGTTGCATTACTAATGGCATATGCACTGCCAGCACCACTAACAGTGAACCAAGGGAATCATAACTGATGTGTGCATTGGATGAGGAATGGTACAGACACTGTCCAGTGTGTGTATGTGAGGCCAATGGGAATTGGATGCTGTGACTTACATTGCTTTCGGAGAGTTTGGGTTCTGATTGAGACAGATCATCATGTGCCATGGAGTCAAGACAGACTTTGAGACCCTTGCCACACTCATAAGTGTTTCAAATGTTGCCAAGTGTGTCCACAGACACAAGTCTTACCCCCAGTAGCTTGTATACCATTTTTCATGTACAGGTAGCTGTAACAACGAGCCACTACTGTACACCAGTGCACACCACTACCTGCTCAGCCTCCAAAGCCAATATGTGGCACTGGATTGTCAGCTTTTGTGAGAGGATATCAAAATCTGAGACTCACAACTTAGCAAACCTCATTGGCCAGACCCTATATGGATGTGTTACCCCCATTCTGCCTTTGTGTTGTCCCATCCAATGCTACACAGCAGATAACATTTGTCCAGACGTGAAAGTGCAGACACTCCATATCACAGGCCCTTTCCAATTTCATCTGGAGTCTCTCTGATCTCCTTTTGTGGACTGGGTTGTGGAACCTGCCCATGTAGCAGTGACAGGACACACAGGTCACAAGAATGCCATAGCTGAGGGTTGGCAGTACAGACGTGCAAACCAACAATAAACTTGTGAGATGTCCATGTCAGACTCAAATCAGGAGATGACATTGAACATGCACGTAATTTAAGCTCATAAACACTGACAACTCTATAGTGTGATCAGAGGAGAACAAAGTCTGACCTTGGCTCATCTTGAGATGTGTCTTTTCCTGACGTGTACACCAACTACATAATGATTTGTCTCACATTTCAGTGGACTCCGCTGGCCAAGAGGACCGGGTTCGGAGCAGGACATCTGTGGTGCGCTGGCGGCTACGACCTCTTTCCAGTACTGAGGAAGAGGACGATGAGGCAGAACCCTCAACATCAGGAGGCATGGGGATTGCGCCCACCCGGACTGACCAGGATGACAACTCTGGTGCTACAGACCGGGTGGAGGCTGAGGACATTGAAGGGGGGGGTGATGAACTGGAAACCTCTGGCCAAGGGGAGGTGGAGAGCCACTCTCCCACGGACCATTCACCTAGGAGTATTACCGAGGTGTCCCCGGGGCAGGCCACTAATCAACCTGGGCCTGCCTTCAGCCCCTCCCTAACTCCAGAGGCCCCCATTCCATCGGGGCCTCCAGCTGCAACCCCTGCAATCTGTCCCCCTCATCGTAGCTGCCAGGTCGACTCCGACATTGGCTCTGAACCTGAGGCACCACACCCCCCACGTGCAACCCAAAACCCTCCCTGTGTTGTTCCGTCTGTGGCTGTACCAGATGACTTGATGTGGGCATGTGAGGGTCAGCCAGACATGTCCTCTCACATCTTGCTGCAATTGTGTCTAGAAGTGCGCATGATGCGAGAGGAAATGTTAAGAGCTCTGGCCACCCTCACTGCCAGTTTCAATTCCCTGAGTGCAGCCATGTCGTCTGTTGTGTCCCAACTTCCCTCCCACACCACCGTCAATGTCTCCCCCTGTCCGTTGCCCCACACTCTTCCCCCCCTACTCCTCGTGTGTCCCGACCCCGTGTGGTGCCTGTCCATGCACCGGCCAGCCAGGAGCATGCATGGGACCCAGAGGATCTGGACATTGTGGTCCTAAAGGATGACCCGAAGGACACTTGAACAGTTGGACAGATTTTTCTTTGTGGACAATGATTTACTTTTCCCCTCCTAAATAGACTGGTTTCCCTGACGCTCCCTGACGTGTTATATTTATGTTGCCCCACCCCAATCCAAGTTCCCTTCTCCTTCTGCAGTAAGGACATCATTTGTTTTCCATTCTCCCTTCCAGACGGACTGTTGTTGTTTTTCTAACCCCACATATTTTTTACATAAAAACTTATTTCAATTCATACTTTCCCTATCTTGTTTGGCTTCATTGTGAATGTCTTTTACGAAATATACCCATGTATTTTGGTAGTCATCTGCTCCAGCACATGACGCCTTGCTGCAATGACGGGTTTACACTTGTACATGTGTCACACACACACATACATCCTCTCATCTCTACGCCAACTAACTTGGTGATCATTAGCCTATCAGGACATGATACGCCACAGAGTTTTGACTTGGGAACAGATTTATTTTTTAGTGACAAATATTCACACTGGTAAAAACAGTTCCTGGGATGTGATCACTGGGGATCGTGCTTGTGACTTCGCAATTTCGGGGGTGATGACCGCTGTGAGGGATTAAGTCTGGGTTGACGGCGAGGTGCAGGTTGGTCTCGTGCATGTGCCTGTACAGGGTGAAGTTCATGTGCAGGGGCGGATTGTGTCTGTACACTTGGTGTATGTGCATGGACAGGGGGATGTTGTGCAGGTGGTGTTAGTGCCTGTTCAGGGGGTGGGGGTGGATGTGCAGGTGGGGGAGTGCCTGGATGGGGGGCGGTGGTGGGTGTGTATCCTTGCTGTGGTCCTGTGCAGTTTGTGATACAGGTGTGTGGGTGTGATGTGCTGTAGGCAGATGTGATAGCTCCCCACCCAGCGTTGACCGTGAAGGGAGACTTTGGATCACTTTCATCATGCCGTCCATCATCTTCATGGCCAAAGCATGGTGTCTTAAACTCTCTTCCCTTTGGAAAGATATCATGTCTCTGATATTCTTGGACATGTCTTGCCAAGTTCTATCCAACCTATCCATCACATGAGTCTGTCTGTCCACCACCTGAGGGAATTGGCGCAGGGCCTCAGACATGTCTGACAGGGTGGCCCCTATGGCACGAATGTCCTGCCTCACATCTGTCTGCTGTTTGAAGAAGTCCTGCTCCCACTGGCCACCACGGCCATGTGCAGGCCCTCTCTGCAGGGGTCGGCCATGGATGAGACCGCAAGGTCCAACAGCAGGGGGGGTGTTGGCATGTGGAAGCCTGTGGACAGGAGAATGGTGCCCAGGGGATACCTGCACCACAACTGGGTTGGTACTTCCCTCAGATGGTGAAGGTGATGCCTGGGATACACTGTACGGGGAGGAGTGTGTAGGGGAACCACCATGTCTGTCCCGGATATGAGGGCTGTGAGGGAGTGAGGTCTGTGTTGGTGTGTGGGTGAGCTGTGGCTGGTTATCTCTATGCTGTGGACAGGCAATCTTTTTCATTGGAGGAGGCTGACACACTTTGCAGGGCGGAGGGTGTGAGGCCTTGCTAAATGTCGGAGATGTGGGAAAATTACTGTCCATGGCATCAGATTCTTCATCCTCTGAGGGGATGAACAGACAGTCACTATCGTCCGATACTTCATCCTCCCCAGGTACTTCCTCCTCCTCCTCCTCCTCTTGCACAGTACTTGCAGCTGACATCACTGCCTGTAGGAGCAGTGGATTTTCACCTCTGATTGCCCGCCGCCTAAAACTGGTGGAAGGTCCATCCTCCTCATCGTCACCATCACCTGGAACATAGAGGTTGCAAAAGGATAAGTAATTGACCTAGTATGAGATGTGGTGCAACACAAGGGTTGGTTCTACTGTACTTTGCATCAACAGATGACGCACATGTGACCTGGTTTGTGTACCCCTACAAGTGACAGCTCACACAATAGCACTGAGGGGTGAAACGGAGATGTATACTGATAAAGCAAACTTACCAACTCCATCCACAGCTTTGTGTCGTTCCGCAATCCTCCCTGATGTCAACTGCTGAACCATGCTCCTCATAGGTACTGTTGACGAAGCGTTCCCCAATCCAGCAGCTGTAGAGGGAAGTGACACCAATGTCAATCATCTGCATTACAAATTTACAAACAGGCACATGTGACACTTATGATATGGATGAAACTTCGTCAACAACAACTGCAGGTTCTTTGCAGAAAGGGATTTTGATGTTTGTCATGGTTTTGATAGGGAAACACTTCCCACCACATTTACCTGATGTACATGTGCGTGAGGGTTTCACTGCTGCAGCCAGGATGTCTTGCATTCCCCGGGATGGTGTTGTACGCTGCACTGGTCTCATCCTGTCAGCAGCTGTGATGAGACATACATATCCATATTTCAGTACACCAGATGGTAGCTATGAGCTAACATGTACATGTCATTCTCAATGACCATTGATAGGATATTCCTGGACAATGTGCAGCATGTTTACCTCATGGACTTTACATGTGGGCCCCTGCTCACATGCAGCAATTGGCAGCTGTACCTCCACACAGCACTGACATCAAAGAGATGGCACATTAACAGACAAACATATATGAGAAGGGTACTGATATAGGAAGGAAAGGGAGAAATGATCAGGACGCCACCGCATTACATTGCTTACACCTTCACCGTTAAGACTAATATGTCTCATGAGTATGATGTTGTCTGTTGACCAGTTTCACATTTGCACATCAGTTCAAACATTGCATTGCAGAGTTCATATATGAGATGTGCAATCGTCAGGTACCTTTTGTGTGTCATTTGTGCTTCCCTAACAATGTAGTCACAAAGCTCATTTTGGATTGAGAGATCACACATTTGTTATGTTCATCCTTGGAGTGTCCTCTGTTCCCATTATCCATTTCCTACATCATGGTAGAACTAAGCTGACAACGGATGAGGTCTTGTACAGCAGACATCCTTCCCTCAGATATCATACACTCACTTATATAGGTGGATTCAGTAGAAGAGGAGGCAAGCAGAGTGCAACATTTGACTAGGATACCACATTGTGGGTAAGTTGTGAATCTTCAATGGTTGACGCCTACACTGGATTTTGTTTGGGTCTTTCAGCCAAGGGATTTTGAAATGTGACTTCCTGAAGATTCACCTTGGCAGCCCATACATCCATCACAAACGTACAGAACTGGCATCAGTGGGAGCATCATCCACACCAATTTCAAATTGTTTTGTCCCTTGGAATTCTGCTAGGGAGTTTTCATATCATTGAATTACGATCCAGTTGTGTCTAGCACACTTCATGTGACACTTTATACTATTTTTATGGCTACAAAAATAATTGCAATCTAGAGGTGGATACATTTAGACTTGCACTGGCACTCAATTCCACGATCGAGTTCCCAGGCCTGGAACTGTTGGTGGACTACATGTAATGTTCTGTAAACACAATGATATGATGAGCCTAGATATGTTATGTTTTGTCTTTTGCTATTCACAGATATAGTTTGGTAAAGGTAAATGTCCTTTGTGAAATCTGATCCAGCGCTAACAATAAAAATTATTCTCCTATATGCTTCGGTCATCCAGGTGCAACTATTCCTCTAACGCACACACACTATATCCATATGACGGTGGGGCCCATAACACCGCATATTCATTCACTTACTCATTTATTCCCTGGATTTCCTCCGTCAATAACCTAGGAGAAAACGATTCGCTGGAAGGAGACGGGATACCTCTTTTAACATGACATAATGTTTCTCATTTGCTTTAAGGTATTCCGCTCATTGGTCGATGGACCAACTAGTAGGAATCAGTTGATGGTGATTAAGACCAGCTCAATCACAATAAACTCTTTATCATTTTACTTTAATCATTGAGCTAAAGAATCACTGAGTCATTTGTTTAAAGAATAATAAAGTTTATGTAAAGTTTCGAAGCAAGAAATAAGTTTTAAGTTTATTATTCAGATCTTTACATTTATTATTATTATAAGAATAAATTGAAATTACAATGCATATCGATTAGACGGAAAAATAAGGTTATCATAGCAAGAACTCTAAATGATCAATCTATCTGTCTTGGAAAAATCTAATAGTTCCATAATGAAAAATTGATCAGGAATAAAAAGGTTCTCCAAAAACAGCATCTTATACTCAACTGGAAAATACAAATAGCAGCAGCAACATCAGCTCGTCAGCATCAGCAACCGCAACTTCACCCATCTACAGCATCTAACTTCTCCAGCATCTCCTCTCCAACAACTAACCCCTCCCACCAAGAGTAGGTCTTCTTATACCCTAATTCTAGCTTACTGAATAAAATGTTGCATCTTCATGGCGTGATTCTTTCTCATTGGTCAAACTCAGGCCCATATACATTTTAATCAAACTTCCTGGTCTTAACCAGTTCCTTGTGGAATGTCCATGCTTGCATCGTTTCCCACAGTTCATGTCATTGCTCATCCGCTTCGATCAGTCCAATTTGTATCTTTTTCTGCTACTTTTTAGATTTAACAGTTCCGTCCATTGATTCAGTTTGACTTCTCACGCTTCTTGCTGATCATCTTGGCACACATCTGCTCAGAAAGGTCACAATAGCCTTGACCATACTTCCATCTTAGCCTCTCAGCACCAGCACGTGATCATCCTTTTCCACAGCCTCTCTCCTCTATCACATGGTTCCCTGCTCATGCGTACTCTAGCAAACGGCGGCCATTTTATATCGCTGCTCGACAGGCCTAAGCGCACTATTTTCAAAGATAAACAAAATATTGTTAAAACAAAGAAATATAAACCCTTTCGTTTCCCTCCCGTCTTTCTATGTACCCCAATTAGGTATTACCTAGCAAAAAGCAACAAATAAAGCCGTCCCTTACTTACCATCGCTTTATTTTGCAACCACACGTTTTATTTAAAAGCACAGATCATGCATTTATTATTTGATTAGTACGCAAATATTAAGTTATGTTAGACACGTAAACAATTATAAGTTAATTATTTTGCACACGGAATAGCGTGTTACCTTTAACCCTTCACATGTAACATACATTGTTGGTTATTTACTTAAACGAACATGTTTATTAATTATTTTACGAAAATTATTAGGAGGTTAACATTTTTTTCATTTACCTTGCTCCATCAACTCCCCCCTTTGGTGATTTTTAATATCACCACAAAACCCAAGTTATACATTTCTTTCAGACAGCATATATCTTTTATCCGTTTGCTTTTGTTAGTTTACACAACTGTATCCCTTTCAACTTGTCTCTTCGTTTTCTTGTACATGTTCTCTTTTATTTCTTCTAATTCTATTTCACCCATTTCTCTCTCTCTTTCCTTGTTTATCATGTTTTCTTTTTCTATTTTATTCTGTCTTCTTCTTCTCTTTATACATGTTATTATAAGCTTCAGCACTAAAATTATTATTATTATCATGGTTGCTATTATTATAACTTTCCCTATTATTAATCCACTCATTCTTGTTAACCAATTTATTACTGAAGAAAACCCTTTACCAAGTTTTCCCAATGAACTTTCAACCTCCAGTGGAACTAGTTCTTTGTGCAAACTTGTAATATTTGTTATATACTTTTGTATATTTTCACTTTTATCTGGAATGTAAGTGCAACAATGTTGGACTTTCAGCATTCCACAGACTCCACCCTCTTTTGCCAAAAGAATGTCAAGGGCAAGTCGATTTTGCATCACCATAGCTCTCATGGCAACCATCTCGGTATTTACCATCAAGAACCCTCCAGCAGTATCTGTAGATAAACGATCTACCACTGTGGATAATTTCCGAATTCTAAATGCATTCAAAGATATTCCCACTGCTGGTATCAATGCTCCAAAAATATCACCTACTATTTCTGAAAAACTTTCCCTTTTCCTACGTGTAAAGGTATTTATCATTCTGTGTGTTCCTTTTTCTTTTCTGTCCATATGAATTTTTTTTGGAAAGACCAGGCCTAAATAACATGACCCATACCAATGGTCCGGCAACCTGTAATAAGCCCTATTCCCGCAAACATAATAGATCCCTAGAAATATTGGATCTTTTCCCCCTTTGAATCCCCATCCACCTAAAATTTGATAATTGTCATGGCAAATACTGGAACCCACAAAATAATTGTCATATTTTGTTTTATTTCTTCTAATGCACAACCTTCCCTGTTGGGGCCAATCCAGAGTCATAGCGGCATTTGTCTTTTTCTTGTCATGATTGTCTTCCTCAAACGCCCAAAGAGGTGTTTTTGTCTCTTCTATCACTTTTCTTTGAAATTTCACTCTTCTCTCTTCAACCATCTCTAAAAATACTTTTTCTTCCTTCTTTAACTCACAGGTAAGGTTGTTTTTAACTATATTCTCTAATGTTAAAATCTTATCGTCTATAAAATATTCACCAAACGTTTTTCCCTCTTTTATTTTGTTTAGATCGGGAACTACAGAAACTTTCGCAAAAATCTTATCTATGTCAGTGTAATAATATTCTAATCTACCTGTTTTATAAAATAAACTTGCTAAGACACTACATGTTATTCCATACGTCAAAGGGAGGTGATGATAAGTCACACCCTCTGCTTACAGATGCAGGCAACTGCATACAAACATAGCAATCTCTTACATCCATTGTTTCTACATACTCATATAATAATTTAGTAAAAACATTTTTAGAAAAATCTGTTATCGATTTGTCCTTGTGTAATTCTGCACTACTTCTTAAAATAACTGGTTCTTGAGTGTTAGTTCCTTTTTCTTTCTCAGTGTTATTAGACGTTTCTACTACAGCTAAACTAATTGGAATAGTGATTGCTAAAACCACCCATACTGTCATTAATATTCCTGTACAAAAGCAGCACATCTTACACCATCTACTTAAAAACTCACATTTACATTTTCTATCTCTAGTATTCTCCATTTTGTTTATAACCTTATTTATTTGTTTTCCAGAAAATTGTGTCACTACACCTCAGAAAATGACTTATTTGCCACTCTGTACTCCAATGTTTTGTCTTTGCTTGGTACTTTCTTTTAATTCTTATTCAGAACTCTTTCTTTGTCATATCCGATAGAAATTCATCAGGTCCAGTGTTTTGTCAAATCCAGTAGAAATTGTTTAAATTTCTTCAAGTTTGTTGCACCTCACCTTCACCCATTAGGTTTCTTGGTTCTGGGTTCTCGTGAGTGTTCTTTTCTTCTTTGAAATCAGTCAAAGCAAGATACAACCATTCAGGTGATCTATACTTCGCATTCACCTTCTTTATTCTTTTCGTTTTCTGCAAGTGTTTTCCACCTTGTTTTTCTTGCTCTTTCTGACTTGTTATTTCATTCACTTGTTCAGCACTTTTTCCATCTAACCTTATGATTCTGTATCTTAATTTTCTTACTTCATTGGGCCAATTGTCTCCTTTTCTTGGCCTTTTTGCCTCACTTCCTTTTTCCTCTCTGTTTTCCAATTTCTTTTTCTTGACTCTAGTTTTTGGTTTCTTTCTTCTCCACTTTCTTTAGACTGTTTCAATTCTTTCGTTATTGTTTCTTATTTTGAAACTTATAATTTCATTTTCCTCCTCTACTTGTGGTTCTTTTCTTATTTTCCTTCGTTCACCTATTTCTGTCCCTCCTCGAGGTTCTTCCAAATTTGTGTCAGTCTCTCTATCTGCTTCTAAATTTCCCTGTTCTTTTGTTTGACTATTTGTCCCTATTGCTCCTCGGGGTTCTTCAGAATTTTCTACTTTTCTGCTTGAAACTCTCCCTTCTTCATCTATTAATATTATCTCCGAAGGATTCTCACCATAACTTGTACTTGGTTGCTCACTGTTACTATCTTCTGGCTCAGTTTCTTCTCTTATGCTTTCAAATTTCCAATTTCTTTTTAGAATTTCTTCACAATCCGAATGATCTGTATCAGATTCTGAACTGGTATCTGATATTTCCAGATGTCGACTTACAGGTCGATCTTCAAGTTCTGGAACTTCAGCTATTTCCTCTACTTCTTCTGTCGTTGCACTTGTAGTTGGGTTTTCCAGATATCGACTTACAGGTCGATCTTCAGGTTCTGGCACCCTGTTTCTTTCTTCTTCTGCTTCGGATGCTGAACTGTTATCCAATACTTCCAGATGTCGACTCACATGTCGATCTTCAGGTCCTGGAACTCTGATGGTGTGACTGGCATGCACCCAGTGTTTCACTCCTGCACACTTGACTGCAGTGGTTGTCACCAGGATCACTTGTCGTGGTTCGTCCCAGCGAGGAACCAAACAGTTTCTTCTCCTGTGGACTTTTATGCGGACCCAATCTCCTGGATTCAAGTCGTGAGCTGGTTTTCTTTCAAGAGTGGTCGCATCCGGTCCAACCTGATGAAACACAGAACGCACCACATCAGCCAATCCTTTGCAATAATCCAGCACTAGATCATCAGTTATAGTCAGTAGTTTGTTGACAGGTACTTGTGCTTGTCTCATTGCTCGTCCCATAATTATCTCATGGGGACTGAGTCCAGTTTTCCTTTCCGGAATACTTCTGATTGTCATTAAAACTAATGGCAAGGCATCTGGCCATTTGAGTCCTGTAGCTTGACACATTTTTCCTAACCTGTTCTTAATTGTTCCATTCACTTGCTCTACTATTCCAGAAGCCTCTGGTCTGTATGCACAATGCAGTTTCTGTTTAATACTAAGTGCTTCACAAATCAGTTTAACTAATTCATTTTCGGAAATGTGTTCCTCTATCTGTTTCAATCGTGACTGGAAAACCATACCTCGGAATGAATTCTCGCAGCATAAGTTTTGCTACTGTTATTCCATCATTCCTTCTGGTTGGGTATGCCTCCACCCAACGGGAAAACAAACAGACGACCACTAGGACATACCTTAGTCTGTTGCAAGGGGGCATTTCAATAAAATCCATTTGCATTCTAGTGAACGGACCTCCTTCTCGTCCTATTGTTCCTAGACTCACTACTGTCTTCCTTCCTGGATTTATCTGTTGACAAATAAGACATCTCTGACAAAGACTCTCAGCTATGGCTCTGAATTTTGGATTATACCACGTTTGTCTAAAAAGTCTGATCATTGAATCTCTCCCAATATGGGCTTGTCCATGGTACATCCGTGCCATGTCAGAAATCATGCTATCAGGCATAACTGGTCTTTCATCTCTGTAAACCCAAACATCATTTTCTTCATGTTTTCTACATCCTGCTTTTATCCATGTATCTTTTTCCTCATCATCTGCAGCTTCCTGTAACTGTCTCACCTCATCCCATGTCTCAACAGGGTTAGTAAAAAGCAAAGGACAAGAAATATGCTCTCTTTCTCGACTTTTGTTTAAAGAAACCACATTCTTCGCACAGTACTGTGCAATCTCGTCAGCATATTTATTACCAACAGTTATGTAGTCTTCCCCATTTTTATGTGCATTGCACTTCACAACAGCAATCTGTTTAGGCAGCTGTATCGCCTCAAGCAATTTTTTCACAAAATCTCCGTTTCTAATGGGTGTTCCTGCAGACGTCAAGAAACCTCTTTGTGACCAAATCTGACCAAAGTCATGCACCACCCCGAAGCCGTACTGGCTATCTGTCACAATCGTAACCCGTACATTTCTTCCCAACTTGCATGCTTGAATCAGAGCTATCAATTCTGCGACTTGGGCAGACCGTATCCCTTTCAGACAAGATGCTTCCATTACAGTTGCTACTGTGCAAACTGCATATGCTGCACTTAGAACTCCATCACTCGTTCTCAAACATGAGCCATCCACGAACAGAATATAATCTGATTCTTTTAAAGGCTCATCTCGTATGTCAGACCTTGGTTTTGTACAATATTCAAGCACATTCAGACAATCGTGATCTACTTCATCCATTTCAATTATACTTTCTTCATCTGGTAACGATGTCGAAGGATTCACATTCATACATCTGTCAATGGTCACATTATCTGCACTCAAAATTACTTTTTCATACCTAGTCAGCCGACTATGTGTCATGTATTGGGTTTTCGTTCTTGTCAAGAGAATTTCCACAGAATGGGGAACATATACTCTCAGTGGATATCCCATCACTATGCCTTCACTCTGTTCCAGACTCACACAAGTAGCAGCAACTGCTTTCAAGCATCCAGGCAACGCTTTCGCTACAGGGTCTAAAACAGCTGAAAAATATGCAATGGGTCTTTTCATAGTTCCATGTCTCTGTACCAAAACTGAAAATGCACATCCATCTCTTTCACTGCAATACAGCTCAAAATCTTTCTCATAGTCAGGCATTCCTAATGCTGGAGCCTCACACAATTTCTTTTTCAGCTCTCTGAATGCTTTCATTTCTTCATCATTCATTTCAAAAGGATCTTTAACATCCTTCTTTGTCAGTTTTTGCAACGGTTTAGCAATCAGCGAAAAACCGCTTATCCATTGTCGACAATATCCAACCATTCCCAGAAACATTCTTACCTCTCTTTGCGTCATTGGAGCTCTCATTCCTTGAATCATTTTTATTCTTTCAGTCATTACCTTTCGCACTCCTTTCTCAATTTTATGCCCTAAATACTGGACTTCTTGTTGACAAAACTGCAATTTTGAAGGGGACACTTTATGTCCTCTTTTTGCTAAATGATTCAGCAAAGCAATTGTATCATTGACACATGCTTCCTTCGTTTTTGATGCCACCAGTAGGTCATCAATATACTGAACCATTACTGACTTTTCTGGCATTTTTAAATCTTCCAACGATTTCTTTAGAATCTGATTAAAGATTGAGGGACTTTCTGTGTACCCTTGAGGAATTCGGCACCATGCCAAAATACGCTCTCCAAACCTAAACGCAAATAATGGCTGGCTATCTGGATGCAATGGAATAGAGAAAAATGCATGACATAAATCAATTACTGTGTACCATTCTGCTTCACGTGGAATCTGGTATAGAATCACAGCAGGGTTCGGTACTATTGGGCAACAAGGCACAACAATTTTGTTTACCTTCCTCAAATCCTGTACAATTCTATATGTTCCGTTTGGCTTTTTCAGTCCCATTATTGGCGAATTACATGGACTGCTCATGATTTCTTTTAAAATCCCTTGTTCAATCATTTTATTTATTACTGGCGTTATTCCTTCAATTATTTCTGGTGTCAATTTATACTGGGGCGTATTTGGGTAACTCGTTCCCTCTTTCACTGTTATTTTAACGGGATCTACTCCTTTCATTAATCCTACATCTTCTCCTGTAAAGTCCCACACTTCTTCATTCACTGTCTTTTTCAATTCAATTGGGATTTTCTCTGCATCAAATACGGGAAACAAATCAGTTACTTCTGGTTCTAAATTCACCATTGTCATTTTATACAATACATCTTCATCTGGGGTCTGAAATGCAATTCCGTCTGGAGTACAATAGATAGTGCAATTCATCTTGCACAATAAATCGCGTCCTAAAAGGTGCATGGACTACAATCGCATACCACAAATCGGTGCATTTCACTAAATGGACCAATTCTTACCTCCACTAATTTAGTAAGAGGCGTCTTAATTTGCTGATTTGAAACTCCAACTACTTGGATATGTTCACCTGAGAGAGGAAGGTTTGGTATTTCCACTGACCTAACAGTAGAACGGGTAGCTCCAGTGTCAACAAGGAATGTTACATTTGCACCATTCACTTCTCCATCCACAAATGGACCAGACTGATCTACCTCTAGAGTTGCGCCAAGTACGCACTCTTCCCCCTCTCCTAGGCACCGTCAGAAACTTTCATCCGTATCATCCTCATCCTGTCGTAACCAATATGGAGAAATTGCAGCTGCACGCGGCAACTGTGTTACCTGTTCTCCTCCGTAGAATCCTGTTTCTGCACTGTATTTCTGTTGGTTAACACTCTTGGGAAGTGGTGGTTGTGGCACCTGACCTTGTTGAGTAACTACCTCACTCTGCACCTGTGAATTTAATGATTGATTTTCCACATTAGGTTTTGGAGGAAACTTACACTCGTTTCTCCAATGTCCTAGCTTTCCGCAGTTGTGGCATGGCCACTTTTTCTTTGCCTCATCTATGCTCATTTGTCCTTTTCCTTTACCTATATTAGGTCGGGATCTAACCTGTCCTGTTTCATTTCCGGTATTACTCAATTGAGCTTCTTGCTTCTCTGCAACTTTCACCTGTGCCCACATGGCCTTTTCTTTCAATTTACGCTGTCTACTCTCAATATCATCACTGCAATACTTAGCATATCTCAGAACCTCGTCCACTGTGCTATTCTGCCAACAAATCATATGCTGCTTAATCATTTCACTTATCTCTGGTTTCAATCCATATACAAATCTATATACAAAATGACTCATATCCTTCTCATTTAGTGTCTCATAACCACTATACTGTTTGAAAACTAACAACAGCCTTTCATAATAAGCATGCACTGATTCTTTACTTTCCTGCGTTGTTCTGTCTATTTTTACCCAATCTGTTTCTTTAGGTGGAATCTTATTCTTCAAAAAGGTAATTACTTGGTCGTACTTCCTCATCACTTCTGGTCCTGGCGCTCCTGTTTTAGCATCCCTTGGATATTCTACAGTTGGCCAATCAATAGTAATCTTACATTCTGTCCACAAATCAGCAGGCACTACTATATCAAACAATCCATCTAAGTCTATCCACAACACTTTTGAAACTTTCACAAATCTCTCCACTTGTCTGTACCATTCTACTGGCTTTTCTCTCAACTTTGGGAAGTCATTTGTAAATGACAGTATATCCTGTCTAGTCCATGGAACATGCACATAACTACCACCTGGAGTTTCTCTCATCGGGTATTCCCTTACAACTGGTTCCTTATCTGTCACTGCAAAAGCCAAAGATGCTTTATCTGTTGTTTTCTCATTCCTTTTCGACCATCTATTTCTCCATCTATCCACATCACCCCATTTTCTCAATAAAACAATTAACTCTTTTATTTGGGTCAGTCTTCCTGATGTGTTCAAATTCTCTATATCTTTCTCACAAAAATCTACTCTGTATGGTTTCTGCAACGTTCTCACTTTTACAAACTCCACTCCGAGTTCACTTGCTGTCTCTTCCAATTTGTCATGTAAATTTCTAGCTCTCCATGTAAGACTTTTGCACAAAAACATAATCTCATCATCCTGATAATTTTTTAATTTTTCTGTACCAATTGTTCCTAAAATCAATTCTTCCATGTCTATTTTCAACCTAATTACATCTAAGGGTTTCACTTCCGTTTCTTTTGTTTTCAGCGCTTTCATCCATTCATTTAACTCATCTGGAGTTGGACCTACAGGCGTACTATTTAATTCTATCCAATTGCTACTTCTTTCTGGTGTCCCTGATGCGGACTCCGTCACCATAGGCATTCTCCTAATCTCATTCTCATTTATCGTCAAATTAGTAGGTGGGCTTGGTCTATAGGTACTAGCCAAATTGTGTGCACCTTCATTATTCAGTTCCATCCCTTCTCTTTTTCTTTGTAAATGTGAATTCATGGGAATCACTAAAGAACGTTCATCAATTTTCTGATTCTCAAAAATTGGCATTACTGGACCTATTGTCACTGGTACAGTTACAGCTTCCATATTCTTTGTTAATGCTCTTATTTTCTCAGTCAATTCTCTTGTTGTTTTTGCTAATTCAGTTGCATTGTCACTTTCTATCTCTTCATTTTGTGAAGTTTTTAATTGATCTTGTGACCTATTTGTCTCATCTCTTCTTTCGGGATTTTTATTCCTCCCAGTTTCCATTGGCGGTGCATTAGGTGTCACCATCGCAGAAGTCTGTTGGTATGGAGGTGGGTTTCTGTTTAAAATATCTTCCAGCAATTCATCATCTGTTTCACTACCACCATACACATACTTTTCTATTACTACATGTTTCTTTTTCTCTGTACACTTTCTCTTTGCTTCTTCCTCAACTGTAAAAGCTGGAAACAAACCTCCTGTCATGTTAGCACATCTCCAACGCTTTATTCTGTCCTCATGATTTATTCCCCATAACCTTCCAGGCACAAACTCATGATTCTTTAATCCTCTGAATCTCTCTCGTTCATACATCTCATCTTCCCATTCTGTTAAAGCTTCAAACTGTGTCGGTCGGTCTAGGTTCTAACATTGCCATCTTTTCTCTCAAGTTCCGTAGTACAGCTACATTAAATGAACCATTCTCAGGGAAAGCCAATGCTCCATCATTCTTGGTATATTTTGTCCAATTTTCTAACCATATGCATGTATGATATCCATATTTCAGCATCATATGCGAAGCTGGTGATTTCGGCGGAGGAATTATTTGTCCCTCTCTAGTCACTACCTTTTTGTCTTTCTTAAAGAAATTCTTAACTTTCGTCATCCATGACGTTTTCTCTCTACCATAATCATAATATGACATGATTCACAATCGCTTTTTCTCCTCAAACGATCCGCAATTCAACACTGTTCTGTATGCGTTATTCCAACCAATCCTAGCGCGACTCACACCAACACTCCAATCACAAACTTCCACGTCACTAGGTTATTCCAACCAATCCTAGCGCGACTCACACCAACACTCCTTTCAGAGCGATTTCTGTCTACCGCGCACTGACCAATCCCAGCGCGGCTTTTGTCTACGTCAGTTCTGCTCCTGTTTCCGTGTGACTAGCGCACTGACCAATCCCAGCGCAACTCTTGTCTACGTCACTTCTGCTCTTGACCCCTCCTTTACAAAATTTATCGGCAATTTCTTTTTCAACAATTCTTCGTTAGTTACAACATTTAAAACACTTTTCCATTGTCTGATTCGCTAAACCAAAGAGATAGTTCTGACCATTTACACAAGAACTCTGTATTTTCCAGTAGGCAGCGCTTACCTCTACCCTACCACAGAATTTTTAGTTTCGCCGATAAAGTAGCACTTCTCTCTACCTTACCCTTCTTTCAAGCAAACAGTAAACCCATTTCTCTGGGGATAAAACACATGTGGAGACTATACTGCTCCTGAGAATTAAGGCCAGAGTTTCACAAGAAACCCGATCGCTATTTCACTTACACACCTTTTATACGGAAAATGTCCCTATCATAACACAACCTGTGTTATCACCAATATGAACTCAGACAATGCACCATTCCATGTGACTTCTCTTGCCACACGTGTTCCACTTCCTACTTCCCGGAAGCGTGAAAACTTACATATAACATAACGCGACTGATCATAAACTGTTAGACATGAACTTATCAATAATCACTAATCAATAATCAATAATCACCAAACTAATCTATAGTAACCATCCTCTGCTACCAAGAAATCTGATCCAGCGCTAACAATAAAAATAATTCTCCTATATGCTTCGGTCATCCAGGTGCAACTATTCCTCTAACGCACACACACTATATCCATATGACGGTGGGGCCCATAACACCGCATATTCATTCACTTACTCATTTATTCCCTGGATTTCCTCCGTCAATAACCTAGGAGAAAACGATTCGCTGGAAGGAGACGGGATACCTCTTTTAACATGACATAATGTTTCTCATTTGCTTTAAGGTATTCCGCTCATTGGTCGATGGACCAACTAGTAGGAATCAGTTGATGGTGATTAAGACCAGCTCAATCACAATAAACTCTTTATCATTTTACTTTAATCATTGAGCTAAAGAATCACTGAGTCATTTGTTTAAAGAATAATAAAGTTTATGTAAAGTTTCGAAGCAAGAAATAAGTTTTAAGTTTATTATTCAGATCTTTACATTTATCATCATTATAAGAATAAATTGAAATTACAATGCATATCGATTAGACGGAAAAATAAGGTTATCATAGCAAGAACTCTAAATGATCAATCTATCTGTCTTTGAAAAATCTAATAGTTCTAAATGAAAAATTGATCAGGAATAAAAAGGTTCTCCAAAAACAGCATCTTATACTCAACTGGAAAATAAAAATAGCAGCAGCAACATCAGCTCGTCAGCATCAGCAACCGCAACTTCACCCATCTACAGCATCTAACTTCTCCAGCATCTACTCCAGCAACCTCTCCTCGCTCCAACAACTAACCCCTCCCACCAAGAGTAGGTCTTCTTATACCCTAATTCTAGCTTACTGAATAAAATGTTGCATCTTCATGGCGTGATTCTTTCTCATTGGTCAAACTCAGGCCCATATACATTTTAATCAAACTTCCTGGTCTTAACCAGTTCCTTGTGGAATGTCCATGCTTGCATCGTTTCCCACAGTTCATGTCATTGCTCATCCGCTTCGATCAGTCCAATTTGTATCTTTTTCTGCTACTTTTTAGATTTAACAGTTCCGTCCATTGATTCAGTTTGACTTCTCACGCTTCTTGCTGATCATCTTGGCACACATCTGCTCAGAAAGGTCACAATAGCCTTGACCATACTTCCATCTTAGCCTCTCAGCACCAGCACGTGATCATCCTTTTCCACAGCCTCTCTCCTCTATCACATGGTTCCCTGCTCATGCGTACTCTAGCAAACGGCGGCCATTTTATATCGCTGCTCGACAGGCCTAAGCCTACTATTTTCAAAGATAAACAAAATATTGTTAAAACAAAGAAATATAAACCCTTTCGTTTCCCTCCCGTCTTTCTATGTACCCCAATTAGGTATTACCTAGCAAAAAGCAACATATAAAGCCGTCCCTTACTTACCATCGCTTTATTTTGCAACCACACGTTTTATTTAAAAGCACAGATCATGCATTTATTATTTGATTAGTACGCAAATATTAAGTTATGTTAGACACGTAAACAATTATAAGTTAATTATTTTGCACACGGAATAGCGTGTTACCTTTAACCCTTCACATGTAACATACATTGTTGGTTATTTACTTAAACGAACATGTTTATTAATTATTTTACGAAAATTATTAGGAGGTTAAAAAAAATTCATTTACCTTGCTCCATCAACTCGAATAGTTGTAAGGCTAGTTTTTCCTCTCCAGTTGCTTTGAGATGCAGACACTATGTATCTCCCTCTGTTGTCTGCTGCCTATGTGTGCATTTTGACCATCTCCTGACAAGTTTGACTTACCAGTTGGTGAGTGTGCTCTACGTTGCTCTGGATGATGTTTCCTCCCAGAAGATGCAGGGACCTCTGCTACTGTGGTTGTCTGTACTCTGGCTGAATGTGTCAATGGGTGAGAAGAGAGAAAAATCAACACATGGACAATGTACATGTGGAACTTGTCAGACATTTCCTCATCTCTTCTGAATGCTAACAGTATTGTGAAGTACTGCCACAGCCGGTGCAGGTAGGAGCAGTGGTGTGTTGGTGATGTGATGGCGTGGCAGGGTGGGAATTTAACGATGGGATATGGCAATGAAATATTTTGAAATGAGGATTCTCTCACCTTCAGTTATGTGATTTTGGTAGGCCCAAGGTGAGTTTTTGTAGGATATTTTATAGTTATTTTCTCTATTCCGTTGTCTGTTGATTTGCCTCTGCACCGCACCCCCACCCCCTTACGTTCTTGACTGACCCAGCCGCATCTGGATAAGTGGAAGGGGCGCTTTGACAATTGCTACTTAACGGTGTTAGGTATATACATACGGCATCAGTACTGGGCCTTTGTATTTAATAGTGTGAAAGGGATTTGCCATTTCACATACAAAGGATTCTGGGACTTGTGGTGCAACATACAGAGGGAAACACATGAGCCTCTGACTGACTATATTTGTATATGAACTTTGGACAACTTCCTTACTCACAATGGCAGTGCGACACAGACATACATTTTGTATACTTGTTCTTGTCATCCCATTTACCTGGTGCCACATTGCGGACAACCCTCACAGGCAGCCCATGGAGCATGTGGGGGTGGATTGTAGTGATGATATCCTCCTCTAGTGGTGTGAGACGGAGGCGGGATCCAGATTGTGAGGCAGGGAGAACTCTGTTTAACTCGATCCTGGAGTACTTCTCCTTCGCACTCTTCTTTTCATCCTGCCACTTCCTCTTTATTTCACGGACTGTGCGCACATCCTCCCCAATGCTGTGACAGCAGTGGCTAACTGCTGCCAGAGAGCTGCCTTCTGTCTGCCACTGGTGCAGTAAGGTGGGAGACCATGTAGGCGTTTGTGGTGCCTCACAATGAACTCCACAATCATGGTGGTCTCCTCAGTTGTGAAGTTCTTCTTCCTTCTCAGTGTGTACATTTTGCAGTAGCGATGAACAGCAAAGCAAACAGGAACTCTCTGTGGCCAAACCTGGTCTTTGAATGTGTGCTGCTTTTATGTGGTGCTGGTTTTGCAGTTAGCCCTAATTGACTTCAGCTGGAGCATGGTGGGGGATGGTAGGCACTTGAAATACTCAGATGGCCAAAATGCTGTTTTTCCGGCCCGGAATCGGAGTTTCTGGGCCAGAGGCGGAGATTCCGGGCCGGAGGCGGAGATTCCCGAGTGCGGACATAAAGTTAGGATGAGTAAGTTCATTCTGTGAATACCAAAATGAGTAAGTTCATTCTGTGAATACCAAAATGAGTAAGTTCATTCTGTGAATACCAAAATTAGTAAGTGTAATCTGTGAATACCAAAAGTACTAACTTTACGTTTTTGACGTAAGTTAGTTCTGAGAATCAGGCCCATTATTATTAAACAGATATTATTATTTTCTCATTAGATAAATAGTTTTTTATAAAATAACTAATGTTTTTCTTCCGTTATATAAGACATGCACATCAGTTTGTAAACATACTGATACAATAAATGTTTTTTTTTAACAAAGTGTAGGTGTTACAAATGTGTGGCTAATTTATCCTTGTACTGCTTGACCTGGTAGACTGTTTAACCTTTTGATTTTAATCCGCAATTGTATTTAACTGTTGCAAATCTGTTAAAAAACATATTGGGATGCCAAATAATAAGTAATTGCTTAACAATTATGTGTCATAATACCATGTATATTTCAAGGAATTATGTAAATGAATAACACAATCACTCATAAAAATGTCCAAATATTGATTTCAAGGTGGGCCAGAACCTATACATCCTGAAGAGTTGAATGTTGAAGCCTCTTCAGATGGTAAATATGAATGTTTGTAAAGGATTTAATGATCTGATCCATCCTACATGTTAACATTTGGTATTATGATGCAACCGTTTGAAGTCACATTGTGGTCAATTTATCAGATTACCTTGTATGGCTGCTACTCATTTTTAAAACATGTTTACTAATACCAATCAGTCACTATGAGTATTCCCTTATGTTAAGTTAATAAGCCATTGTGCAGTAGTAGTACGAGCCAAAGTGGATTTACAAATTGGCATTGGTTTCAGAATAGAAGACAAATGCTAGTATATGTGACAGGACAAGTTTTCATTTATGTGCTTGTCAACCTGTCGTTCAGCATGAGTACCATAAAGTAGGCCCAAAGTTACAAAGATTTTAGGTTATGTTTACAATACATTGTTAACACACACCCAACCCAATTTCTTTGTAGGGATTTACTAACCATAGCAAATTAGATTTTTCCTTTGCTTTGCAATAAAGAGTTAGGCATATCAGGTCCAATCTCAGCTTTGCGTTGCTCTGCATAAAGGGGTTGTCCCCTGGGTGGTAATTGGTGGTTACTGTGCACAAACCCTGGTATTGGCTTGATGTAGCCAGCAAGCCAATACCAACATGATATCTTGTACACATAAGTACAAACAAGTCTGCCTCCAATACTCACATATCCGCAACAACATCGTCCTGAAACACAGTGAAATGTTACTTGGGAAACCAATTGTCATATTCAAACTACATATAGTCACAATGTGATTAAAAGAACCATGCAACATTATTTGGGAATCTATTAAAAATTATTGTGTATTCTGGTTATGACGTGAACATATTTACATCCATGAGACATGCATTGTGCTAATACATTGAGATTTATGAAGATCAATGTGCGTGAGGACATTTAGAGGAGTGGTAATTGTAATGTTATATTATGGTGTGTTGATATGTATTGCGCGCTAATCACCCGAGAGGGTATCCAGTGGTCAGGTGGGTAGGTGTGTGCTCCCCAAGGTGCCCATAAAAGGGCCTGATCTTCAGCTACTTGCATTACTCAAAATGTGAGGAAGAGCCTCTGAAGTGATGAGGGAGTACCCATGTCCTGGGTGCAATGTGGAAGGAAGAGCAAGCTACTGTTTTCCTTTTGCGGGGGAATGTGTGCAAGTGAAAGTGAGGCAAAGCTTAGGTGTCTGGTGGGTTGGTGAAAGCGTATGCAGCTGTTCAAGTATTCTGGTTCTGTGTTGTATGTAGCTTATCTGTGCTTGCAAATGGGAAGCCAGTGAAGCTTCCTAAGGTTTTGTGTGATGTGGTTGTGGCGTGGGATGGCGAATATGAGTCTTGCAGTCGTGTTCTGGATGATCTGGAGTCTGTGTAGTAGTTGTTGTCTAGGCTGCTAGTCATAAGTGCTTGTGTGACGGTCCATCTGCTGTCTACGGCAATCATTTGTAAATCAATTGCAGCATGTGTAGGATGTGGAAACAGGATGTGCACACTTGAACTGCCATGTTAGATTTATTGTTTAGGATGATACCTAGATTTATTATGTGGTTGTGGGTGTAGCTCTTAGCTCCAGCTGTCACTTGGTGGAGGGTTGGGAGTTGCTTGTTGAAGGCCTTATCAGTCGCTTTGGCTTGATAGGGGAGCAGGAAGAGGCGTTAAAAATTGCACAGTTGATTTGGGTTGGCTTGGTATTCTTGAGGGCATTGATTTCTGCAAGTTTTCATTTATCCAGGCAAGTGTCAGTTGTGATGCAGGTGTTGAAGAAGTGTCTGAGGGTGGTGCTAATTGGTGATGTTGCCAGGTTGTAGATGTGGTGGCGGCATGTGTCCATTGAGGCCCCTAAGGTGGTGGTCTGCATTATTGCCCCATCGTCGTTTCTGGTGGGGGTTGTCCAGTTGGTCAGGTAGCAGTCTGGGTTGGTGGTGGGTAGGTTAGCGATGAGTTTTCTGGGTTGGGTTGCTGTGTAAATGTGCTGCAGATGTTTGTGATTGTGTTATGGAAGATGTTGAATCAGTTGTTGTAGAGTTTTTGGGAGGCAGGCATGTTGTTCACAGTGGCTTAGGGCAGGGTGTAATCCTTATTGATATAGAAGCTCTCCTTGCAGCCGTTGGAACTTGCCTTTGATAAGGTCCACTCTGTGTCTCCTATTTGCTGATGATAGCATCTGAGTGCATTCTTTTGGGCAGTTCTTTGGATGGGGCAGTGGCTGGCTCCCCATTTCCTTTTGGTTTAGTGTTGTTTGGTGTGTGGGAGGTCTTCTGTGTACCAGCTATCTTGCTTGTTTGATCTGCTATGCTTGTTGTGTTTGATGGGTGCGAGTGAGTCCGTTCAGTTCTTGATCCAGCTTTTGAAGATGTTGATCTACTTGTCAAGGTTGTCTGTGGGGCTAGGTTGATATGTGCTGAGGCACTGAGACAGTCTGCCTCTGTGACTTTGCCCCAGATGCGGCTTGAGATCCTGAACCAGGTAGGGGTGTTGACTTGAGCTGTGTAGACTGTGAAGTGGATGATGGAGTGGTCAGTCCATGTGATCGTATGGTGGAGTTGTATTTAATGTTGTTGCATGTAGTGAAGATGGGGTATAGTGTGTGTCCTGTTGTGTGTGATGGTTGTGAGATGAGTTGGGCGAGTCAGATGTTGCCTAGACTTTCAAGGTCCGCTGTGGTGAAGTTGTTGTTATGGCCTTCCAGGTGAAGGTTGACGTTACCTAGAAGAATGTAGACTCTGGAGTATATGGTGAGCAAAGCAAGACAGTCGGTGATGAGGTTGTTAAAGGTGGCTTGTGGTCCAGTGGTTAGTAGGCAAGGGTTCCGTTCAGGGTGAAGTTTTCAGAGATTTGTAGTTTGAAGAACATGTGTAACATAAATGGGGGGACGGTGTCTGCGTTTGTTGGGCATTTGATGGATTACTTGTAGATGATAGTGAGTCCTCCTGGCTGGTGAAGGTGGTCCTGTTTGAAGCAGGGTATAGTTTTACTATATAGTGCCCCAGGCCCATTCTCTCCAAATCTATAGCATAAGAGTCTCAATTGTCCCTGCCAGCCCACAGATGTATCTCTCCTATGAAGTCTTCTTGTACATCTTTCGGAACATCAAGATGTAGCAATAACAGGATGTGTCTGTCATTTAGAAGAACAACATTGGCCAAGAGTAAAGTGTGGGGGCCAACTGGGAATTTCCACAGCTTTAGAAATTACAAGTGACCTCAAACCTTTTGCATTCTTCTGCTTTCTTAAAAAGTTTCAGAGAAGTGACGCAAATCATTTTCGATAAATGTTCAATTTCATTATGATTTATGGTCAAACATCAAGTGACCTTTTGGTAAACTTTTGTAATGTAGTGTCACTTCTGTGTTCCTAATATTTCCAAGAAGTGACCAAAGAGCGTCATGTTCTGCGGTCAAAGTACCTGCTAATGTCGTGATTCTGTGGTCAATAGTTCTTCATTACCGCCGCGGCGCTGGAGGGGTGGGGGGTGAGCGCGGCGCCGCCATGCTCGTGACAGAACCACGCCATCATGAGTCACGGGCGAGCTGTGCTCATGACGGCGTGGTTCCGTCACGACCCCGCCCACTCACTAATTCGCCCGCACAGGCGGGGAATCAGTACCGCGTGGGCGGAGCGGCCGCAACATGACGGAACCACGCCATCATGAGCACACGCCGCCCGTGGCTCATGACGGCGTGGTTCCGTCATCCGCAGGGAAGGGGTTAAAAGAGCTGTCCTCAGTCCATTCGACGGACTACCTCGCACAAATGAACCCTTGGGTCATGACACGTGTGTGTGCCCCCTCAGCCATCTTCTCTAGCATCTTTGGCTGAGGCTATAATGCTTATTGTATTTTGAAATTGTCTCTTTCTCCTCTGCATTGCAGTGATTTTTAAACTTACAAAATTGCATGATTTACTTTTTCATCTAGGAAGGTGTCTCTGAAACTTGTTATCTTCTAGATTACACGATGCTATTTTTGATTAACAATGTGCCTTTCACATTCATTGTTCAAGTTGTTCTTTAATAAATGGTGCCACTCTGACTCAGTTCCTGCATCTCACACGTGTTTCCATATTTTAGATAGTGCACCCCTGCTCAAATTAAGGTGGTGTGGTCCACCCAAAAAACCACCCTCTAACAGTTGGCACCCCAGATGGGACGTGCATAGACTTTCCAGCCTGCAAGGAGATGGAACTTTCCCTGTGGCAGCGGCCGGACATTGCCCTTCGGTGCCTCTTTCTGACTGAACAGCCACAGCACACATGGGTAAGTCAAAGAGCCTTTGTTTTTTTCTCTTTGCCTTGTCCCGATGTGATGTTTAACTGTGGTCGGTCGAACACTCGTAGGTGCAACGCGGCCCAAACCACAGTCCTTGCTCCGTCTTGTCTTGCCACGTCAAAGAACTCTCTTTAAGGTAACACACGTATGCAGGCGCTGAGCCAGGAGTTAGTGTTAGCTTTTGACAGTTAAAATTGTGGGTTTTCATTTTCCATGCATGATCTTTTGTATATTTATTTTTTACATATCGCCTGTCTAGAAAAAAAAAGATAGGGCATCTATCTAATTAGCACAGATAGGTAAGGGGAAATAGCGCCTTGCGTTTTCCAGCTCTCGCAGGTTCTGAAAGGGTCAGAACTCCAAGAAAAAGTAATTGTCAGTTCACGACTTGTGGGTGGCACGGGAGGTTTAGCGATAGCAGATATTAGACATCTCCAGCTTTTGCAAGTGATCGTCAGTATATAAATTTCATTACTGGCAAGACAATTAAAAGAGTTAACAAATAAATAAGCTTTGTAAAAAAATATAGTAGCGTTTTGAACAGAACTATTTCTATCTGCGTAGTTACAGAAAGGGGAAGTATGTCTCTTTCAAAGTAGGCTTCCTTTTGTGGTTTCCTGTTCTCCCCAGGTGAAATGAAAATAAAGGCTCTTATTTATTGCAACGTTTTTAACATTGAACAAATACGTTCTTTCTGTCTCCATTCAGACAAAAGTGTGCAATTTTGCCTGTCTTTTTTAATTCAGCGAAAAAGTATACTAAACTTATGTATAAATTGTTTCATATTTACATAACCAGCTCATGGGTATTTTGTGTTCGCATCTTCTATTGATGATATTGTGATTTCTTCTAAAAGACCGGTACCTGGTGCATCGATTCAAAATTGTGTTTCATTTGTCTAGCGAGAAAATAATATAGGTGTAAAACTGTAGATATATATGCCATATGTATGTGCTTCATTGTTGAACAACTCACTTGTCCCCTGCGTGCTTGGCCCCATAGTAATGGATCCTCCCACTTGACTATTCAGTCAAGTGGCAGATAGAGGGGGAGGAGGGATTTCGCAGGCATTTATTGACCACAACACACAGCCAACTTTTTACGTTTCTGGTCACTATTACACCCTAGACTTGGCCCCAACTTCAAATATTAGGCCAGCCATTGGTTCCCTTCCAATACCCGATGACCTTCTCCTTCCATCCCCTCCCCCAATGAACAATGACATAATAAATTCAGGTCAAACACTGCAATGTCTTACTGGCCCCGGCTCAATGATAGAAGCTGTAGTTCCAGGGCTGCCAGGTCAAATCGACACATAATTCACACTGAAGCTTACACCAGCACAAAGTACTGCAGCACCAAGCCCCAAATAATTTACTCCTACCTGCGTCCAATTCAACAACAGCCCAAGCAGTAAAGAGTGCCATCCCTCTAAGCAGTAGCAGTAGCCTGAATGCAAACACCGATCCAGGAGGTACAGCAACAGAGCACACACAGTTAGCTAATAGAAATGAGAATTTTGAAATTGTGGCTCATGTACAAGGAAGTTAGTGTCACTGGGCTAAGAGCAACGTAAATATCGGAGCAGATGGTGATCATTAGACAGAAGAAAGGAATTAGCGAAATAAGACTGTTCTTCTCTCCCGATTGCATGTGCACAGAACTAGGCAGAGAAGAGGAGAGACAAATTGATGGAATGGAATGCATACTAACTACACCCAATTTTCGTCTTGGATCAAAATATAGGTCCAAATACATTATTCTAGGACCTTAGGAGCAAAAGACTAGAAAATACGGCGTATTACACAACATGCATGACACATAACGCACCTCAGTTGGGTCTGTGGGGGCCTGTGTTTGACTTCATGGTCAAAGGTTCAAATGCTACCAGGTCTACTAAGCCTTTCATCATTCTGAGGTGGATAGATGCGGGGTCTGTTCAGCCCTTCATCATTCTGAGGTGGATAAAATGAGTACCCAAAATACCCTTCTGACTGAACGTGCGCTTTACAAAAAACACGTTATGTTGAAATAGGCTCTATTTAGCATAACGAACACTGGAACACAACACATGTTTTCTTTTTAGATTACGAGGTGTTGAAGGGTTAATAGATTTTTTTTTTTCTTGGGCTGCCGTTATATTAACGCTCCTGGCTGGCCACAGAGTCTGGGCACTGTGCCCAGGCCAGAAAGACATAAAAAACAAGTTACTTACTTGTACACTGTGGTTCTCCAGTAGTGATATCTTTTATAGATTCACATGCTTGAATCTTCCCCGTCGTCATGGTGGGAGTCCCACGGTAACTGTAAAATAGCAGTATGAAAATCTAACAATGAAAAGCCCATAGAAACTCATACACTTTTGTAACCTATAACCATTGTTATAAAACATCCAAACTCCAGCCAATCAGAGCTCAAACCATAGAATCTCCTTCCCCTGCAGGGCCACCATACTCTAAGATTTCGAGCACGAGTGCACTAGGTAATGAAAAGGTTATGGAAGGTGAACCTGAAGAGAGGAGGAAGGAGGGTCGCATGTGAATCTATAAAAGGTATCAATACTGGAGAACCACAGTGTACAGGTAAGTAACTTGTTTTTTCTCCAATATTGTATCTTTTATAGATTCACATGCTTGAATCAGAATAGCAAGCAGTACCTTATCAAGAAAAATTGTCCGAAAGGCGGCGGGAAGGTGAACCATCCCACCATGCGACCCAAGGAATAACTGATCCTTTAACATGAACTCAGAATAATGCATATAAATGCTTAACAATAGAAAAATATATTCAAATATACATTCAAAAAGGTTAACATATACAGTAACAAACAGATTTAAACATCATACCTTTAAGCGAATAACCTCCTCAGTGTAGCCTGACCAACTGCTACATCCGCCTTTTGCCAGGGCAAGGACACTCCAGCGAACAGGGCAGAAGAAGCAGCCATCTTACGTGTTGAGTGCGCTGTGGCTTTGGCAACCAGAGGACGGCCAGCCCTCTCATGGCAAAAAAGAATAACTGATGAGATCCAACGAGCGATAGATGCCGGTGTCAAAGCCTGACCCTTCCTAGGGGCAGAGAAGGCAACTAGAAGTTGAGTAGACTTTCTGAAAGACTGAGTCCTTTGTAAGTAGAATTTTAGGCATCTTTTAATGTCCACAGAATGAAGAGCCCTCTCAGCTGGTGACGAAGGAGCTGCAAAGAAGGAGGGCAAAACCACTGGCTCATTTAGATGAAACACTAAAGGCACTTTAGGTATGAAAGATGGGTTTGTTCGAAGAATGACTTTGTCGCATTTGTGAATAGGTTCAAAGGGCGATTTCATGATCTGCGACAATACAGTATTTAATTGCCATGGAACTGGAGGAGGCCTTACAGGAGGAAAGAGCCTGAAAAGTCCTTTCATGAATTCTTTTATTAGTCTATCAGACCACAGGTACAAATAACCAGACCGCCGTCTGTACCTGGAGATAGCTGCTAAGTGTACCTTGATGGACGCGTGTGCTAAACCAGCCTTAGCAAGAGATAATAGATAAGGCAAAACGTCCTCAGGTGACGAAGAAAGCAGATCAAGAGAATTTGTGGCACACCCCATACAAAATCTTTTCCACTTAGCTGAATAGCATTTTATTGTGGAGGGAGCACAAGCATTCTGCAGTATTGTTTCACATTCCTCAGAAATATTTAATCCGCCAAATTCTGTGTGATGAGGAGCCAGGCTGTCAGGTTGAGTGTGCGAACTTGGGGGTGAACCACCTGACCCTGGTTCATAGAAAGGAGATCCTCTTTTGGTTGTAAGTGAATCGGCGAACACCTTGATAGGCGAAACAGCTCTGTGAACCAGTATTGTTGCGCCCATGCCGGGGCTATTAGAATGACACAGCAAGGTTCTCGTTTGTTCTTTTGGAGAACTTTCGGTATGAGAGGAAACGGAGGGAAAGCGTAAGCGAACGCTCCCTCCCATGAGAAGTGGAAGGCATTTCCCAGAGAGCCTGGTTGAGGGAACCTGCTGGCGAAGGATCTGCATTTTTTGTTGAGAGATGTAGCGAGCAGATCTAGGGTTGGAAACCCCCAGCGATGAAAAACCTTTTGTAACTGTTCGTTGTTTAGCTCCCACTCGTGACACTGCTTTGTGTCTCTGCTTCGTGAGTCTGCCAAATCGTTTTGGACTCCTGGCACATGCTGAACCTGGATCGAAATCTCGTTGGCTATTAGCCATTCCCAAATCTGTTGAGCCAGGATTGAGAGGGTTTGAGATCTTGTCCCTCCCTGCTTTAACAGATAAAACATGGTGGTGGTGTTGTCCGTACGGATCAGAATCGATGATTTCCTGATTTTGGGCAGAAATGCTTGAAGACCCAAAAAGACAGCTTTGAGTTCTAGGTAATTTATGTGATACTGAGCTTCCTGAAAAGACCATTTCCAGTGGACCTGCAAATCTTGCAGATGAGCACCCCATCCGTCCATGGAAGCATCGGACGTCATGACCATCTTTAGTTTTTTCATGAGGAAAGAGATACCCTGTGAAATGTTCTCTTTGACCGTCCACCAAGACATTGTTGAGACCATCTTTGGGGTGATTGAAATGACATCCTTGAATGAGCCTTGAGATTGCCTCCATTGAGCGTTGAGCTCCTTTTGGAGCGGTCACATCCTTAAGCGGCAATTTGGAATCAGCGGGATACAAGATGGCATCATCTCCAGCATTGATTTGTACGTTCGTACTGAAGTGAACCTTTTTGCAGACAGACCTCTCACTGTCCTTTGCAGCCGGAGGATTCTTTCTTTTGTGGGAAAAGCTTTCGAGAGTGTAGTGTCCAGAGTTGCTCCTAGAAACACTATTGACCTGGAGGGAACCAGGGAGGACTTTTCCCAGTTTATCCTGAGCCCCAGGGAACGGAAAAGTTGAACACAAGCGTCCGTCGATCTCCTGGCGGCTTGAAGCGATGAGGCCTTGACCAACCAGTTGTCCAGATAAGGGAATACCTGATGACCGGTTCGCCGTAGGAAAGCCGCTACCTGAGCCAGGCACTTGGTGAAGACTCTTGGGGCAGACTTCAGCCCGAAAGGAAGTACTCGAAATTGGTAATGGCACCCTGCCACCTCGGAAGAATAGGAACGTGAAAATAAGCGTCTAACAGATCCGGGGAAAACATATAGTCTCCTGCATCCATTAGAAGCAGAATTTCCTGGAGTGATAACATCCTGAAAGGTTGGGATTTTATGAACTTGTTCAGTGATCTTAAGTCCATTATCTGCCTCTATTTCCCCGTCTTTCTTCTTATCAAAAAGAAGTGGGAATAGAACCCCCGATTACGTTGATCAGGCGGTACCTCCTCGATTGCCTGCTTGGATAGGAGCAACCGGACCTCTTTCATGAGAACCCGGAGGTGGCGATGAGACGTCCCTCGTGGTGGCATGTTGGGAGGACGTTGAACAAATTCTAGGGTGTGACCGTGGAGAAATACGTCTAACACCCACTTGTCGGAAGATATAAGCTTCCATTGATCGAAGAATTTGGAGTAAGTGGATCGAATTGAAGTGCGACTGTGGTAGCAGGGGCCTGTGGAATCTCATTGTCTCCTGTTAGAGTCGTTAGCTCTACCTCTTGAAGGTTGGCGTCGATGTGCTGCTGGGCTAGAATAGGTTGATGTAGAGGTTTGCCGAAAGGGCTGAGGGGAGTACTGAGAGAGAAAACCTTGTTGATGATAGGGTTGGAAATGCTGTTGAAGCTGGGGGTGAGAGAGATATTGACCCCTGCCTCTGCCTCAGAAAGAAGAAAATCTCTTTTGCTGAAGATTTGCCAAGGATTTGGCTGTGTCTGTATCCTTTTTTATCGATTGCAAAGCTTCGTCCACATGCTTTCCAAAAAGCAATTCGCCATCGAATGACATATCCAGAATTTTTGCTTGAACTTCTGGACGAAAAGCAGTGGCCTTCAGCCACCCGTGCCGTCTCAAAACCACAGCTCCTGCCATCTGCCGGAAGGCTGTTGATGAAATGTCCATGGCCACGTCGATCATTTCCGAGGAAGCCTTTTCTCCTTCCAACAGCACCTCCCGTGCTTCCTTCTTCTTATCTTCTGGAAGGAATTTCAAGAAAGCCGAGATTTCGGACCACATCTGGTGGTCATACCTCCCCAGGATAGCTAAAGCGTTGGAGGCTCTGATGGCCGTGGCTGACAAAGCAGAGAACCTTTTGCCAATATTGTCTAAACGACGTCCCTCCTTGTCAGGGGGAGCGGAGCATGAAGAGGAAGAGTTCTTTGACCTCCTTTGAGCTGCCTGCATGATGACTGAATCAGGCCTGGGATGTCCGATTAGGCACGTGGGAGAATCTTCGGGTGCCTTGTATTTTTTATCCAGCTTCGGCACTACAGCAGGGATAGAAGCTGGTGTTTTCATTAATTTCAAGCCTTCTTGCCACAAGAAATCCACAATAGGGATGTAACAAGAAGAGCGTTGTGTAGTAGGTTTAAAGTCATAAAGAAAACATTTGGTCTGTTTGACCGGCATGGGAAGAACAAAGCACCTGGAGGCGCGTTCTAGCAGATCATGGAATCCGCCGATATCTGCAGGCAGAGAGTCGGCTGAAGGTGGAGTAGGGGAAGGTGGAGTGGGATATTCATCCCACTCATCCTGGATATCCTGGTCCAAACGCAATTCCCCTTCCTCCAACTGCTGGTCATCGTCATCTTGACTTTGCGCCGGAACCTGAGCAGGAGTTGAAATAACGCTGCTCTTCTGCAGAGGAGGTAGCACCCGCGGTGCTGGAGTGGCGGCTTCCTGTGCGGGAGGCGGAGGAGGAGCAGAATTTGCTTCTGGAAATCTTTTATAATAATCATTGAGCATTAGTCGGAGGTCGTATACTAACGAAATCGGAACATTAATGATGGGTTCCTGAGTTTGCTCTTCCTGCTTTTCATATGGATAGTGTTCCTGGAAAGCGTCCATACGATGAGAAACGGGACGTTCCCTATCTGAGAAGGAGTAATTTCCTTCCATATAAGTGGCTGGATCCTCCATCATCTCTTCATCCTCTGAGTCCTGGCACTTAACCCGGAGTTGCGAAGGGCTGTAGGCAGAACCAAACTGTCCTTCCTCTTCAGACTCTTGAAAGTCTAGAAGGCGGTTAGGGAGCAGAGGAGAAACCTTAGAAAAGTCCTGCATCTGGGAAGGCGCCGGTTTTAGAAGCAGACCAATCTTCACCCTCGTCGACGGGGTTGTCGACGAGGTCATCGACGGTATCGTCGACAGTATCTTTGCCGGGATCTTCGCCAGGATCGTCGCTGGGATCGACGACGGGATTGTCGACGTAACAACAGTCAAAATGATAGCCGTCGACAGTGAGGTAACCTGCCTAGCCGTCGTCGGTGAAACTCTCATCAACAGGGATAGACCCTGTGCGGTTGTCGATGGTGAAACCATCACCACGGTCATCGACACACTCGCTGTTGTCGTTTTAACCGTCGACGTGGTAGATGTTGCTGACGAAGCCGTCGACGGAATCCCCACGGAAGCAGAGCCGAAAGTCGTAGACGGTGATTTCTTCGTCGACGAGCGTTTTTTGTCACCAGAAGAATCCTTGTGAGGAGATAGAGGCGTCGACGGAGGAGCTGATCCTGACCTCTGACGTGATGAGGAGGGGCTAGACTTGCTCATTTTACCTCCCTTTTCCTCAACTCTCTCCTTACTTTGAGATCTTGCTCTTTTGGCATCTTTAAGAGATAAAGACAAAGATTCTTATTTTCTCTTCTTAGAGGAGGTATGGGGCCTCTCCTCAGCCTCTGAATCAGAGTCCTTTGCTGCTTTCTTCCTTTGCAGCCAGAGAAGCAGCCTACCCTCACGATCTTTAAGGGTCTTTGAGGAGAAAGTACGACAGTACTTGCATTCTCTGGGCTTATGCTCTGGGTAAAGACAGTAGAGGCATTTTTATGTGGTCCTCAGAAAAAGTCTGGACTTTCCACAAAATCAAGAACATCTACGACAACTTCAATGAAGCCAACCAACACACTGAGCCCTCACCAACCACCTCCGACACCCTGAAGCCAACGATTGACAGCTGGACAGCCCTCACCACCGAAGACACTCTGAAGACGATGAAGTCAATCCACTCCGGGGCCCCCACGGACCCCTGCCCCTACCACATCTTCAACAGAGCCGCCAACACCATTGCACCCATGCTCCGCCACACCATCAACCACTCCCTGGCGAACGCCTCCTTCCCCGACGACTGGAAGCACGCCGAGATCAACCCCCTTCTGAGGAAGCCCTCGGCAGACCCCACCGACCTCAAAAACTACAGACCCATCCCCCTGCTCCCGTTCCCAGCGACAGTCATCGAGAAAGCCATCATCAGCCAACTCGCCACCTTCATCGTAGAGCACAACATCCTCGACTCGTCTCAATTCGGCTTCAGAAAAAACCACAGAACAGAAACCGCCCTCCTTGCCGCAACAGACGACATCCGCTCCCTACTGGACAAAGGAGAAACAGTAGCCCTCATCCTCCTTGACCTCTCAGCGGCCTTCGACGCAGTCTCCCACCGCACCCTAACACGCAGACTCCACGACGCAGGGATCTGGGACAAGGCCCTCGACTGGATCTGCTCTTTTCTCTCTGGCAGAACGCAATGGGTCAGACTCCCTCCTTTCCTCTCGGACCCTACACCAACCACCTGCGGAGACCCCCAGGGGTCCTCCCTCAGCCCAACGCTCTTCAACGTCTACATGGCTCCGCTCGCCCCCATCGTCAGAACCTACGAACTCAACATTGTTTCATACGCAGACGACACCCAACTCATTCTCTCCCTATCCAGCGAACCCAACACAGCCAAACACAACTTTCAAGAAGGCATGGAAGCTGTTGCCAAATGGATGAAAAGCAGCTGTCTACAACTCAACACCGACAAAACAGAAGTACTCATCATGGGCCCACACCCCGATGCCTGGAACGACACCTGGTGGCCCCCCACCTTTGGAAGCCCACCCACCCCCACGGACCACGCACAAAACCTTGGTATCATCCTGGACTCCGAGCTCAAAATGGACCGCCAGATCAACTCCGTCGCATCCTCCTGCTTCCACACCCTCCGCCTCCTACGTAAGACCTTCAAATGGATCCCCCTCGAGCACAGAAAAAATGTCACTCACGCCCTTGTCACCAGCAGACTCGACTACGGCAACGCACTCTACGCTGGAATAAACAAAAACCTCACCCGCAAGCTACAAAACATCCAGAACGCCGCCGCAAGACTGGTCCTCAACCTGCCAAGACACTGCCACACCTCCCAGCACCTGCGCACACTCCACTGGCTCCCCATCGAGACTAGAATCACCTTCAAGATCCTCACCCACGCACACAAAGCCCTCCACAACACCGGACCTGCATACCTAAACAGCCAACTCAACTTCCACGCACCCCAAAGAACCCTACGATCAGCCCAGCTCTCCTACGCCGTGGTTCCCCGCGCCAGAAAGACCAGATCGGAAGGCCGCTCCTTCTCCTTCCTCGCGGCCAGAGCCTGGAACGCCCTACCGGTCCACCTCAGACAGACAACATCTCTCCCCATCTTCACGAGAAACCTCAAAACTTGGCTCTTCGACAGACCCCCTCCTTGATGGACTGGAACCTGCACCTCCCCTCTTCCCCAGCGCCTTGAGACCCTTACGGGTGAGTAGTCGCGCTTAACAAACACGTGATTGATTGATTGATTGACAGGGCCTAAACAACCCTTTTTTAGACTCTGACATGATGAACAAAATAGAGTACTCACACTCCTGACAGGTGCCTCAGATGAGAGAAGAACGCCTAGATAAATCTTTACCTGGAGTTCAAAAGGGCAGTAGAAGAAACACTGTGACTGAGCAAAGCTCAGTGAGACTCCCTAGCACACGTCGTGCGGTTAGAAATCTAAGAGTATGGTGGGCCTGCAGGGGAAGGAGATTCTATGGTTTGAGCTCTGATTGGCTGGAGTTGGATGTTTTATAACAATGGTTATAGGTTACAAAAGTGTATGAGTTTCTATGGGCTTATCATTGTTAGATTTTCATACTTCTATTTTACTGTTACCGTGGGACTCCCACCATGAAGACGGGGAAGATTCAAGCATGTGAATCTATAAAAGATACAACACTGGAGAATGCAATAGATTTCCTGTGGTTACAAACGGAACAGGAAAGTAAAAAAAAAAGAATATATATATATATATATTACTTTTTTCTCCGCTGCATACTGAAGATAGCTTCACAAACGGACACGGACCCTGGTAGGTGCATTTAGGCTGTCTTTATTCTCCCATCGCCATATATATATATTCACTGAAAAAACCATAGGTTTCAGGGACGTTATAGTTAGTTGGACATTTTACTCGTACAAAACCAGAGAAATTCCGCCGTTATAGTTAGTTCAGCTAACTATAACTCGCGCCCCCGCAATGCACTGCTGATGACGTCACATATTACATCATTCATGACATGGTCAGTGACATCACTGATGACATCACTGATGACATCATCCAGTGACTTTGTGTTTCTGTAAAGTTTAAATATGTATTATATATATTCCAAGGTGTATTGAAGAATGAGTGGGTGTATAAGTGTCTGGATTGAGGATTTAGTAGGTGCATGACTGACTGTTTAAGTGAGTGATTACATGTGTCTTACTGAATGCATGGGTTAGTGACTAAACTGTGTGAATGTCTGTATTAGTCTGTCAGTTGGTGTGTAAGCGGCTGCATGGGTTGGTGAGTGGCTACATGAGTGTCTATATGGGTTATTGATTGGTTGTCTGAGTATCTGTATGGGTGCCTGAGTGTCTCTGTGGGTGGGTGGGGGTGTGTGACTGTGCATAGATGTGTGAGTAGGTGATTCACTGGGTGTATGGGTTCAAGAGTGCATCTGTGAAGGGCTGTATGGGTGGGTGAGTGTGTGTATGGGTGTGTTGGTGAGTGAATAGATGTCTCAGTGGTACATGTCCAAGTAACTACATACGTAAAAGGCAGTGTATGTGAGAGTTGGAGTATATAAATGACTATACATGAGAGTCAGTGATTGTGAGAGCAGCTGTATAGATGAGTGTGTACTTGTATCACTGATTATATAAGAGAGTAAGCATGCGTTAGTATCTGTATGAATAAGTGAGGTGGTGTGTGTATAACTGTATAGGGGAGTAAATGGGAGTGTGATTGATTCTTTGCATGACTGACTAGGTGTGTGAGTAACTCCATGGATGAGTGGTGGTGTATGACTGTCTGTATAGGTGTATGAGTGCATATGATAGTGTTGCATTGAAGAGTGACTGCATGTATGAGTGATTGTATGGGTAAATGAGTGGATGTGTGTGTAGACCTAGGAATCAGTGAGTGCATATGTAGTAACTGGTATTGGTGTGTTGATCGTTTCGAAAATGGTAGTCTGTATTTTATAGTGGGTGTATCAAAGTTCATATTAGAGTGTGAGGACGTGCATCATATTTTCATGTGGATGATGCCATCAGTGATGTCATCAGTGATGTCATTTGAGATGTCATCAGTGATGTCATCAGTGATGTCACTGACCATGTCATGAAGGATGTAATATGTGACATCATCAGCAGTGCATTGCGGGGGCGCGAGTTATAGTTAGCTAACGGCGGAATTTCTCTGGGAGTAAAATGTCCAACTAACTATAACGTCCCTGAAACCTATGGTTTTTTCAGTGAATTTCAAAGGTTCTTTAAATGCTAATTTCTAACTATAACGTCCCTAAAACCTATGGTTTTTTCAGTGAATTTCAAAGGTTTTTAAATGCTAATTTCTAACTATAACGTCTGTAAAACCTATGGTTTTTTCAGTGAATTTCAATGGTGTTTTAAATATTAAACTACTATTCTGCTATTTGTCATTAGTACTGTTTTTTCTAACTTTTCCACTACATAAAAGAAAATAAACTGTAAAACTGTTGTGTAATGTAATATATTTCACAAATTACAGTGTTACTTATCAAATAATACAACATAATTTAAAGCTGTGTCTGCATACCTCAGAGACCATAGAATGGGGTTGATCTACAACAACATACGTTTTGATATGGCTGATATCTACAGAAGTGATGGAGTACACTTCACAGATGAGTTTTTCTCAATAACCTAAACCTGTGCATCCGCACTTACATGTAGCTCCAACTAATAAATACAAGGGCTCTTTTTAGAGCCGCCTTATATTTCCAATATCGGCTCGCAGAGTGACAGCTGCGGTCCGGCTAGCAGAGGGAGACCTGCGGGCCGTCGGGCAGGCTCGCAGAGGAAGAGCTGCGGCCCGTGGGCTCGGCTCGCAGAGGGAGAGCTACGGGCCGTCGACTCGCAAAAGCACAGCAGCGTACTGGCTCGCAGAGGGAGAGCTGTGGTCTGACTCGCAAAGGGAGAGCAACGGGCCAACAGGCCTGCTAGCAGAGACACAGCTTCGAGCTAACGGGCTGGCTCGCAGAGGTACAGCTGCGGGCCCGAGCTGCGACCCGACGGGCTGACTCGCAGAGGGAGAGCAACGGGCCGATGGGCCTGCTAGCACAGACACAGCTACGAGCTAACGGGGTTGCTCGCAGAGGTAGAGCTGCGGGCCCGACGGCTCGCAGACGCAGAGCTGCAAGCCGA
Source organism: Calotriton arnoldi (assembly GCA_963921515.1). Taxonomy (NCBI): domain Eukaryota; kingdom Metazoa; phylum Chordata; class Amphibia; order Caudata; family Salamandridae; genus Calotriton; species Calotriton arnoldi. Next base: position 4,855,585 of record CAWUFW010000282.1, read on the forward strand.
CGGACTAGCTTCTAAAGGCATAGCCGCGAGCTGGTGATGTGGGGAGAGGGAGCGTGAAAGGGGTATCTCGCACAGACAGAGCTGCGGTATATTTTCAGTGTTGCTTCGCAGAGGTAGAACTACGCCATGATGGCTTGTAGAGGGAGAGATGCGAGCTGACGGACTGAATCACAAAATGGCTGCCAACATTTCCTAGTTTCAACAGTTCGCAGCCAATAAGCCGCAAGCTCGTGCTCGTAACGCCTCAGCCAATCAGATGTCAGAATTCTCAAATATCAATATCTGTAAAATTTGATATTTCTCAAAAACTACTGAACGGATTTACCCGATTTGAACAAAAGCGTGCTTTCTGGACCAAGACCTTTCTCCCTGCCAAATTTGGCATAATTCCGTTCAGCAGTTTGACCTGTAGCCTTGTCTAAAGTTTCCTATGGAAATTGCATGGAGAAATCACGTTTTGGGACCCCCCTTTTTTCTCAGCCCCCCCACGACGAATCACCCCCAAACTTTCAAGATAGGAGCTGATCTAAAAAGAGAAGTTGTTTGGAAAATTTCGTAAACATTCGTCAAACGACGCCAAAGTTATAAGCAAATCAAAAAACGCTTTTCCTATGGAAACCTGGTCCTAACTATAACTCCTTGGATAGGCTAAGATTATGAAGATGGAATAGACTGGATGTCTACTTGGGGTGGGGAGAAAATATCCAAAATTATAAAAAGATTACAAATTAAAGTCACCGCTTCTCTGTTTTCTAGGAAATGGCACGGTACCTGTTGGGCGCAACTCTGAATGCAACAGCACCATCTATAATTTGGACATGCAATATGGCACCTCCAGCCTAATGGACTTCTACTGGGCCTGCAGAGAACGTCTCTATCTCCAACAGCCTCCTCATTGAAGCAGCCTGTGCTCACTAGAACAATGCACAATGTCTCCCTGATCGTTCCAGCAGCCAATATCTCCCACATCCATGCCCATCTCTGGTCTGTTACCTTGCTCCACCGACATTGGCAGTATGCTGAGTACTATGGGTGGACAGCATTCAAAGACATACCACAGGAGTTCCGCCTATTGAACAGGGTCCAGCTATCTTCAAAAGACCAAGATGAGGGTATGCCTTCGGATAGGGAGTCTGTGCTGCACATTGCCAATGATGAAGAAAATGGCTCCATCACCAAGGCCATCAAGGACTTGAACAACAAAGAAAAGAAAATGATTGCTGGAGGAGGTGCCATAGCAGACACAGCTACTGATTGGTTGAACTTTGATGGATACCTTCATGGCTTTATGCCATTCTAAAAATGTTTTGTTACCTGTTTTCGGTGTGCTGTTGCTCCTCTGTTATACCGTGCAGTTGTCCTGTCATTTTGCTAAAAATACTGATAGTAAATTAGTAGGTATGAATTATGTAGGAATAGGGAACATTCAGAAAGCCTATATATGAGACGCGCAAGCGCGCGAAAACAAGATGGCCGCCTCCCGGTGAGCTCCGTATTGGAGGGGCCCGTTTTTGACGACGAAGGATTTATTTCCAGTCAGAATTGATTGGAAAATGGTCTAGCAGTCTTCTGAAGCCCTACCTGCTGCTGTGGTGGTTTTCCCTGGTGTTCAGGACGTCAGAAGTGGTGTTTTTCTCCCTCCTGTTTCAGCTTCGAGCTCTGCTTTAAGGTACTGCCCAGATTTCCTGTCAGGGGGGCGGAGCAAGTACTCAGGAAAGGGCCTGGTTTTGGCCTAACCACTCCCACAGTCTGTTTTAGCTGCTGCACCAGCCTTTTCTTTGAAGCATTTTTTCTGCATTTATCTCCTTTTCCTGCACTTTGCATTTATTTACTCCTTTCATTTTTATAATAGGAAAATGGAGAATAAAAATGCGCAAAATCCTCATAATAAGAGGAAACAACAGATTTCTCCTCCTCCATTAAAATCTAAAGTGGTGGAATCTAGTGAGCCTTCCTTGGCATTAATTCTTGACGAGCTTCAAGCACTTCGTGCCAACACTGATACCATAGCATCTGAGATTAAAAGCCTGCGCAAAGATATGGCTAGTATGTCAATGAAAGTTTCTGATAATTCAATTAAAATACAAGATAACAAGGTTAAAATTGATGCTTTCACACCACTTGTGGCAAAAATGTCTCCTATGTCTGCTCTTCTTCTGGACATGGAAAATCGTAATAGGCAATACAATTTGAGTATTTTTAATTTACCAGAGGATGTTGAAGGTTCTAATTGCAGACTATAGTTGGAGAATTTGTTACCTGGTCTTTTAAACATTAAATTTCCGGAGAAATTTGAAATCGATAAAGCGCATAGGATTCCATCTCATCGCAATCCTCATCACACTAAGCCAAGACAAATGATTTTTAAGATTCTACGTCACCATCATTTGGTCTTGATAAGGAAAGCAGCACGGGAAATTCCATCCTTAATGGTTAATGGTAATAAAAATTTTATTCACCAAGACTTCGCTAAAGAGACTGTTAAGATTCATAAAGAATTCACTGACATTCGTCCTCAATTGAGAAGTCTTGGATTTAAATATGGCCTATTTGATCCTTCAACAATGCGAATTTGGAAAGATAATTTTTCAAAGTCCTTCCAACGTCCGGGAGGATTTAAAATTATTCCTGGAACAACATTCACAGCATTCTATGGATACGCATGATTCTGCTACTTGAATATTGCTTAAACATGTATTTCTGTCTAATTTTATTGTTCTCTCCACACTGAGCTCCAACGGATTGGTCATGCTTGTAAAGCGTGTGTGCATTTCAAATCTGTTATTAATGTTTATTTGTGGTCGTCTTTTTTATGTTTGTTTGTCTTTTCTCTTTTCCCTCCTTTTCCTTATACAATGTTCTAGAACTACTATTTTCCATATTTTTCTTCAACTTTTTCTCCTCTTCTTAAATCTTATTTCTTTTTACTCTCTATTTTATTATGGCTAATGTTCATAATGTTAAAATAACCTCTTTAAATGTCAAGGGTTTGAGATATCCTGTAAAACGTACAAAGATTTTAGATTATTTAGGAAGTTGTAAAGCAGATATTTGTTTCATACAGGAAACGCATATTGAAGATAAAATATTAGATTATATGAAAAAAAGTGGGTTGATACTATTTTCTCTCTCCTGCAAAGGGTAGGAAAAATGGTGTTGCTATTCTTTTTGCTAAAATACTACATTGTCAAATGTTAAGTAAATCAACAGATTTAGAAGGTAGATATGTCATAGCTAAAATAAAAATGTATGATTCTGTTATGTTTTTACTTAATGTCTATGGTCCAACTGCTGATGATCCTATGTTTTGGTCTAATCTAACTACTAAAGTACTCAAGTTGGGTAACGTTCCTCTTATAGTTGGAGGAGACTTCAACCTTATTTCTGATCCTTTATTAGATAGATCTTCTCTCATTAAATTTCGACCTCCAAAAGCTTTTCTAACTTTTAAATCTTTCCTTAAAACTACAAAATTGATTGATATTTGGCGATTACATTTTCCTACGGAAAAAATGTTTACCTTTTCTCTAACCCACGTAACTCACATTCGAGACTTGATTATATACTAATTTCCAGACAATTAATTAATTCTGTGGTTACTCCTACTATTGGTAATATTGATATATCGGATCATGCTTTAATATCTTTTGGTTTGCAATTTAATTCAAATTTTAAAACACCATACAGATGGAGAATGAATACTGGTATTGTTCTCAATGAACAAAACAAACTGAAAATCTTAGATGCTCTTCAAGAATACTTTCGTCTTAACCCAGAAGGTTCTACATCCATGGTAAATAGATGGGACGCTTTTAAAGCTTATATTAGAGGTGCTTCTATTTCTCTCATGGCACATGAAAACAAAACTTTTAATGTAAGAATTAGAGAACTGGATAAGCAAATTGACAAATTTGAAAGACTTTTTATTACTTCCAATGACCCCCAATATAGGTTGAAATTGCAAAAACCTAGATATGAATTTAATTCCATCCTTTGCAGATTTGGTATTCAACTCTCCAATTCTAAAGCCAAATTCTGTTTTAATGCTAACAGATCTGGACAGCTTTTAGCCAATTATCTACGCATTAAAAAAGATAAAACTCAAATAAATTCGATTCATGGCCCCAATGGGAAAAATTGCCCTATCGCAAAATGATATTGTTAATGAATTTCTAAATTATTACACTACTTTATATAATAAACCTAACTTTGATGATTGTTCTTTAATTGATTCTTTTTTATCTACATGTGGATTACCCAAGATTTCCCTTTTAACTAAAAATGAATTCGATTTGCCCATTACTGAAGATGAAACTCAATTAGCCATTAAATCTCTTAAACAAAATAAATCCCCAGGACCAGATGGCATTCCAGCACAATTTTACAAGGAATTTCAAATACAACTTATTCCTCATTTATTTAAATTATTTACCTTTTTTAGCTCCACAGGGACTACTACAGGTTCTTTTACTGAAGCTTTAATTGTTGTATTACCCAAACCTAATAAAGACCCTACACTTGTATCATATTATCGCCCTATTTCCTTAATAAATCAAGATTGTAAACTCTATGCCAAAATACTTGCAACTAGGCTAACCTCTGTTTTAGATTCTATCATCCATCCAGATCAGTCTGGGTTTATGAGAAATAGATATTCTGCAAATAATACAAGAACATTATTACATGTTCTAGAACAAGGGTCCAATTTACCTTTACCATCAGGAGTGTTAGCATTAGATGCTGAAAAAGCCTTCGATAAAGTTCATTGGCAGTTTTTATTTCGCACTTTATTTCCATTTAATTTTGGTGACATATTTATTCGTATGATATCTGCTCTTTATTCTACTCCTACAGCTCGTTTATTTATTAATGGCCAAACTTCAAACCAATTTTCTCTTTTCAGAGGTACCAGACAGGGTTGTCCCCTCTCCCCGCTCCTATTTCTTCTTGTTATTGAACCTTTGCTTATTTCCATTAGGAAATGTAATGATATTACTGGTATTAATATTAAGGAGGTTACTGTTAAACGTTAGCATATGCAGATGATGTACTTTTATTTATTAGCAATCCTATCTCCTCACTCCCTCATTTATTTGAGATTATTTCATCTTATTCCAAACTTTCTGGTTATAAGTTAAATACTAATAAAACTGTTTTTTTTCCTATAAATATTCATTGCAACCCAGGTATGTTACCCATGAAGGATATAATTTGGCAAAGAGAAAAATGTAAATACCTAGGCATTTTATTTTCATCTTCTATGAAAACTACAATATCATTAAATTGGGATTCTATTTTAAGTTACATTAAGGATAAAATATCCAAATGGTCTTCACTTCATCTTTCGTGGTGGGGAAAAATGGACTCCATAAAAATGACTATAGCACCAAATTTTTTTTATTCCCTAGCCATGATCCCTACCCAATTTCCTATGAAGTTTTATAAAGATGTAGATCGACTCCTTTCTAAATTTCTTTGGAGCAATAAAGCACCTCATATTAGTTATAAAAAACTAAAATTGCCTAAATGTAATGGAGGTTTTGGTGTACCAGATTTTTTTGTTATCATAAAGCTTTTATATTAAAGCAAAGTTCTCTTTGGTTTAATCATTCTTATTTGATTAATCCCCTACCTGGCTTTCTATAGAAAAGAGTTTAATAGATCCGTTTCCTTTACCTTCTTTGTTAACTATGTCCAATAAATCAATATTTTTTAATAAATCTGTCATTTTAAAATCCACTAAGTTAATATTACATGATTTCGATTTAATTTTTCAATCACCCATGTCCATTACTGAAGATATGTCGTTATGGTATAATTCACGCATAAAACTTACAAAAATGTTAGATTTTGGCATTCATGCGTTAAAGCTGGTATTTTTTGCCTCAAAGATATCTATTATAACAATGCTTTTATCTGTTTTGAGGTTCTACAGAAAAAATTTAATTTACCTTCCTCTGATTTCCTCAAATATGAATTTTTATGCAATTCTATTTTAGATTCATTTCCTCATTATATACCTTCTAATGCTAAATCAGATTTATTCATTTATATTCAAACTCTCTCCACTTTGTCTCATGGTGTTTCAATATTGTATAAAAAGATGATTACATTTAAAGGTAACAACATTAATGTGCTTTCGACATATTGGAATAATGAACTTTCTCTATCATTATCTCACGAAACATGGAAAACTATTTGGCTTAATAGTATTTCAGGATGGTTACCTGTTTCGCTTTATCAAACAAACTCATATATTTTATATAATTGTCTATGGTCTCCACTGAGATTGTTTCAAGCTAAACTCCTTCCGACTTCAAAGTGTTGGTATTGTAATTTTCATACTGGTTCGTTAAAACATATGCTTTTTGAATGTCCTTCTATATTTAAATTTTGGACTGAAGTTTGGGATGTTATAAAAAATACTTAATATTCATGATGATTTATCATTTAATTTGCTAATTTGTAAATTTGTTGTTCTTTCTCAAAAATTAATTGACTTAGAAGGTAAACTTTTTAATTTCCTGTTATCAGCAGCTTTAAAATCCATTACCTCATGTTGGAAAGACGTTTCATTATTATCTGTTCATGTTTGGTGGTCATGGGTTATTTTTACTAGAAGAGGAGCACATTTATCCTTGAATGGTGTTAATCATAATTGTAATTCTTATCGTTTATTTTGGAAACCTATTGATAGTTATCTATCTTCTTAAAATGTATTTTTCTATAAGTTAATTATTTATCGATATTATTGCATAGTTTCTATTTGATAGTAGTTCTATTTTAATGATTATTAATAACATATGTATAATTGTTTCTTTTCCTCCCTTTTTAATTTTCTGTAACACTGTATTATAATGTACCTGTTAAAATGTAATTGATGTTCATAATCTCCATATATTCTCATTGGGTACTTTCATTGTACTATTTTTTGTATTGTCTGTTTGTTAATTTAAAATGTAATAAACTATTCTGAACACAGAAAGCCTATATATAGGAAAAAGGGTAGAATAGGGAATGGGGATACCTTAGCACTTATAGAAGTAGTAGAAGTCACAACAATAGGACTACACTAAATGCAGCCTGCTACCATTACCCAGTGCCTGGTCAATAGCCCCCAACTCACCACGTAGATACCAATTGAGATAGGATTTAAATATGGATCCACCACCAACTACACAGACACCATATACATCCCTCATTGACATACCTGAAGGAGAGTATATAGAGTTAAGGAAGACGCAGGAGAGCCAATGTTTCAAATGTGCCAATGTTCCAATGTGAATGACACCCCTGGGATACACCAACTAGAAGGAGGGCCTGAAAGGTATGCTGTAAGTTTTTTGTTCAAAGAATGAACAAGAGGAGGGAATGAAGCAGGGAATAGTTTAACCATATAGTGCCCCAGGCCCATTCTGTCCACATCTGAAGCATAAGAGTCTCAATTGTCCCTGCCAGCCCACAGATGTATCTCTCCTATGACCTCTTCGTATAAATCTTTCTGAACATCAAGATGTAGAAATAACAGGATGTGTCTGTCATTTAGAAGAACAAAATTGGCCAAGAGTAAGGAGTGGGGGCCAACTGGGACTTTCCACAGCTTTAGAAATTACAAGTGACCTCAAACCTTTTGTATTCTTCTGCTTTCTTAAAAAGTTTCCGAGAAGTGACGCAAATCATTTTAGATAAATGTTCAATTTCATTATGATTTACGGTCAACCATCAAGTGACCTTTTGGTAAACTTTTGTAATGTAGTGTCACTTCTGTGTTCCTAATATTTCCAAGAAGTGACCAAAGTGCGTCATGTTCTGCGGTCAAAGCACCTGCTAATGTCGTGATACTGTGGTCAATAGTTCTTCATTAAAAGAGTATAAAAGAGCTGCGCTCAGTCCATTCGAAGGACTACCTCGCACAAATGAACCCTTGGGTCATGACGCGTGTGTGTGCCCCCTCAGCCATCTTCTCTAGCATCTTTGGCTGAGGCTATAATGCTTATTGTATTTTGAAATTGTCTCCTTCTCTCTCCTCTGCATTGCCGTGATTTTTAAAATTGCATGATTTACTTTTTCATCTAGGAAGGTGTCTCTGAAACTTGTTATCTTCTAGATTACACAATGCTATTTTTGATTAACAATGTGCCTTTGACATTCATTGTTCAAGTTGTTCTTTATTAAATTATGCCACTCTGACTCAGTTCCTGCATCTCACATGTGTTTCCTTATTTTAGATAGAGCACCCCTGCTCAAATTAAGGTGGTGTAGTCCACCCAAAAAACCACCCTCTAACATGTTGAGCAATCTTGTAGGCCGCTGGGATTGCCCTGCCAATGTCGGGAGGTGATGCCGGGTAGAAACAGCTTTCTGTGATGGAGAGGATGTTGGGTGCATCTCTGCTCAGCAGGCATCATGTTTTGGGTGTGTGTTTGCTGAGTGATCTTGTGTTGAGAAGCATGCATGCATGCATTGGAGTGTGTGCTGATGTGTGGATTTGATGGGGTGTGTGATTTAGGGTTGGGTGTAGGCGTTGCTGGTGTGATATGTGTGTTGGGAGTGGGAGTTCAAAACTTTTTATTTGTGGGGGGCTGCTAGAGAACTGGCAGTAGGTACAGGGTAAAGTCTCTACTGTGGTGTGAGGTGCCACTCAGCAGCTGTTGGGGAAACGGTATCCCGGGTCGAGCATCCTAAGGAGTGCTGGAGTGTATCGCTAGGCCCTGATCAGACCAGGGTTCCTGGGGCTATGCGCAGTCCAGGCGCAAATGGGCACAAATGGGGTTGCCTTTGGAACATCATAGGCGTGCCAACCGATGTGCATGCCCCCTGCACATGTTATGTTATGTTAAGGATATTTATGGAGCGCTCGATTACCCGAAGGTGTCCTGGCGCTGGTTACCACTCCGTCGGCCAAAGCAAGAACAGGCAGGTTATTTATCAAAAAGCCACGTCTTCAGGCCCCTCCTGAAGACCAGCAGGTCTGTTGTATTTCTGAGATGGGCTGGAAGGTCATTCCAGGCCTTGGCTGCCCCCGCAGTGAAGCCTCGGCCACCCCACCTCGCTCTTTTTGTGGCTGGGACATTGACCAACCTAGCCCCAGATGACCGTAAATTTCTATTTGGTAGATACCATTTAAACTGTTGTTGTAGGTAGGCTGGTCCTCTTCCCTGAAGTGCTTTGAAGACCGTGCAGAGGGATTTAAAACGCACACGGTTCCTCACCGGGAGCCAATGTAGTTTTCTGATTTCATTGGAAATTGGGGCAAACTTAGGGGTACCCGTAAGTAGCCTTGCAGCGGCATTCTTAAGCCTCTGTAGTTTGTTCATATCGCGTTCCATAATGTTGAGGTAGAGGCTATTGCAGTAATCAAGCCTTGACAGGACTAGTGCGGAGACCACCGTTTGCCTTCTGTCAACTGGTAGAAATGGTAGTATTTTTTTTACTGTTCTAATCACATGCGCTGTGGAAGAGGCAACTGCATTGACTTGATCCCCAAAGTTCAGATTCTCATCAACTATCACTCCCAAGTTTTTTGCCTTCTTCACAGGGACAGGGAGGGGACCCATAGATGATGGCCAGCAGATCGGAGTCCAGAAATTAACATAATTTCCGAAAAGCACCACTTCCGTCTTCCCTGCATTCAATTTGAGGCAGTTTTCTTCCATCCATCTGCCCACCGATTTCATGCAGAGTTGGAAGCGGCTGTCTATGCCCGTCTCCTGTCCTGGGAGCAGAGACACCACAATTTGGGTGTCGTCCGCATAGGAGGTGAGCTCGAACCCAAACGTCCTGATGATGGGCCCAAGCGAAGAGACATAAACATTGAATAATGTGGGGCTCAACGATGAGCCTTGAGGGACCCCACAAGGTAAAACGAAGGGTTTAGATTTGAAATCCCCCAAGGATACAGTTTGTACTCTCCCTGTCAAAAATGGCTGGATAAGTTTCCAGGCTTTCCCTTGAGCCCCAATCGCCCTTAACCGGTCCATCAGAAGATCATGATGGACCGTATCGAAGGCCGCAGAGAGATCCAGGAGGACCAAGGCGGCTTTGCCCCCCTGATCCACCGCCCTCCTGATCTCATCTGTGGCCTTAATAAGGGCTGATTCTGTGCTGTGTTCCACTCTGAACCCATACTGGGTGGGATCCAAAGCATGAGTCTCGCTAAGAAAGACACTTAGGGGCATATTAGCAAGAACGGCGTTAAAATTATCGCCGCTTTAGCGGCAGGAAACTGCCGCCGAAGCGGCGATAATGGGCTTGATAATATGCCCTTGAGCATACCAATAGAAGCCCATGTTCTGCTGTGATCCTGGGCTTCTATTGGATTCTCAAGGGCATATTATCAAGCCCATTATCGCCGCTTTAGCGGCAGTTTCCTGCCGCTAAAGCGGTGATAATTTTAACGCTGTTCTTGATAATATGCCCCTTAGTTGTGTATTCAAAGCCTTTTCTATTATTTTGGCGGGCAAGGGGAGCCTAGAAATTGGGCGAAAGCTGTTAGGGTCCTTAGGATCCAGACTGGGCTTTTTCAGAAGGGGTAAGATTGAGGCCACCTTCCAAACTTTAGGGAAGTGTCCAGTTTCGATCATTGAATTAAAAATGGGCCGAAGTGCAGAGATGACAGGTTCCATAGCTAGTTTGGTCACTTCGGCCGGGCAGGGGTCCTGAGGAGACCCGGACCTTACTGCCAGGAGCAGGTTACGAATATTCTCCGTTGATGGTAGGTCGAACTTATCAAGAGTGCCGGAGCCCTATTTTCATTGGTTCCAGGCCTCCCGACTTCACATGGAACGTTAAACACTGAGAAAATGCTCTCCACTTTATTTAAGAAGAAGTCGGCCAGATCATCGCAAAGTTCCTGACTTGACTGCACCTTAGCTGGGTGCGGCAAGGCCAAGTTTGAAACAGTCCTAAAAAGTTCTTTGGTCGACTTCTTTGCTAAATCAATTTGATTGACAAAGAACCTTTGCTTGGCCAAGAACACGAGTTGTTTATAGGTCACAAGGCTACTTTTGTAGGTCTTCTTTCCTGTCTCACATCTGTGTTGCAGCTTCCAATCAGTAGGTCCTGGTAGAGTGCAGGGTGCTGTGATGTAATTTCCTGTTCTGATGGGTGATGGTAAATAGAGTCCACTCACTTGGCTTCTTCTTATGAAGGGCAATTGACATATGATCCCAATATTTGTGTGCAACACATCTATTAATTATGTTTATCTAATGACATATATTACTTCTAAAGTATGCGAGGCACTTTAACGCCCAAACAAGGGAAATGACAAAGCATAAGTTGATAATGTGATATACAGTGTCTCCTACTGTTTTGTTGCACACAGGTGTGCTGAGAAACATATTTCAAAGTATAAATACATATCAACAGATTGCTCTTTTTATTAAGTTGGGCTTTGTGAGTCCCAGGTATGGTGTGACAGCAGCCATACTGTAAATTAGCTACTTAGGTGTATGTGGATTAGTTAAGTGAAGTATCTGATGGTGTTTGGCATTATCAATTATTAGTTGTAGTCCTGGCTCTCCATGAAGTACAATAACAGCAATGTTCTTTTGATACCTTACCATTTATGTGACTGTAAGTTATGGTTTTTAACCTACAGGTATAGGTTAATTTATTAAGTATGATGTAATTAATTGCATATAAACATTATGTAGTGAGTAAACATGTATCATAAGTAAACAGACATATCGCTAATTTTTGAATGTCTATAGATACATGATCTTTTACTTGAATTTTAATTTGATCATGTTTCATTTTGGCATGAAGTAAATCTTGATGCTGGTGCAAAGCGAATACTGGAGAAAAAGAAGACACGTCTGTACCATATGGAGGAGATAGCTACATATTTCCAGGGTTTGGTTGACAGTAGAATGGAAAAAAGGGAACGAAGAGCAGCAGAGTCACAGTGTACAGGTGTAACTGGAGGCAAATCACATGCGTCCAAACACACAATGTCAAGAGGAAGGGCACATATTAGTGCTTCCGGCTCTGGCACTACTGTTGCCAAAGATTCAGAAGTTCCTTCGTTATTGCTGAAAAATTATAAAGTGTGAAATCATGTTATGTTTAGTTATAATCTTATTTTGTCTGTTTATACAACCTACAGTTGCATGTTGATGACTCACAAATAAAGAAAAAGCTGATGTTGTTATAGTTTTAGCAAACCATAATCTATGTGAATGTCACATTTGTTTATACAAATAGATATCTTATCGTGATATTGAACCATTGTTTCACACATTAAAATCTGGAGACAAGGGGCATGGTCTCGCTACTGATGGAGTGAGACGCATGCCGTGGGAGCTCCGGGCCGCCGCCGATTAAAGCTCATTACACGGCATTGCGGTCTTTTTGGGCGACTCGCTTTGGGGCGCCTGTAAGAAAGTGGCTCTGTATATACTGAACCAAAGTAAGGTTCAGTGTGCACAAAGTCCACAGTCCCCAGAGGTTTGGCAGAGGCTAAAGTTAGATATAACCTTACTCTCTAAAGTGGTAGCTTGGTCGAGCAGTAAGGCAGTATCAGAGGACAGTGTAAAGCATTTGTTGTACACACTCAGTCAGCAAATGAAGCCACACACTCAAGAACTGAACTCTAGGCCAATTGTTTTGTATATAAAAATATATGCTTGTTTTATTTTAGAACCAACAATAGGTATCAAAATATACTTTCTCAGAATGAGATGCTTTAGGTAAATACTTTCAATAGGCAATAGACTTTTGAATGCAATAGTTACAGGTGTTGCAATAGGCAACACAATTTTAAACACAATTATACATTGAGCTCAATGGGAATTTCTAGTTAAATGCAATAGATTACTTTTTGGATTACTTTTCTAACCACAGGACTGGATCCTAGATTCAGTCCTGGGACATCTCCTGTAAACAGTTGAGTAAAAACGTTTTGGTTACAGTTGTGATTTTTAAGGAATATTATTGTATTTTAAAAGTTGGCACTTCGAAACTTTTTCACATAGAATCACCAATGTTATCCTATGGGAGGAAATTCACTTAGCAGGTAAGTAGTGTTATCGTTACTTTTTCTTACTCAGTGTTGGATCCTGGATCCAGCACTGGTGCATCTCCTGTAAACAGTTGAAAGAATGTGTTTTTGTTATACAGGCGATTTTTAACGAATATTTGTAAGTTTGCAAAATCGACACTTAGAAACTTTTTCAGCAAAAACCAGGCAATGTTATCCTATGGAAGGAAATTCAAGTTACCGGTAAGTACAGTTGTGATTACTTTTTAGGGTCAGTGCTGGGCACAAAGATCCAGCACTGGGATCTCTCCCGATAGCAGGTGAGTAAATTCGTTTTCGTAATTCGGCTGATTTTAGGTGAATATTTTAAAGTCTCAAAACTCGACACTTAGAAGAATTTCCTTGTGAAACCAGTCAATGTTACCCTATGGAAGGAAATTCAATTCGCCGGTAAGTTACTTTAACGTTACTTTTGTAATCCAGTGCTGGACTCCTAGATTCAGCACTGGGACGTTTACTTAAAACAGGTAAGTAATTACGTCTTTGTAGTTTGTACGATTTTTAAAGAATATTCTTGTATTTCAAAAGTTGACAGAAACTTTTTCACAAAGAACCACCAATTCAATTCACAGGTAAGTTACTTTTTAATTACTTTTGTTACTCAGTGCTGGACACCTAGGTTCCACACTGGGACCTTTCCTGCAAACAGTTGAGAAAATTCGGTTAGGTTATTTGTGCGATTTTTAAGGAATATTCTTAGTTTTCAAAAGTCGACACTTAGAAACTTTTTGGAACAAAAAGTGTCCATGTTATCTTATGAGGAAAAATGAGTTATCGGTTTCGAGGTAAGTAGTCGGTCTTTTGAGTTAGGGTTCTGGGGTTAGACTCAGGGGTCTCCCAGGGTCAGTGATGCACTGTTGTTGCACCCTCAGCGGCACTAGGGCGGCCGGGTGCAGAGTGTTGAGGCCCAATGTTATCCTATGGAGGATAGGGGGACTCCGGTTGGTGGCGGCTGGCAAGCAGGCCACAGGGTTGTGGGAGCAAAGCTCCTAGGGTTAAGCTCAGGCAAGTTGGGGACCAAGTTAGCATGAAAGGGGCACCCTCAGCAGCACTAGGGCGGCCGGGTGCAGGGTGCTGTTTTGAGGTCGGGTGCCCTGTTGATTTCAATGGAGATTTTCGATTTTGGTTTTCAGCTGCAGGCTCGGTCCGGGAAGACTTCCAGGAGGAACCAACAGCTGGGCAGGTAAGTTGGAGGGCTCGGGGACGTAGGTGCACCTCGGGTTCCTTTCTCCAGGGCGCAGGGCGGCTGGATGCAGGGGTGTCTTTTGAGGTCGGATTTCACCTTACCGGGCCACTTGCGGTTGGGGGTCTCCGTGCAGAGGCTGCAGGCGACGCCGGGGAGTCCTGGAGGGGTCAACCCACAGTGGACTCGGACTCTGGAGAGCTGGGGGACCTCGCTGGGACCGGTGGGCCACTTGAACTCGGGCTGTAGGCGACGGGTGCAGTGGTGGTTCCAGGCGTCGGGTTTCTTTTTCCTCAGCAGGCTCGGAGTCTTTGTTTGGTGTTTCTTTTGAACAGAGCTGCTGTTCACAGGAGATCCGGTCTTTGTTGAAGGCAGTCAGTCCTCCCGGGTTCTGGAGGTCGCTGGCTGCAGGACAAGACTATTTTTGGCGCTGGATCTCTGGAAACTGCAGACGGGCCGGTAGGGCTGGGGCCAAGTCAGTGTTCTCTGCAGTCTCCTCTGCTGGGCGTCTTCTTTCGTTCTTTTTCTTCTTAGGTTGCGGGAATCTGAGGAAGGAAGGTTCAGGGTGCCCCTAAATACTAGATTTAGGGGCATTACAGGTAGTAAAGGGCAGGGACCAATGGGTCCCTGCCCTGGGGTGGGTACACCCCCTATCCTGCCACTCTCCTGTGGGAGGGGGGCCGGAGCCTAGTCCTGATTGGGCAGGGCTCCCCATCTTCAAGATGGCGAGAGCCCGGAGATGTGCTTCACCTCGCCTCCCCACCTGAGGGGTGGGGTTGGCAGAGGGTGGCACACCCCTTTCCTCCCTTGGTGTTTCCCGCCAGTCTTCCCGCCAGGATGGGGGCTAGAACCAGTGGGGACCAGTTACTGAGTACAGCAAGTGGTCTGGGGAAGCTCACAAAGGCGGAATGCCTTTGAAGCTTCCCCCTGCCCATCCTGGGGGAGGAGGCCTAGCACCTCGCCCAGGACGTGCATTGTTGCAGGCCCGGGAGAGTGGATGTCCGCTGTGTGGCAGCCTAGGCAGCCCCTCAGACAAGACTTGGATTGTAGGTTAGGTTCAGGGGGCAACTCTAAGTTGCCCTCTGTCGTGCATTTTACAGTAAATCCCACACTGGCATCAGTGTGGGCTTACTGTGCTGAGAAGTTTGATACCAAACTTCCCAGTCTTCAGTGCAGCCATCATGGTGCTGTGGAGTTCGTGCTGACGACCTCCCAGCACCATATACTCGGAATGGCAGCACTGCACTTACAGTGCCCAGGAATGGACCTGGGTACTGTAGGGGCACAGGGCTCATGCACCTGTACCCTCACCACTGGCATAGGGCACCCAGCTAGAGGGGTGACTGAGGTATGCCAGGGCAGTGTGTTAGTAGGGCATGGCACACAGGGATGTGTGCCATGTCGACTCTCTGTTTTGTTCTGCACCAAGACACTCAGCCTGCAAGGGCAGTGTGTGTGTGTCAGGGTACAGGGCCTCCAAGGGTGGCACAATAAGTGCTGCAGCTCTTAGAGGCCTTCTCTGGTCACAGTGCCCTGGGTACCTAGGGTACCATTTACCAGGGGCTTACCTGTGGCCAGAGAGGCCAATTGGGTTTAGGCTGTAATGCAGTTTTAGGGAAGGAACACAGGCCCTGGGTACCTGATTGGCAGGGACCCAGGGCACACCAAGGAAAAGTGCATCAGTTATCAGGCAAAAAGTGGGGGGGTTACTGCAACAGAAACCCACTTTCCTACAGCGCCTGATTTGTGGAGGACCTGAGGCGGCCTCTGGGGGGCTCGACGCCTCTCCTGTTTTGCCTCCAGCGGCCGGAGCGGAGCCGTTGGCGGGCGCCTTGACCCGAGGGGGTGCTGCCGCCATCTTAGAGCCCTTGGCCCCGTGCTCTCCGAGGCGGCCTATCTGCTATTCCGACCTGCTCCCTCGCATCGGGGACACCTGGTGGGGCCGGCGGAGTCCCGCGGCGGGGGTGTGAGGACCGGGCCCCCCCCGGTGCTGGCCTGCAGCGGAGACATCTCCTGCCCGTTATCCGACTGGCCGCCATTTTAGGCTCCTGCCCTCTTGGGCTTCTGCAGGGGCCAGAGAGTGTGCGGCCAGTGCGGGGACGCCTCGCATCTGGCTGGGCCCCGAGGACCTACTAGAGACGCTGTCGGAAGCCCTGGATTGCTGAGGGCTCCGTGCTGGGCGCTGTTGGATCGGGCCTCGGTCGGGGGAACGGCGGCCGCCATCTTGGACCCTCCCGGACCTTGAGGGTCATTCGCCTGGGCTGGGCTTCCCTCATCTTGCCGCCATTACACCGGGGAGCCGACGCCCTCATCGGCGGACCGGGGTGAAGCCCTTGGGGTCCAGACCACCCCGCGGACTCCCTGGGGGTGCACGGCTGCGCTGCCTACGCTGCCGTCCCGGGCCCCTGCTGGTGGACTACGGGGCCCGGTGGCCTGGCCTGCTCCCCTGCTGTGTGGTCGTGACGTCGCTGGAGCCTGCTGGTGAGTGAGCGACGCGCATTGCCTCCCGGTCCCCCCTCGGGGTTGTGGATACTCCTCATCCCACCGTCAAGAGCGCCCTTGAGACCCCTAGAGGGTGCCCCTGCTTGCGGCCTGGCTTTCCTTTGACCCTTACGGACCCTGATGCTGGTGGGCCCCTCGGCTGCAACCCCTCCAGATTTCTGCGTGCCCTGCTCCCCATCTGCGACCTGAAGTGTGGAGTGCTGCGGACTGGGGATATGGCCATCTCCCCTTGAGGACACAACGCGCTTCGAGGGGATTCCCCTGGACATTGAGGGGTTGCTGGTGCTACACAGGGCCTCGATACACCGGCCACTGGACGGCGCCCACAACTGGTGTGCCTTTTGGGAGTGCTGGGACGCTGCCCCCTGCGCTGAGGAGCTGGGGGCGCCTCTGGGGGGGGCCCCTGCTCTGGCTCACGGCGGTAAATGCGTGCCAGGCCCCTGGGGACCCCTTGCTTTCTGAACCTGCTCGCCGGTCTTCGTGGGAGGCCTGCCCTTGAGTGCCTTTGAGGGACGGTGCGGGGGCGCCCCCCCCTGTCTGGCTTGGACTTTGGCCTCTTGTCTTTTGCCACTCTGACCTGCACACAGAGCCCTCTTGGGCGATCGGAGGGGGCCCGGGGGGACCTCGGGGCCTCGTGGTGATGTCTGCCGGCTCTGCCGCCTCCCCGGCCCTCTGTTCCTCTGGGCGGGGTCGCCCTTCCCCACCTAACCGGAAGGGCACATTCCCCGGCGCGGCGCTTCAGTGCCTAATCCTCCTGCCTGCCACATGGGACTCTGAGGGGACATGACTCGCTCACGGGCGGGGAAGGACTCTGCGGCACCTCCTAAGGCCAATCCGGTCACGGCCCTGTGGAACAGACCGGGCCCTGCCCCTGCGGCGGACATGGAATCGTCGGCGGGGGGGGCCTTCCGACCCCGTCACCCAGTCTTTCATGGCCAGCTTCATGCAGGAACTCAAGTCTGAAATTGGATCCCTTAGGTCTGAGGTGCAGACCTGCGTCAAAGAGCTTAGGATGGACGTCGTGGAGCTTGGGGGACGAGTAGACAACCTCGAACGAACGGTGGACGCCGGCACGGAGGACCAGGAGCAATTATGGCAGCGCCTGGCCACCCTGGAGGAACAACATATTGAGCTGCAGCTAAAGCAGGAGGACTTGGAAAACAGGGGCCGCCGCAATAACCTGCGCCTGAGGGGGATCCCGATTGGAGCGGAGGGCTCTGACATTATGACCTTTGTGGCGGACCTCCTCCAGGAGATCAGGGGCGATGAAGACGCTTCCCCACCGGCCCTGGACCGTGCTCATCGGGTGTCTGGTCCACCTGGCCGCCCTGGCTTCGTCCCCGACATCCTAACTCGGGTCCATTTCTTCACCGAGAAAGAGGCCATCCTCCGGGCAGCACGAGACAAGGCGGAGCTCACCTTCAAGGGCACACCCATCCAGCTGTTCCAGGACCTGGCCCCCAACACGCTCAGGCGTCGCAGGGGACTTTCGACCCATTACTGACAAACCCAAGGAACTGGGCATACGATATCAGTGGGGGCACCCGTTTGCACTTATCTTCCAGTGGGAGTCAAAACGCCGAGTCCTGCGGTCTTTCCAGGAAGCTGCCCAGCTGCTTCAGATCCCGGTTACCCCACCGCCCAGCCCCTCTAAACTGCCCACCCTGAACCGCGAGCCGGTGAAATCTCAGTGGGCTAAGGTACACCACTCTAGACGCCCATCCCATCGCGGTGACTGCGCCTTGTCTCAGGCGAAACAAGACATTATACTGCACCTTCACTCCCTTGATGGTGACCTCTCACCCCCGGGCTCCCAGCCTCTCGATGAGTAACGAATAGGCGCCTCTACATGCTATCTGGACCTCCTGTTATATCCCGCATAGATGCCCTAATGTAGACCCGTTCGTATATGCCCTAAAATGGACGTATTCATATTTACCCTAATATGGTCATATTCGTACTGGCCCTATTATGGTCATGGCCGCATATGCACAATTATGGTCACAAATGTACATGGCCGATTATAGTATGATTCCTTATATAGGCATGATCTTTCACCTATATTGGTCCCAGCTAGTACACAACGAGCTCTGAGGGCTGAACGTTATCTATCCTGTGGTTTTGAATACAGCAGGGTTCTTCCAAACACAGGCCCACACTGTACTCATTAATTATGCATGGCTTTCTAAGAATACACCACCGGCATAATATGTATGTACAAAGTTCACCCCTGACGCCTACCTCATGTCCAATACAAACCATACTGAGGACCGAGACTCTTTAGGGTATAAATACACCACATCTTGCCCCGGTAAGATAGAGGGAACCGAGACTTCCATGCTGACACACTGACCAGAGACGCTGAGGCTCCTGCATGCAGTCGCTCAAGCGGACAGTGGTCTGACACAACCCAGACGGGGTGTCCAACTCGAGACCAGGACGGGTCCCACACTCTCTCTATTCAGGTATGGGGGTTCGACTAAATCCTAGGAGGATTCTTGGCTCTTAACTTCTAAGACCTACACACATATGCTAGGTACACTCAGGTACATCTAGTTAGGCATCGTAGGAGTACGCGCACTTGCATAATGCTTTTATATTCATGTATGTACTCATGATTATCGCAATATGGTAGAACTGTTCTATCCCTTTGCTTTTATCGTACTGCTGATAATATATCTCTGCTATTGTCTGCTGGTTACCGCAGCACATATATTTTACACTAGAATAACAACTGTTCAATAAATACTTATTGAAACGCCTGACTGTTTATTCTGTGTAACTCTCGGAGACAAACCGAATAAGTGAGCACGAGTTACTGAGCGAAAAGTAGTATATTATTTCCACGATTCTGAGGGATCAGGGTTGTCATGATCTAAGGTTGCCAGAAACTAATCTCTCCCCGATAAGAGGAGACACTAGTGGCACTGCGAGCTAGCTAATGCAAAACCAGGCTAACATATACGGCGGGGGTGCACGGAGTCAGTCTGCCACCAAGCCCGCAGTATATGTTATCCAAACGCGCAGGTCCTGCAGGTGTACTATAGGAGCTACACGACATGGCGCCACCAACATTGGTTTGGTACGTATTTAACAGTAGAATCTGAGTAGTTTAGTCGTGCTATTCTCAGAGAACCTACTCACAAAACCCCAGAGACGTCTGGAGTGGGTGGGCACAAAATCCGCCGCAGCTGAGTAGTACGAGAATACTATTTATTGGCTGTTGGTTATTTAAGCTTGAAGGACATTTAGTTCCTACAATTGTGCACTTACACCTTATTTTAAAATACTTTTAATCTCCCTTCTTCCAATTAAAAATGGTGGAAGAAACAAACGCAACAGGAGAGTTACAACAAACCTCTTCGGTTTAGAAGAAGACCCTGAAGATGCAATACAAATTGCACCAAATTTCAGAAGGGCAGTCACCATAAAACTTCTAGAACATGGCTTAAGAGCCAGGGGTGGTACAGTAATTTTCATGATTGAGGCACACAAATCCAATAAAACAGAGGTGTTCTATTCATGGGTTACATTCCCAGCAGTGAATGCAATTACAAATGTATTTCACTACTACCTAGAAGGTGATACACCAGCGGATTATACTCCTTTTGAGGAAGTAGAGGTTCCGCTCACTTACCCAGAGTATAATTACTGGTTTAAAGGCGCCCTACCCCACGTACGAGGAAGAGCAAGATTAGGCCCGCTCGGAGGAGCAGAAGCCACATGGCCCATATTAGCGGCACACACACTGCATCCTGACATTGACACAATGCCACAGCCAGACTTACTCGTTCAACACAGAGATTTAATTAAAGTCTACAGAAACCTCACACAATTTGTGATGAGGACTTTAACAGTTCAGCCTGCACCAGCTGCAGCACAAGACACTCCAGTCCAAGGCACAGTTAATAAAATAACTCCACTAACATTACACTCGATAATGGGCAAAATGCCAGCAAAACACGAACAAATCCCATTCTGGATAGCTCAGAAAATAACTCAGCTTGAAGCAGTATTCCCAAATACTACAACCAGTGATAAACACAGAATTCTAACAATCTGCTTGCCCATGGGTCTGACACCACAAGTAGAGGACTGCACCTCTTGCGGTTTAGTCTTTGCTGCCATATATACCAGAACACATGGTATCCCGTCAATAGCAGTAGTACCTGAAGTATTGAAACAGATACAAAATGAGTACGGAGCAGAGCCTGCCCTTAACTTAGGGATGAAGTTGCTAAACAACTTTGAACAGGTCTCAGCTATAATACTAGCTAACATTAAGGGAGAAGAAACTTCTGTGGCGATCCGCCAACGCCTGAGGGAGTTCGGTCCAGAGGATCAACAACACGAACTACCCAAAATAATTGAAACTGCATACGCAGAATTAGGCAGATACAGTCTAGGTGGGAAAGCATTAAAACCACAACTGGTGGGCAGTCCTGAAAAGGACACTACAAAGCAGACACCTACTTCTCCTAAAAGAAGTGGGAAAATAAAAAACAACAAAAATCTAAAGACACCAGATCTCAGTCTAGAGGTAGGTCTCCTCAATAGGAGCCCTCTGAAAGGAGGTATAACCCCAGGAATAGGGATAATATTAAAAACCTGACAGGTATCAGGATACTGATACTGCTCCTCTCGTTCCTTTCAGGGTTCATCACGAAACTCCGAGAGGGAAGGACGGTCAAAGGAGCGTACAAAGTCCAAAGACACGCAACACGCTGCGGCCTACGCACCTAAAAAAGAGGATAAACAAAAATCAAAACCTCAGTTCAAAAAGAAGAAGGTAGCAGGTCTCAAGATCAGACATGCCCAGAATTCTGAGGACACAGCTTCTGAATGGGGAATGGGCTCTGACGATGCTAGACAGCGCGGCAGAAGTAACGATAGCTCGCCAGAACCTGAAGGAATTTCTGGTGACAGCGGAGTTGAGTGAGTATATCACGGTGGAAACACCTGATACTCGGGTAAGTGTCCCACATAAGTTACATGAGATAACACTCCGGATGGAGGGGGACAAGCCCAGAAAAAATTAAAGGTCTCTTTTGGAAAAATCTGTCATCTGGTTATGACATTCTATTAGCAGAACAGGACTGGCCGCCTGTATTCGTCATGGAGTGCCCTAGGGGAGAAACTGTAATTTTTCCAGCCTTTTCCGACCTCGTTCCCATTCACCTAAAACATGCATATGCGCAGGAGTGGGCGGCTGCCCTAGCTCCAGCATTGTATAAAAATCATGCTGGTTGGGATGAGGATTCAAACCACCACGTGATCCCGTTAAAAGTTTCCCCAAATGCTCAAAGGCAATACCCTATAAAGCAGGAAGCTAAAAAACAAGTCAGGGAGATTCTAGACCAACTAGAATACCAGGGGGTGATAGAAAATTGCACTTCACCTATGAGCAATCCTTTGTTCCCCGTTGCCAAACCTGACAACACATATCGTCTAGTTTTAGATTACAGACATTTAAACACTTGCACAAAGACATTTGCAGTTCAAAATGCACACAGTGCCGCATTAATGAATAACATTGTGCGCAAAAAATACAAAACAACACTTGATATCTCAAATGGATATTTCTGCCAAAATATAGCGCCTGAAAGCAGGTACCTGACCGCATTCAGTGCGTTAGGGTCCCAACGGCAACTCTGCCGACTCCCCCAAGGGTATAAGAATAGCTCGGGGTTGTTTTCAGCAAGGGTAACAGAGTTACTCCAAAATTTGGATGAAGAAGCATTGTCCTATGTGGATGATATTTATCTGACGGACGATGACTTAAAGAGGCACTTGACCAGGGTGAGCACCATTATTATGAGATTCGCCTCTGAGGGCTATAAATTTAATTTTAAAAAATCAAAAATTGCCCACCTCAATGTCCTGTTTTTAGGGTACGAGCTGTCAAGTGAGGGAAAAAGCCTAGCAGCTAACTTTTTAGAAAAGTGTGTGTAGGAGAGTAGGATCTGCTTCACATGGGTACCCCCACTTTTTGCTGATGCTTCACTGTTTTTCGACATTAGTCTGGCTGGGGCCCTGCTAATCAGAACCCCAGCCTAGCTGCTTCCTCTCTAAAATGGTTTCCATGTGCCTTAGGCACATCACTGATTGGAATCTGGAGTGCCCTTATAAGTCCCTAGTATATGGTATACTATGTACCAAGGGCATAGGTACCTCAGAGGCCTGCCAGGGGCTGCAGCATGTATTATGCCACCCCTGGAAGGCCATCCAAACTGACACCACAGGTCTGCTACTGCAGCCTGGGTAAGGTGGTGCATGCACCCCTTACTGTGATATAGGTTACCTATATCACTAAATACATACACACATATAAACCTATAAGTCACTCCTAAGGCAGGCCTTATCAATCCTAAAGGCAGAGTGCATGGTTCCTATGTGAGAGGGTGCCCCTGCATGAGCAGGGCCCCTCTGCAGCGTTCGGAGACCTTCTCTGATGCTGTTTGTAGTGCAGCCTGACCATATACTCTTAAGCGCATTATAACCTCGCGGTAAAATGCTAACTTTGGAATGGCTGCACCTAAACATGTCGTGTTTGGTGTCAAACATCTTGGAATACTACCCCCCGCCAATCCTGGCGGCGGGGGTAGCATTCCACCCTTCTAGAGGAAAGACATGTTAACTCTGGCTAGCCCGGTAACTTCTTTCCAAAGCCCTGGCATCACAAAATGGATGCTGCTGCCACAGACACGAGTCTGGCCTCCTGCTGCTGGACGAAACTCCGGCAGGGGAGGCCTGGACAATAGGTTTCCTGTCCCAGGGAGGTGTGACCACCTCCCCAGACAGGATAATGTGTATTGGGGCTGGGCGGGAGCACTTTCGGGTGCTTTGAAGTCCTGCACTGGGGGCACATTTGGTGTCCCTGTGCATACCCCAGTTCAAACCGGATCAGGGGCTGGCAGCCCCTGCTTTGGCGCGAACTGGACAAAGGGAAAGGGGTGTAGCCACCCCTCTGCCCTGACCCACCCATAGGTGGGGCCACAGAGTAGTCCAACCCTATCCTTAGTATAAGTATAGGAACTCAGTCCTTAGGACTTTAGATTATCCCTGGACGAAACTCTGAAACTGAATCCTGGACCTTCGACGCTCTACTCACGATTAGAGGACAGAAGAATCTCCCTTGGGGTCAAGGAGTGACTCCCCTGCTTGGCAGGCACCAAAGAAGCATCTGTCCGGTTCGCATTTCTGAAGCTCCCGTCGGACGCCGAAGTCATCGCATCACCAGAGGTGGATTCTCAGACTTCCCCGAGGCTACCCTGAGTCCCCAGCAAAGCTGAGGCCCGTGGCTATCGTGGGTGACTTGAGACCGTGACCCCTGGACACTGAGCACATTTGCAAGTGCATCCTCTTCTGGGTCTCCCAAGAAGTCGTGCTTTGGGCTCCCAGTAGCCCTGGCCTCCGGCACCAACTGCACCGAAGATCACTGGCCTCCACTCCACGAGTGTCCTGTGAGCCAGATCCACGTGCGGCGTCTCGAGGCTCCTTCGCGGTCGCTAGCCCTTTGGCTAGTAGCCCTTAACGAAGGCCAATCTTTTTCTAACTTGGCATCCTGGTTGCTCCAGGCCTGCCCTCACTTACCCTCGCTGGGTGAGTTCCCCAGACCTTGCTGGTCTGCACCATCGATGATCTTCCTCTGCGTCGAGACTTGCCGTTGCCAAAGCTTGTTGGGTCCAATCCGGTCGCCGACACCTCAGCACTCGACAGACATCGTGTACCAGCCCGAATCCTGCTCCTGGTCGCCGACAACGCCTCCTGGACCTCGTGGCTGAAGAGTCAAGACGACCGTCAACGCACCTGAAGCACTCAACATCGGTGGGCATCTGTCCATCGCCTTCCTGGTCACTGGCTAGTGACCCAGACTCTGTCCCCTCTGCTTTCAGGTTCTTCAGAACTCCGATCCACTCTTGGATCCACCCGGACACTTTTCACTTGGTCGCCAGCAGCACTTTGCAGCAGATCGCCATTCAAATCGACGACGAAACCCGACCCCGAAAGGCACCTATGCACCCGGCTTCCCTGGGTGAGGTAACACGCAGTACTCCGGTGCTCCCGTGGGTAGAGACTCTTCAAAGTCCTAGATCTCAAAGGGTTTGGTCCAAGTCCTCTTTTAAGTGTCCCTTTTCTCTAATTTCCCGATCACGACTTTCTCCATAGAAGTCAACGGCGTATCGCGGTTGTGTATTTACACTGCACGCGTCTCCCGTGGGTCCCCTGTGTCACTACCTTGGGTGGTTCCTTGTGGTCCAAGCACTTCTAGAGGCTCTAGGCCTAGTGTCTAGTTCAGTCGTGGTTCTTATACCACTTTATTGGTATATGGTTTGGTACGCCCCTAGGGCCCAAACGTGTATTTGTGCTATTACTGTGTTTAAATAACTTCTAACTTATGTACTTCGAACTCTAGCCTCATAAAGAGACTAGAGGGGTGTGTTTAGCAATAAATACATATATTTTGAATATATACCTGGTGTGGTGCTCTTTCATTTGGTCACTCAAGAGATTATAGACTGGTAAAACAAGCTGCTTTACATTCCTTCAAGACTTAGCCTGAAGGCTGCTCTCCATAGCTACCACTAGGATAGCTTTCAATAAGGTTGTCTTTAACCTATCTCCAATAAGGGGTTGTTTGGACTGGTGCAAGGTGCCCACTATAATTAGTGGACAGCATATGCCAGGCCAACTTCTCACATTGGTGTGCAGCGTGTGGGATTCCAGCTTGCTATTGTTTTACCAGATAATCTCAATTGAATTGATCAACTGAAAACCACTAAAGGTACCTAAGGTACATATAATTTAAGCTTAGAATACAGTAAGTTCTACTGAACTTAGAGTTGTGTGTTAAGGGATAGCACAACCCTTTCTACAACTCAAGAGAGTTTAGTAGGCCACACTAGAGTAGGTAGTGCATACACCACACCACACTAGTAATGTCTTTAAGGGTAGGATCCAGAGAATCCTTGCAGGAAGCCACTGAGCTTCCACCCTCCAAGTATGATACACTCCCATTCTTGGAATTGAGAGCTTTATGCAACTTGAGAAAAATAAGGACAGGCCAAAGCCCCACCACCCAACACCTCAAGGAGTTGTTGGTGGCTTATGACCTTAGTAAGCCCTTGGGGACTGAAGGGGTAGGAGCTGAGGGTGGGGCAGAAGATGAGGAAGGGACCAGGGGTACCAATACCCCCAGCCCCCTCTGAAACTGGCCAGGAGGGCGACAATGGCCCTGACCTGGATAATCCAACCCCTCCTGAGGAAGATGAAGAGGATGATCAAGATGATGCCCCCTTTGTCCCCCAGGAAGGATTATGAGTGTGCCCAGGAAGTCTAGATCTCCTTCTCAGGAGTCTAACCACTCTGGCACCTCAATAGGGAGCTCTGTCTCATCTCATAGGAGGGAATCCTCTCATGAGAGAAGAAAGAGGCTGGTTCAATATGAGGAAGCTCAGCTTGCAATCAAAAAGAAGCAACTGGCCATAGACAGGGAGTCCCTAGATCTCTTTAGAGAGAGAAGAAAGTTGGGACTAGAGTCCCATGGTGGCAGCCATGTCCCTAGAGATAGGGAAAGGTCCTATGACCATAGGAACCTGAGCAAGATTGTCCCTCCCTATCAGAATGGGGATGACATCCACAAGTGGATAACTGCTCTAGAGAGGGCCTGTAAGGTACAGAAGGTCCCTCAGGAGCAGTGGGCAGCAATCTTGTGGCTCTCCTTTGCAGACAAAGGTAGAGATAAGCTCCTCACTGTTAGAGAGGAGGATGCTGATAATTACAAGGTCTTGAAGAGTGCTCTTATTGATGGGTTTGGCCTAACCACTGAACAGTACAGGTTGAAGTTCAGAGATACCCAAAAGCACAGACTCAAGACTGGGTAGACTATGTGGATTGTTCTGCCAAGGCTCTGGAAGGCTGGTTGATGGGCAGTAAGGTGTGTGACTTCTCAGGATTGTACAATCTGATAATGAGGGAGCAGATTCTTAATAACTGTCAAAATCAGCTGTTGCATCAATACCTGGTAGACTCTGATCTGACCTCTCCCCAAGAATTGGGAAAGAAGGCAGACAAATGGGTCAGAACCAGGGTGAAGCAGAAGGTACAGAACCAAGGTGGGGAAACCAAGAAGCAAGATGCTAAGAACTCTGAAAAGGGTGGGGAGAAGGGTAAAGATCAAAAGTCTTCATCAGGCCCCCAAAAATCTTCTTCTGGTGGGGATTCACAGTCTACCAAAGGGAAAGGCCAAAGAAAACCATGGTGCAAGGTCTGTAAGCAAAAGACCCACTGGACTAGTGATTGCACCAAGTCCAAAGACTCCAGTCCAGCACCCACCAATGCCCCTAAGGCACCTGTTCCCCCTAGTACAGTTGGTGGGAGTGCTCCAGCCAAGGGTTTAGTAGGGTTCACCCTGGGTACTGAGTTGGGCTCTGACCTAGTCAGAGAACTGACTCAGGCTGTGTTAGTCTGTGATGGAGGCATGGATGTGACCTCCTCTGTGAGTCCCAGTAATCTGGGCAAGTACAGACAACAGCCTTTAATCAATGGACGTGAGGCTTTGGCATTTAGGGACACAGGGGCAAGTGTCACAATGGTGACACAAGACCTTGTGAATCCTGGGCAAGTTATACTTGGTGAGATGTACCAAGTGACCAATGCTAGCAATGTCAGAACAGACCATACTCTGGCAGTTGTTTACTTCTCCTGGGGAGGGGTAACTGGCCTTAAGAAGGTTGTGGTAAGTGCAAACCTACCAGTCGAATGCTTGCTTGGCAATGACTTAGAGACTTCTGCTTGGGCAGAAGTGGAGCTCAGGACCCATGCAGAAATGCTGGGGATCCCTGCAGATGTGTTTGCTGTGACCAGGTCACAAGCCAAAATGTCTAGCACTGAACAGGCCTTGGATTCTGGAAGAATGGACCAAGTGCCTTCCAAGAGGAGGAGTAGTAGGGTTAAGGCAGTGCCTTCCCCTTGGCTCAGGAGGAAGATCAGTCCCTTGAGGGGGATGATCTCAGCCCTGAAGAAGGAACTGTCCCAGAGGATCTTGAACCTGACCAGGTTGAGTTCTTGGGGACAGGGGGACCTTCTAGGGCAGATCTGAGCCAGGAGCAGCAGAGCTGCCCCTCCCTTGAACCCCTCAGACAGCAAGCTGCTGCTGAGGCTGCTAGGAAAGCTAGTGGTCCCCATACAGTGTATTGGGATGATGGACTCCTGTACTCAGAGAGTAGAGACCCCAAGCCTGGTGCTACCAGGAGGTTGGTTATACCTCTGAAGTTCAGGGGCTTCCTATTGACCCTAGCCCATGATATTCCCTTAGCAGGTCACCTGGGCCAGAACAAGACTTGGGACAGAATTGTCCCTCACTTTCACTGGCCCCACATGTCTGAAGACAGCAAGGAGTTTTGTCGCTCCTGTGTAACCTGCCAAGCCAGTGGCAAGGCAGGTGGCACTACAAAGGCCCCCTGATACCACTACCTGTGGTGGGGGTGCCCTTTGAAAGGGTAGGGATTGACATTGTTGGTCCCATGGATCCCCAAACAGCCTCTGGGCACAGGTTTATCCTGGTGGTAGTGGATCATGCCACCAGGTACCCAGAAGCTATTCCCCTCAGGACCACTACAGCACCTGTGGTGGCAAGGGCCCTCCTGGGAATTTTCTCAAGAGTGGGCTTTCCTAAGGAGGTAGTATCAGACAGGGGTGCTAACTTCATGTCTGGGTACTTAAAAGCAATGTGGAAGGAGTGTGGAGTGACTTATAAGTTCACCACACCCTATCACCCACAATGCAATGGTTTAGTTGAGAGATTCAACAAAACCTTGAAGGGCATGATTAAAGGGCTCCCAGAAAAGCTTAGGCGTAGATGGGACATACTCTTGCCCTGCCTTTTATTCGCATATAGGGAGGTGCCTCAGAAGGGGTTGGTTACAGCCCTTTTGAACTTCTGTTTGGCCACCCTGTGAGGGGTCCACTGTGCTTGGTGAAGGAAGGATGGGAGTTACCTCTCAAGCCCCCAAAGCAAGATATAGTGGACTATGTACTTGGTCTCCGCTCCAGGATGGCTGAGTATATGAAAAAGGCAACCAAAAACCTTGAGGCTAGCCAGGAACTTCAAAAGGCCTGGCATGACCAAAGGCTGTTCTGACTGTTTACCAGCCAGGACAGAAGGTGTGAGTGTTGGAGCCAGTGGCCCCAGCAGCTCTCCAAGATAAATGGAGTGGACCCCACACTATTGTTGAGCAGAAGGGTGAGGTTACCTACTTAGTAGACCTAGGAACACCCAGGAGTCCCCACAGGGTTCTCCATGTCAACAGGTTAAAACCATATGTGGACAGGGCAGACATGGGCTTGCTCATGGCTACTGATGAAGGGCAGGAGGAAGAGAGTGACCCACTCCTGACCTGCTCTCACAGAACCCTGACGATGGGTCAGTAGATGGTGTAGCCTTGGCAGGCAGCCTCACTACCCAGCAACAAACTGATTGTAGACAAGTGCTCAATCAGTTTAGACATATGTTTTCACTGACACCCAGTCAGACCACCTGGTGCACTCATGAAGTGGACACTGGGGACAGTCTGCCTATTAAAAATAAGATTTATAAGCAACCTGACCATGTCAGGGACTGTATCAGGACTGAAGTCCAGAAAATGTTGGATTTGGGAGTTATTGAACCCTCAGTTAGCCCTTGGGCTAGTCCAGTGGTCCTTGTACCAAAACCTCACACCAGTGGTGGAAAAAGAGAGATGAGGTTTTGTGTGGACTACAGGGGTCTCAATGCAGTCACTAGGACTGATGCCCATCCAATACCAAGGGCAGATGAGCTCATAGATACTTTGGCCTCAGCCAAATATCTCAGCACATTTGACTTGACAGCTGGCTACTGGCAGATCAGACTAGCTGATGATGCAAAGCCAAGAACAGCATTCTCAACCCCTAGTGGGCATTATCAATTTTTGGTGATGCCCTTTGGTCTGAAGAATGCACCTGCCACTTTCAGAGGTTGGTGAATACAGTTCTC
The DNA here is from genome assembly GCA_963921515.1 of Calotriton arnoldi. Classification (NCBI taxonomy): domain Eukaryota; kingdom Metazoa; phylum Chordata; class Amphibia; order Caudata; family Salamandridae; genus Calotriton; species Calotriton arnoldi. The sequence continues at coordinate 4,885,327 of CAWUFW010000282.1, forward strand.
ACAGGTCTGGAAGCCTATAGTGCAGCATATCTAGATGATATTGCTGTCTTTAGCTCCACCTGGGAGGATCACCTGGTCCACCTCAGGAATGTTTTACAGGCCCTGCAAAGGCAGGCCTGACTATCAAGGCCACTAAGTGCCAGATAGGGCAGAGTCAGGTTGTGTACCTGGGCCACCTTGTGGGTGGAGGCCAGGTTCAACCTTTGCAGAGCAAGATCCAGACCATCATGGACTGGACTGCTCCCACTACCCAGACTCAGGTGAGAGCCTTCTTAGGCCTGACTGGGTACTATAGGAGATTTGTCAAGGGGTATGGATCAATAGTGACACCCCTGAATGACTTAACTTCTAAGAAAATGCCCAAAAGGTTCAGTGGACAGTTAGATGTCAAAAGGCATTTGATGACCTGAAGCAGGCCATGTGCACTGCTCCCATTCTACAGAGTCCTGATTACTCCAAGAAGTTCATTGTTCAAACTGATGCATCTGAATTGGGGGTAGGGGCTGTACTGTCACAATTGAATGAAGAAGGTCAGGATCAGCCAGTAGCTTTCATTAGCAGAAGGCTGACCCCTAGAGAGAAACGTTGGTCAGCCATAGAGAGGAGGCCTTTGCTGTGGTCTGGGCTCTGAAGAAGTTGAGGCCATACTTGTTTGGTACACACTTCCTGGTTCAGACAGACCATAAGCCCCTCTTATGGCTAAAACAAATGAAGGGTGAAAACCCCAAACTGCTTAGGTGGTCCATTTCCCTACAGGGGATGGACTTTACAGTGGAACATAGACCTGGGAGTAACCATGCCAATGCAGATGGACTCTCTAGGTACTTCCACTTAGAACATGAAGACTTAACTGGGCAAGGTTAGTTTAATGTCCCTACGTTTGGGGGGGTTGTGTAGGAGAGTAGGATCTGCTTCACATGGGTACCCCCACTTTTTGCTGATGCTTCACTGTTTTTCGACATTAGTCTGGCTGGGGCCCTGCTAATCAGAACCCCAGCCTAGCTGCTTCCTCTCTAAAATGGTTTCCATGTGCCTTAGGCACATCACTGATTGGAATCTGGAGTGCCCTTATAAGTCCCTAGTATATGGTATACTATGTACCAAGGGCATAGGTACCTCAGAGGCCTGCCAGGGGCTGCAGCATGTATTATGCCACCCCTGGAAGGCCATCCAAACTGACACCACAGGTCTGCTACTGCAGCCTGGGTAAGGTGGTGCATGCACCCCTTACTGTGATATAGGTTACCTATATCACTAAATACATACACACATATAAACCTATAAGTCACTCCTAAGGCAGGCCTTATCAATCCTAAAGGCAGAGTGCATGGTTCCTATGTGAGAGGGTGCCCCTGCATGAGCAGGGCCCCTCTGCAGCATTCGGAGACCTTCTCTGATGCTGACCTTGCTGGTCTGCACCATCGACGATCTTCCTCTGCGTCGAGACTTGCCGTTGCCAAGGCTTGTTGTGTCCAATCCGGTCGCCGACACCTCAGCACTCGACAGACATCGTGTACCAGCCCGAATCCTGCTCCTGGTCGCCGACAACGCCTCCTGGACCTCGTGGCTGAAGAGTCAAGACGACCGTCAACGCACCTGAAGCACTCGACATCGGTGGGCATCTGTCCATCGCCTTCCTGGTCACTGGCTAGTGACCCAGACTTTGTCCCCTCTGCTTTCAGGTTCTTCAGAACTCCGATCCACTCTTGGATCCACCCGGACACTTTTCACTTGGTCGCCAGCAGCACTTTGCAGCAGATCGCCATTCAAATCGACGCCGAAACCCGACCCCGAAAGGCACCTATGCACCCGGCTTCCCTGGGTGAGGTAACACGAGTACTCCGGTGCTCCCGTGGGTAGAGAACTCTTCAAAGTCCTAGATCTCAAAGGGTTTGGTCCAAGTCCTCTTTTAAGTGTCCCTTTTCTCTAATTTCCCGATCACGACTTTCTCCATAGAAGTCAACAGGCGTATCGCGGTTGTGTATTTACACTGTATGCGTCTCCCGTGGGTCCCCTGTGCCACCTTGGGTGGTTCCTTGTGGTCCAAGCACTTCTAGAGGCTCTAGGCCTAGTGTCTAGTTCAGTCGTGGTTCTTATACCACTTTATTGGTATATGGTTTGGTACGCCCCTAGGGCCCAAACGTGTATTTGTGCTATTACTGTGTTTAAATAACTTCTAACTTATGTACTTCGAACTCTAGCCTCATAAAGAGACTAGAGGGGTGTGTTTAGCAATAAATACATATATTTTGAATATATACCTGGTGTGGTGCTCTTTCATTTGGTCACTCAAGAGATTATAGACTGGTAAAACAAGCTGCTTTACATTCCTTCAAGACTTAGCCTGAAGGCTGCTCTCCATAGCTACCACTAGGATAGCTTTCAATAAGGTTGTCTTTAACCTATCTCCAATAAGGGGTTGTTTGGACTGGTGCAAGGTGCCCACTATAATTAGTGGACAGCATATGCCAGGCCAACTTCTCACAGTGTGCGCTGCTCCAACCTCCAAAATCATTAATAAATTTACAATCAATTCTGGGATTCCTAAATTTTGGTCGAACACACATTTTGGATTACGCAGAAAGAGTAAAACCTTTCTACGACTTCATAAAACCTGACTTTTCAGTTAGACAATGGACACAGGAACACACAAATATCCTGCATTCCCTACAGGAAGACATGATAGCTTCTAAACATTTACAGACACGTGTAAACGCACAGAACTTAGTGATCCGAATAATAGCGGGTCAATGCGTGTACACTTATTTAACTTTTAATGATGGTGAAACTGTACCAATCGCATACAAATCACATCTGTACACAAACGCAGAAATGCGTTTCACTTCAACATAAAAAATCCTGACAGCAGTGCAGACCGCTGTAGCAAGAGAAAGAGCTCTGGCTCAGGAAAACGCATAATTGTCGTGACCCCAGTACCAGCTTTAGAAGCTGTTACAAAAGCTAGCATTCCAAATGCTAAAGCCTTACATCCAAGATGGATACAATGGGCTAATTCTCTTACTGCAACGGATGTTGACTACAGATTTGATCCAAGTTTAAAAACACAGGCATTCCTGCAATACGAACAAGAATATCCTCTACCAAATGAAATTTTGCCTCTAGATCAGTATGAATTCATTATTTACACTGACGGATCTGCTCAACCAGCCATAGGGAGTAAGCAAGCTTACAGCGCAGCGTGTGCGATTGTTAAAGGTCGCATGCATGATGGAAAGTTCCATCCGAGTTGCACAAAAACGCAATCTCTAGGAGACTGCACGGCTCAGTTGGCAGAACTCAAAGCACTGATACTGGCACTTATAAATACGGATCACGAATTCCCCACACTTATTGTGTGTGATTCATTTTACTGTGTACAGTCGTACAATGAATATTTACATCATTGGGAACAAAACGGGTTCAAAGATGCAAAAGGTGGCACAATTAAGCATAAAATGCTATGGGAACAGGTAGTGGAGTTGAGAAACGAACTACCAAGGGCTCACGTGATACATACACTGAGTCATCAGCGTGATGGCATTCAGGTTGAAGGGAATTCATTGGCTGATGAAGCCGCAAAGGGGGCTGTTCGCACAGCCGCCGTAGCTGCAGTTACTCGTTCAAAGACGAGAATAGACGGCGAGATTATGGTAGCTGTCAATGCTTCACGCAAAGGCAGCACAGCAGTACCTAAAAAATTTCCACTCCTACAAGTTAGATGCACAAAACATTCCATGTGCTCAGATTCCTGGAGTGGGGGATAGAGTAATACCAAATATGGATCGTAGGCTAGGCTTAATTTTAGCAGCACACGAAGGTTTGGGTTCTGCGCATACAGGCGTTACAGCAACTATTTCTTCACTGGTGGCCAGGCTTAACAAAGCAGACTAAAGACTATGTCTTGAAATGCGACATCTGTCACCAGATAAAAGGCTCCACCGTAACACGCCCAGCGCAGACACCATTGCTGAAATCAGACAAACCTCTCGCATGTGTGTATTTGGACCACTGCGGACCCCTACAATCTGATGGGTCCAAGAAATATATCATGGTTGCAGTGGATTCCTGCTCTAGATTCCTATGGGTTTGGCCTCAGCGCTCGGCTGACGCTCGAACTGTTATAAAAGATTTGCGAGTCTTTATCGGCACATATGCAGTTGGCACGTTATATTCTGACCGTGGTCCGGCGTTTAGCTCTCGGGCTTACAAAGAGGCCATGGAAGGAATGGGCGCAGCATTGCGGTACTCCTCTCCGTATCATCCCGAGGGAAATTCTGTTGTGGAGAGGAAAAACCGAGACTTAAAGCAATCTTTAACAGCTAGGGTATTAGGCAAGGCGGTAGATGGGTCGATCACCTTTATGGGGTACAGCGCGCGCTCAATAATCAGCCAAGAAGCTCTCTAGGAGGTGTCACTCCTTACGAGGTCCTATGTGGGACAAGAATGTGGGTACCTGATCTTGATTGTGAAGGCACAGTGGCGGATGAAAAACCATTTGATATCCATGATCGTTTGGCTGTTTTACAGGATCTAAATGAATCCAGGACACAACAAAGTAACGTGCTCCAGAAACAGGCCGCCACTGAGGAAGTCAAGGCAGTAACGACAAGACCTATCTGGATCCCAAAAATTGGGGATCTGGTCAGAGAGAAGATTGCTGACAAGAAAGAATTTGGGCCATCTTACAGAAAGCCTGTACCGGTCCTTGCAATCCACGGCACAAGAACTGTACTTCTGCCGCCTCTTGCCGGAAAAAAGGAGAACAGATTTGTCTCAATTGACTTAATCAAACCACACTATGTGGCCGATACTAAACAGTAGGCCTCGTGGACTCCACAGTAGCAGACGCCCTCCTCTCGCTACAATCCAAGAAGTCCAAACAGAAAGACTCATCACGTTTGAGAAGCCACCTGTACGGAATGAAGGACTAAGCAACAATGCTATGGAACTTGTTCCACTTCAACAAGAAATTCATCTTCAAAATGAAAATCAACTTAACAACCAAGTTGCAATCAGACCTAATACAGACATCTACGTCAACATGCCTCGTCAAGAGCAAAATCCGATTTCAACAAATCCCGATGCAATTCCAACAATTGATCGAACTGCTTCTGGCTATTTCATGAACTTTGATACGTTTTCACTGGATCCAAGCGAACCGGAAACGACGCCAGCCAAAAAATCACTCCAACAGAAACTCAATGACTTTTTGAACTTTTTTAGAAAAACTTACCTGGTGTCACCTTGGATAGAACTATGGTATAAAACTGGGATTTTATTTTTCATTTTCTGGCTAGGTTTAATAATAACTTTTAGTATGCTTATTAATGGACGATACCTCCAGCAAAGCTCTACAGCCCAAAGAGTCAATTTGATTTTAAAACCACACCAGTTTTCACATCGTGAACCAAGAGACTTGTCTTCAGTGAACATCACAGCAGTTCCTATACCGGACGGTATAGTATGGGACAAGATTGATTATGATATATTAGGTCCGACTGAACTTTTAAAGCTAAAACATGTATTTAAAATTTCTTTAAGTGATATCATTACCTCTAGTGCATATTCTGATGATTGGGACACTGAAACTGTAAATGCTATGATGTCTGATTTAGAAAAAACTGCAGCATTTCCGAACAATGAAATGTTAGAAGGTACTTCAGACTATGATACATTGTACTGTTACCAACATTTTGGTCATCATTTCTTACACAAGTCTATAACACCTAGAAATGTATTTGAGTACCACCAGTGGGAACACTGCCCAACACCTCCAAAAGGTAGTTCACAAGCATTTGCACAGAAATGTACATACTTCTCAGGGTTTAACACATCCGACCCGAAGTCATTTTATTATAAAGTGGCGAAAAATTCAGCTCAGAAAATTATGTTGACAAACATATTTACTCTGCATCCTTTCTGAACCAGTTGTCTAAACAGGGTTTCAATCTATGGAAAGACACAATAGATTCAAAATCGATCTGGGGTTCAAGGGACTGGCAAGTCCAGGGAATAGAAGCACTTTTTAGAGCATGCATCATTCCGCAGCAGATTTTATTTCTGAATGAAACTGCGCAACAAACAACCTGTCTTGGTTTAGCCAAAGGCAAGGAAATGAACACACCGGGGTTTCCAACACCATCTCAGATGGGTGGGGGCAGAATTCTACTACACATGGGGTGAGATTAGATGACATTTTCCAGTACAACAGATCAGATCCTGATTGGACAGAATGGCTGGTTTGGCCCATTGACACAAACAAATGTCAGCAGAGATTTATGAATACAACCGAAGGGTTTAGTATCCATAGGCCAGATCCATGCTATGTACAAAGACAACACCCAGGGGTAGTGACATCCTATAGTGTTGGGAAGTTGTGCCTTGATTGGCTAGAGACCTCAATACTGACAGAAGTAAAGCATCACTTGACCTTACTCACACCTGACATGGATCTTAGAGATTTTCTACTAGGTCCCAGGAAACGACGTCAGAAACGTTTCATATATGCAGGCCTTTATGCCTACTACAATGAAAACTGGAAAATATCCCAACAAGAGGCCGCAGAAAGGATACGGGAGATAGACCGTATTAACTTAGAAAAGGCATTAGCTGTCGTGGATAATGGGTTAACTACTTTGACCTCCAGGATTTACTCCTTAGGCAACATTGTGTCCTCGGCAATCGACATGTTACAACACGGGCAATCTCAGCTACGTTCTATTATGATGTTAAGCTGGACGCTACAATCTTTGAGTGCAGGCCATGTGCCATGGCGTTTTATAAACACCACGTCTCTGTTCTCGGAATACAATCTAACTGATAAACAGACAGAAATGGCACAAAGGGGAGCCAAATATACAATGTTGCGTATTGAGAAACTGGAAAGGCTACCTTTCATTGTAGCCGAATCACCATCAACAGAATGGCTAATTCATGGCCAAATCACTCTGCCGGTGACTACGTTTCAGTTTCAATATTGCCTTGAGCAAAGGCAGGCAGGCAAATATGTGAAAATGGGTAAGGGATACATCAAGGAAACTTGGGAGTTACCATATAGATACCGATGCCGGAATGGGGATCGAGAGGTGTATCTGAGTGGTACAAACTGCAAGAACGCTTTAAGCAGTTCTCTCATGTGTCAGGATATTTCTCTACACGGAGCCTGCAGTGGTTCAGTGGCAAACTTATCTTGTCACATGTCAGGGACCCCAGCGGCCATGATCACGCCGGTTTTCCAGCTGCTCTCGAATGGGAGTTACTTAATGCTAAATGATCAAGGTTGTTGTGGGATGCTTCCGGGCATCGCATATCTAGTAACTGTTAACTCCAGGGTTACTTGCTGTATGCAAGTATTGTTTCCGCCACTGAACACAGTCGGGGAGGCGCCGCTATGGCCTTCGCTGAATGTTTCTTTTATACAATTTGATACTCTGAGCAGATTGAAAGCCATACTTTTTCAGCACCCAGTGCCCTTAACCTCCGCTCGAGAAACCTATGAACTCCAAGTTGCAAGGACCTCGACCGATATACAGGCACTCATACGTACAAACTGCCCCATTCATTTCGCAGAAATGGTGGGACGTATCTTCAATATGTCTGATACGAGCGGAATTGTACACCTATTTAAGACCATAGGGTCCGAACTGTTAAGCACCTTTCAGACAATGCTCGGAGTAATCCCAAATTTTATACACTCCGTATTGGGAAGCGTATTTGGGGGATTTCCACTCATCCTGTTCCTAATCGCAGGAATCCTGATTGTAATATTGCTGCTATGCAATGGACGGCCCACTTCCCGAGGGAATGGTGAACACGCTCCTGGAGCGGAAATACCGTGAACGCATGGTACAACTTCTGGGCATTTCCTGCCTGCAAGAACTCAATGCCTCCTGGTTTCTATCATTTAGACCAGTCTGGATAGACTGCATCTTACCTGTGCTTCGATGCCTGTTCTGCGGAGAAGAATGCACGTTGGATCTTTGTCTAACATTTCCATCAGATGCGCCTCCGGACACGGATGTAATGCTGGACCCCATAAAGGCCCACGCTCTGCGTTGTCCTCAGCGGCTTCCGATTCTGATGAATGCATTCCTGGAGAATCCACAGGTGCCGTTCGCTCCTGCTGGGTTAGGTGACTCCTCCACAGGCACCCAGGTTACAACTGCCGCACAAGCTGCAGCAGCACCGACTGTTGGCAGTACTACATTCCATCTATGTGCGATTGACGTTCTCTGTGAGGCGTTGGATTTGTCATCTACAGCAGCTGACACCGATAATATTGAGCTTCCCAGCCAGGACGCGTAATCTTGAATTGGCTCATCGTGTCCTGGGAAAGATTTCGGCTTCTTCACTCGTTTCAAAATAAACGATCTAAATTTGGCTTACATTTACACTTTCGCTTGAGAAAAGCATGGCCTTCTCCTGCTTATGGTGATACAACTTCTATAGAGAGACGATATTGACTTTTAAGTGGCAACTAGAAAAAGCTGAATTTAAACATTTTTTTTAAAGCACCACAATTTTTTTTAACGATTTTTTAGAACCATGTTTTTACTTGCTTTTAAAAATGTTTTTAAATTGTCCAGATTTTAAGTATGGTCATTTTTATCCAGTTCGGAAGAGGAGTGGGTGTTATATCCCGCATAGATGCCCTAATGTAGACCCGTTCGAACATGCCCTAAAATGGACGTATTCATATTTACCCTAATATGGTCATATTCGTACTTTCCCTATTATGGTCATGGCCGCATATGCCCAATTATGGTCACAACTGTACATGTCCTATTATAGTATGATTCCTTATATAGGCATGATCTTTCACCTACATTGGTCCCAGCTAGTACACAACGAGCTCTGAACGTTATCTATCCTGTGGTTTTGAATACACCAGGGTTCTTCCAAACACAGGCCCACACTGTACTCATTAATTATGCATGGCTTTCTAAGAATACACCACCGGCATAATATGTATGTACAAAGTTCACCCCTGACGTCTTCCTCATGTCCAATACAAACTAAACTGAGGACCGAGACTCTTTAGGGTATAAATACACCACATCTTGCCCCGGTAAGATAGAGGGAACCGAGACTTCCATGCTGACACACTGACCAGAGACGCTGAGGCTCCTGCATGCAGTCGCTCAAGCGGACAGTGGTCTGACACAACCCGGACGGGGTGTCCAACTCGAGACCAGGACGGGTTCCCACACACTCTCTATTCAGGTATGGGGGTTCGACTAAATCCTAGGAGGATTCTTGGCTCTTAGCCTCTAAGACCTACACACATATGCTAGGTACACTCAGGTACATCTAGTTAGGCATCGTAGGAGTACGCGCACTTGCATAATGCTTTTATATTCATGTATGTACTCATGAGTATCGCAATATGGTAGAACTGTTCTATCCCTTTGCTTTTAACGTACTGCTGATAATATATCTCTGCTATTGTCTGCTGGTTACCGCAGCACATATATTTTACACTAGAATAACAACTGTTCAATAAATACTTATTGAAACGTCCGCCTGTTTATTCTGTGTAACTCTCTGAGACAAACCGAATAAGTGAGCACGAGTGACTGAGCGAAAAGTAGTATATTGTTTCCACGATTCTGAGGGATCAGGGTTGTCATGATCTAAGGTTGCCAGAAACTAATCTCTCCCCGATAAGAGGAGACACTAGTGGCACTGCGAGCTAGCTAATGCAAAACCAGACTAACATATACAGCGGGGTGCACGGAGTCAGTCTGCCACCAAGCCTGCAGTATATGTTATCCAAACGCGCAGGTCCTGCAGGGGTACTATAGGAGCTACACGACACTCCCATGCATACGCCGACCCCCCACGAGACCGAAACTGGCTGTTCATCTGCTCTCTCGACCTGATCGCCCTCCGCCTGGACTGCACTCTGGCGGCGGAACCGGATCCTCCCCACGGACGGCGATGTTGTTCCTCCGAGACCTGCTCCCTTTGCCTATTCTTCGGAGAGTGACATCTCTGGGATGGCCTGTGCCGCTGTGCCTGGCTTGCTCCCGGACTGGAATAGGCCTTGTTGGCCATGTTGTCCATTGTTATTTTTGGGTACTCTGTGTCTCCTCTTTTGCCCTTTCCCTTCTTTCTCTTCTCTCTTTTTCCCCTTCTTTGGCGGGAGGGTGGCACGGATCATGGTGGGCGCTCTCTTCCTAGCGCAGGTTGCTTCCTCTCCCTTCAGCTTTGTTCTGGATCCCGCAGCGAACCCCCATTTCCCTTGCCCTCTTGGGGATCGGGTTGGGAGGGGTGGGGTCGCAATGCTTCTCCCTTTCATTTCACTGCTGGTGATGGCGTTAGGGCTTGACACATTTCTATCATGACCTCCATCCCCTGTTTGAAGTTCCTCTCCCTTAATGTGAAGGGTCTCAACTCCCCCAACAAGCGTCGCCAGATCTGGCGATACCTCCTACAGCAAAACCCAGACATCATTTTCCTGCAAGAAACGCACCTTCTGCGGGAAGATGTTTCTCGCATGGCCCATCCACGATACCCTCTTCAATTTTGGGCATCTGCATCCACTAAATCGGCGGGGTGGCAATCCTTTGTCGGGCAGGCGTTCGCCAGGGCAACTCCAGGGTGGTCCGCGGCAAGGATGGTAGGTTCCTCAAGGTGGTGGTCGGAATCGGGCAACGCACCTTCACTCTATGCAATATATACGCCCCGAATCAGGTCCAAGACTTATTTCTCAGGGACCTACTGAGGGAGCAGATAACGCACGAAGACTCTTACCTTATCTTGGGGGGCGACTTCAACCTGGTGTGGGAGGCGGGACTTGACCGCAGCGATGGCTCGTTTCATGGAACGGGGGCTATGTCTTCCGCCTTAATGATGCGATTAACGGATCTTGACCTCCTAGATATTTGGCGCTATCATTCCCCGGATTACTCTTATACTCTTATTACTCCCACGTTCATCGCTCCTACTCGAGCATTGATCACCTCTTCATCTCCCACTCCCTTGTCAAGGACACCCTCTCGGCATCCATGTCCGACATCTCTGTCTCGGATCACGCTCATGTGGAGTTTCTTCTCCAAGACCGCTTCTCTTGCTCCAACCGTTCCCCCAGGTGGCGCTTTCCTCCACATGTCCTCAGAGACCCCGTCGACGCCGCGGAACTTAGGGACGCTATCACGGCCTATTTTGAGTCCCACAACCTCCCAGAGACCCCGCACCCTGTGGTCTGGGATGCGTTCAAGGCCACGACCCGCGGTTGCATAACGTCCATTGCCATAGCTCGGGCTCGGGAAGCCCGCCTCTTCGAAGACAAACTCTCCCGGGACATAAAGGCGCTTGAACGCTTGGACCAGGAACACCCCCTGGTGTTGCACAAGAGATGTCTTGCTATGCTTCGTGGCCAGCTAAGAGCGCACAGAACGAACAAAGCAGAACACGCTCTCCTGGCCTTGAAGCAAAGGTACTATGAGGGGGGAGACAAGGTGGGCACGGTACTGGCACGTCGCCTTTGGGCACGGGCCGCCAAGGCGCACATCGCTAAACTTAAACTAGGGGACGGTACATGGGCTACTACCGAGGTGGCTAAACTACAAGCCTTTCAGGCCTACTACTTGTCCCTCTATGCTGGGGATTCGTCTTGCCCTGATCAGGTGCGGGCTGCTCTTGACGCCTGTGAATGGTCCCCAATTGGCCGTTATCATGCTCAACTTCTGGAAGAACCTATCACCCCAGAAGAAATCGCTGGCGCCCTGAAGGACCTTCCACTTGGTAAATCTCCGGGCCCGGACGGCCTGCCGGTCTCGTTCTATCGCGCCTTCCTCCCGCAACTTAAGCCTTACCTGCTCCGACTTTTTAACTCTTTCACGGACACAGTGGGACCTTCCACATCAATGGCTTTGGCGGAAATCGCCTTAATTCCCAAACCAGGAAAAGATCCCACGCTCTGCACCTCCTTTCGCCCCATTGCGCTCCTCAATACGGACCTTAAAATCTACACTAAACTTTTAGCTAAGCGTTCAGACCCGCACCTCCCTGGGCTCATTGAGCCGGACCAGGTGGGTTTTAATTGCCAACGGCAAGGCGCAGATAACGTACGACGTATTTCACACTTAGTTGGGAAGGCGCACCACTGGAGGATACCCTCTTGCTTGTTATCGCTCGATGCTGAGAAAGCATTCGATCGAGTGGATTGGGTATTCCTCCGAGCGGTCCTACAAAAAATAGGGTTGGACCCCCAGATGATCGCGCGAATTATGGCCCCTTATCTCACCCCTCTGGCCCAGGTGCGGGTCAATGGCCAACTCACGAGCCCCATTCCCATTCACAGGGGCACCCGCCAGGGGTGTCCTTTATCCCCCTCCTATTTGCCCTTATAGTGGAACCCCTTGCCATCATGATCCGCCAGTCTCCTGATATTCATGGCATTAAACTTGTGGGGGCGGAACAAAAAAATCGCCCTGTTCGCGGATGACCTCCTCCTTACACTATCCCAACCACGGTCCTCTCTACCGGCCCTACACAGACTGCTCCAATCATTTGAACTAATCTCGGGTCTCAAAATTAATCAAGCGAAGTCCTGGGCTCTGAACCTCACGATTCCTGCGGAGGAGATCCCTGTGCTGCAGTCTCTTGTCCCTTATCAATGGGCGTCTCGCTCCATCCGGTATCTGGGGCTCAATCTGACCTCCGACCTTGCCACGTGGTCCCAAGCGAATTGGCAGGAGTTAAGGGGGCGGTCCTAGCGGACCTGAAGGCGTGGAAACCCCTTCCGCTCTCCTGGTTAGGGCGCTTGAACAGGGTCAAGATGTCGATCCTCCCTAAGATTCTTTATCTTTTTCAGACCCTTCCCACTCCCATCCCGCAGCACCAGATTCAGGGCCTTCAGCGTGAACTCACCACGTTCATCTGGGGGGGGTAGACCACGCTTCTCGAACAAGATACTCATGCTGCCGCGTGACAGGGGGGGGACTGGCCTGTCCTAACTTATTAGAATATTACTGGGCGTCCCATCTCCGCTTTATCTCGGAGTGGATGGCATGGGAGAGCGAGAAAGTCTGGTTTTATATGGATAGGGCGGTGACGTGTCGACCCATCTGGGACCTTGCTTGGCTCTCACGGGAGGCCCGTTCTCGTAGTGCCTACATAGCGGTCCCTACCAAAACGGTACTCGATGTCTGGGACAAGTTAGCATTGCACAGAGGTCTCACTTCCTTTCCATCCCCCCACACTCTCATCGCTCGCAACTTACATTTCCCGCCTGCCTGCCATCCGCCCTACTTCTCAGACTGGACTGAAGGGGGATGGCGGACGATTCGGGATCTCTTCATGGGGGACTCCCTCAAAACTTTTGACAAATGAAAGCGGGACTTCCAGCTTTCCGAAGGGGCCAGATTTCAATACATTCAACTTAGACACTGGGTTCAGGTGTCCGGTTTGACACAGGCGGCCGTACGTCCTCTTACTCCCTTTGAGCGACTGGTGCGCTCCTTCGATAATTCCAGTGGCCTAATCTCTCGTACATACCATGTCCTCCAACATTCTCAGCGGGTTGTCCCGCATCCCTATCAGTCGCGGTGGCAGCTGGCTTTGTTCGCCGACATTACACCCGCACAATGGGACCACCTGTGGCGAGATATCCCGAAAGTCTTCCATAGCATATCCCAGCGGGAAACCACGTACAAGGTCATGACACAATGGTATTACACTCCTCACAGGCTCCATAAAATGTTTCCTACCTCCTCGCCTCTCTGCTGGCATTGTGCAGCCGCCCTAGGTGATTTTGTGCATATTTGGTGGGCGTGCCCGCTCTTGACCACCTACTGGAAAGAGGTCCTTAGCCACATAAAGCTGGTAATTGGCTACCCGCTGCCCGATGACCCGACCATGGCTGTCCTGGGCCTCTGGCCGGTGAACCTACGTGCCATGACCTGTCGAGACTGGCACTTAAGCCTCCACATGCTGGGTGCATCCAAGCAAATCATTGTGCTCTGTACTGGAAAAAAACTGAAACGCCACCGATCAGCGTTTGGTTCACCCACCTGTGGCACACGATGGCAATGGAGTTGCTCACGGCGCGACTGCAGTTTCGAGACACCAACTTCACCAAAATATGGCAGCCGCTTGTAGAGTACTTCTGCAAACTGGAGCATGCACATCTCCAGCCTCCGAGGCTGCGGGCTTTGCGCCTCTTTATAGATGCTGTATACCCTCCGGCTGCTGACAGCCTCTGGAGAAACACTGCTGATGTTGCCCTCACACCCCCTCCAGGCAGTGTCATCACCGCAGGCCCCGGACACCTCGCACTCCCCCCTGGTCTAGGCAGCCCCGTCCAATATCTGTACGCAACCCGCGCCAACCAATGACCTCGGATACCGCAACATCCCGGTCCTGTTGGCCTGCGCCCCGGCACTAAGGACCTACTGCTCACCCCCCGCCCTATCTCCTCTTGGTCTCTTTCTCTCTTCTTTCATGTTCTTTCTTCTCTTCCTTTCTCTCGAATTTTTTGTTTTCTATGTTGGATACCCTGTTCATAGTTGAAACGGTGACCCCAGTGTGCAGATCTGAAAAGCATATTCCCCAGCTCACGACCGCTTTGTTAGAGATTAGAACTCAATCAATCACAGAATTTGTAGAGCGCACTACTTACCCGCGAGGGTCTCAAGGCGCTGGGGAGAGGGAAGGGGGGGGGGATGCTGCTACTGGTCGAACAGCCAGGTCTTGAGTAGCCTCCTGAAGGTCAGCAAGTCTTGGGTCTGTCGTAGGCTTAGTGGAAGGGTGTTCCAGGTCTTGGCGGCGAGGTGTGAGAAGGATCTGCCGCCGGTGGTTGTTCTTCGGATGCGAGGGACGGTGGCGAGTGCGAGGCCGGCGGAGCGGAGCTGGCGGTTGGGGATGTAGAAGGAAAGTCGTCTGTTGAGGTAGGCTGGGCCGGTCTTGTGGAGTGCCTTGTGTGCGTGGATGAGGAGCTTGAAGGATATCCTCTTGTTGACGGGGAGCCAGTGCAGGTTTCTCAGGTGGGGGGTGATGTGGCTGTGGCGTGGTACGTCGAGAATCAGTCGTGCAGAGGTTGATGTGAAGCCCGGACTCCGCCAGAGGCCTCTGATCTCCGCCTCTCCCATATGGCCGCCCCATCCCAGAAGGGAGGCCTCCGTCACCACAGTGTGGTCTGGTTGGGGAAGGGAGAGGGATCTGCCATTGACCCAATCCTGGTTCGTAAGCCACCACTGCAGTTGTCGAGCAGCGCCCTCCGAGATCTGGACGCCATCGGACAGATTCCCCTGATGCTGCGCCCACTGGAACTTCAGGTCCCACTGCAAAGCCCGCATATGCCACCTGGCATGGTCTATCAGCAGGAAGCAGGAGGCCATGAGGCCCAGCAGCCTCAGGGTCATTTTGACCGAAACCTGGGAGGGACAGAGGCTGAAAGATCGGAATCATAGCCCGAATATCCCGGACTCGCTGTTCGGGAGGATAGACCCGAAACCGCGTTGTGTCCAGAACCGCTCCGATGAAAAGGAGCTTCTGAGAGGGAATCAGGTGCGACTTCGGCACATTGATGGAGAACCCCAGCATATGCAGGAGGTCGGCCGTAGTCTGGAGGTGGGAGACGACTGCCTGGGGCGAGCCCGCCTTCAACAGCCAGTCGTCGAGATAGGGGAAGACTGAAGCCCCTGATCTGCGCAGATGAGCTGCGACCACCGCCATCACCTTCGTGAACACCCAAGGGGCGCTGGTAAGGCCAAAGGGGAGCACGGTAAACTGAAAATGCTCGTGGCCTACCGTGAACCGCAGGTAACACCGGCAGGACGGGGATGTGGAAATAAGCGTCCTGCAAGTCCAACGCTACCATCCAGTCTTGCGGGTCGAGGGCAGACAAGACCTGAGCAAGCGTCAACATTTTGAACTTCTTCCGGAGAAAGCGATTGACGTCCCTGAGGTCCAAGATAGGACGCAGGCCCTTGTCCTTCTTGGGAACCAGAAAGTAGTGGGAGTAACAACCACGACCTACTTCTGGGACAGGAACACGCTCGATGGCTCCCTTGGCCAAGAGAGCCGTAACTTCCTGCTGGAGAAGGGCCAGATGATCCTCCGACATGCGGTGGTATCGCGGTGGCATGGCTGGAGGGGTCGTCTCGAAGGGGAGGGAGTAGCCCCTTCGGACTATTTGCAAAACCCACCTGTCCGAAGTGATGGTGCGCCAGTGGGGGAGGTGATGGCGAATCCTGCCGCCCACTGGCGTTTGATGGGCCTGAAAGGTCGGACTAGGAGGGTTTGGAGGCTGCTGCAGAGGGGGGGGTTGGTGGACTGGCCCGCCCGCTGGCCCCCTGAACCACGACGTTGGTTCCCACGTCCCCGGCAGCGTGAAGGTTGGGTAACTTGCTGCGGCTTGTGGCCTTGGGTGCGACGTAGCGGGGCACCCCTTCCGTAGTCACGAAAGGGGCGAAAAGCAGACTGCGCCGGACGGGAGGAGAGGCCCAAGGACTTGGCCATAGCCCGTGAGTCCTTGAAGCCCTCTAGGGCGTTGTCTACTTTGTCGCCAAAAAGGCGACGGCCATCAAAGGGCATGTCCATCAAGGTGTTCTGGACATCCCCTGAAAAGCCAGTGGACCTCATCCAGGTGTAGCGACGTAGTGCCACTGACGTTGAAATGGTCCTGCCCAGAGAGTTGGCGGTGTCCAGCCCACAACGGATCGTAAACTTAACTGCATCTCTCCCGGCGGCAACAGCCTGGGAGAGCACTGCCCGGGCCTCCTCCGGACACTGAGGCAGCACTTGCGCCACCGTATCCCACACTGAGTGCGAATAACGGCCCAAGAGACCACAGTCCTAAGCTGGCGGAAGAGAACATTTTCTTCCCAAGATGGTCCAGCTTCTTGTATTCCCTTTCCGGTGGAGCGGTAGGGAAGGCGCTTTTGGAGGTGGAGGCCTGGACCACCAAGCTCTCCGGGGTGGGGTGTTGGGAGAGGAAAGTGGGGTCGCCCAGAGCCGGGCGGTGGCGTCGGGCAATCATCCTGTCCACGGGAGCCCCCGTGTTGGGCCTGGACCACGTGCCCAAAAGGACGTCGGTGAGGGCCTCATTGAACGGCAGCAGGGGCTCCGAAGAGCTCGCCGCCGGTTGAAGCACCTCAGTCAGGAGGTTAGTCCTGACCGCCACCGTAGGAAGCTCGAGGTTGAGAGCCTCGGCCGCCCTACGCAACAACACAGCGTATGACGCTCCCTCCTCCGTAGCCACGGTAGGAGGAGACAACATGCCAAGGTCGGGTGAAGTGTCAAGACCACTGGCATCCCCCAGTTCCTCTCTCCAGTCCTGCTCAGACTCTAGTTGGTCAGCTAAAGGGTCATCTGACCCCTCCCAGTCCTCCTCATCATCCTCTGGGTGCCACTGTTGGTGTAAAGGGACCCCAGGAGTGAACAGGGGGCATGAAAACCCCCCCGGCGCCGGGAAGGAGGCCGGGATCAACGCCGGCCGGGGAGCCGACCGGCATCGAGCGCGGTAGTGGTGCCGTAGGAAGCGGCGCCGGTGGAGGCGTAACGAGGTCAACCAGCGCCGATCCGGATCCAGGCCTGGATCCAAGGGGGGCCGGAGCCGCTGGCAACGAAGACCTAGGCCCCCCAACCGAGTCCGTGGGGCCCAAAGGCACGCCGGCGGGGTCGGTCCACCCGAAGATGGCATGCATCGCCTCTTAGATCGTACAAAGCTGGGCGGGGTCGCTCCGGGTCCCGGAAAGGGAGGGGAAACTCAGAGTCGACCCGTCAGGCTCCGCGCGCGGAGCCGCGGGGTGGCACCACCCGCGCGCCTCGTCGGATCGGCCGACTGACGAGGAGAAGTCGAAGAGCGACAATGCTTCTTCGACTTCTTCTTATGCTTCGACTTACCCGACCCCGAGTGCGAAGACCCCGATGACTTCGAGCCGGAATGGCGATGGCTCCGCGACCGGTCCCTCGACCTCCCTCTCGACAGGGACCTCGAACGGCACAGAGCCGACTGCCGGTGTTCAAGCAGCTTTCGGGACCGCTCGCGCAAAGCCTTCAGCATCAACAACTGGCAGTTGGAGCACGACTTGGGGTCGTGGTCGCGCTCCAGGCAAAAAAGACACACGCGGTGCGGATCCGTCATCAACATCATGCGATGGCAGGATCCGCAGGCTTTGAAACCGGGCATCCCTCGTGCACCTTTCGGAGTCGAAGACTCGAGAAAAGACGTCGACAAAAGTCGAGAAAAAGTTATTAAAAAAAATGACTGAGGTACCGCTCTTCCCGGATCTGCGCTGGCTGGCGCGGAAAAAGAAAGAACTGACGTCAGCGCGCGAGGGCGGCGTCTAAGTAGCTGCCGCAACGTCATCCCGGCGACCACGACGACTGACGCGGAGCCGACCAGCGCCACCTTCCGACGCACAGAGGTACTGCTGACGAAAAAACTTTCCGGATCCAGTCTGACGCCTGGGGGTAATTCTAAGGTAAGGAATCTATAACTAACGTGTTTCTTTCAGATATAATAATATGTGTAGCAGTATGTATGAAAACATGCTATTTGTAAATCATATCTATTTGTTAATTAATTTCTTCATATTGTTTGTTAGTATTGAGGCCAAAAATGTATATATTCTGGTGTGCAGAGTTAAGTTATTGAACATGCCAAGTGTGATGGAAAAACAGTGAAACATATTTTATTTTGCATGCAAAGTAATGACAAATGTAATTCATTCGTATTAAACCCAGGACTTGACCCAAAGTTCTAAACTTAACTGCGTGAAAGGGAGAGTACATTAATGCTACATATTTGCTGAGATATGGGCTTTTCTGCTTTCTCCTTGCACTGGTGCACTATGTGCAGCCTAGCATCAACGCAGACATCATTGCGTCATTGTGCAAGGGTGGCTGCATTACTAGCAGGATTGTTTTTGGACAGATAGGTACACCTTTTGGCACAAAACCAATCCCTAAAGGTTTTTCCCCCCTTTCAACATGTATGCAGAATGCACCACACACGGAAAGATGATTTAACATTGCAATTAAATTTAAATCTCATAGTTAACATTACTTGGGAAGTCATTGTATTTTCACAAACCTTTCAACATCTGAGAAAGCAATCAAAATCAATAGGTGGATGCATGTCAACGCCCATGCTCCACCCATGGAATGCCTCCCAAGTTCAAATATAATGTCCTGCTGCACAAGCAGCTGCCTTGTCTTACATTTCTTTACAAAGCTATGCAAGGACAGCTAAACCACCCTTGCATGGCTTGGTAAATATTACTGATGATTTTGCATTGTCCTTCCATCACCTTGCATGACACAAGGACAACACAAAAGCTTCGTACAAATCAACCTTATTATGTACACATCCTCACACATACATTGGCATATGCAATGATGTGTATGTGATTTTGCTATGTTTGGCTTATAATCTGAACATACTATTTACATTTATCAATTCTTCTAGATATGTTAACACACATTTGACATAACACAGTTACTGTTAAGGAGCATACCTTTAGATTCATCAAACATAATATTCTCTTGCCCTGACACACATTTTTCTCATGATCTGCAGTGTCTGGACCTTTTAATATGCCATTACACTCTGGACCAATGACAGCTGCTACTTAATCGTCCATATATGTCAGTTGTATGCTACATTCAGGTCCACCTCCTGTTCCCATAGCAGCATGCCTATTCTGAGACATTTTTATTTTGTATGACGTTTGTGGTCGTGTCAATGCTTTTTGCACTCCTCAACTGTCCTGGTTGTAGGTGCGTTTATTTTTTGTACTATAGCACTCGACAAAGCTGATTTCTTGGACTGAGGAAGTTTAGAATTTACAAAAAGCTGATGTTCTTGCTTAGTCAATTCTGATATTAAAATGTCAACCTCCTCCTCAGTGAATTTGTACTTTCTTTTTCTACTTACATCCTGTGATCCTTCAAAGGACACATTATGAGTAGGATCCTGGGTAACCTGATGTGTGGGAGAGGTCTCCTCAGAAAGCTGATTCACTGCTATTCTGCACTATAGCCATTTTCACTCTGTTTAGCACCATTTTGCGTGCATTTTTGTAGCTTGCTTGACACATTGACACTTAACCCTGCATCGCAACGCTTTTTTAGCGCTCGTGTAGCTTGGCGTTGTCTTGCATTATAAATATTGCACTACGCTATATTTTTTTACGCATGCAGCGCAAAGCAAAACATTTTTGACGCATCGCAAATAAACCTTTGTGAATCTGGGCCTCAGTCTTTTAGTCAGGGCAATGGAATAGTCTCTCAGCGTTGCATCACCAATGTGCACAATAGCATTTCCTTGGGGAGCACCCCCACATCGCCTTCAATCTACAAGTCACAATCTCATGAGGGGTCAATGTAGTGGTAGCATTTGGAGTACTGCACACTCTTAGAAGTGCTAAGGGAAATGCACCTACTCAAGTCAGTTCAGTCTGCATATATCTTACCAGTCTTTGCTTTAAGATTAAAATTCCTCTTCTCCACCACGCCCGCTCCTGCAGATGGTACACACAATGAAACTGTTATTATCTGCAGGGCCTTACATAGTCACTGTACCAGTTTATTCATGAAGTGTGGAACGTTATCTGATGAAATCCTGCGTGGGACTCAGAATCTTGGGATCAGTTCCCTCATCAAACTGCCACTGTCTGTGCATTGTTCGTCTTTGTAGCATAGGCCTCAATCCAGCCAGAGAACATGTAGACCATTACCAGTGCATACTGAAATTTGCAATGGGGGACTATACAAAGTCCATTTGTAAATGTTCAAAAGACAGCTCGTGAGCTGGAAAGTGTCCGGATGCTGTGGATGTTCCCTTACCGCTGTTAAACAGTCCTCATGTGATA
This sequence comes from Calotriton arnoldi, assembly GCA_963921515.1. Lineage (NCBI taxonomy): Eukaryota > Metazoa > Chordata > Amphibia > Caudata > Salamandridae > Calotriton > Calotriton arnoldi. The sequence continues at coordinate 4,906,152 of CAWUFW010000282.1, forward strand.
CAGTTCTTACGGATGACCTCCCCATTCTTTCATAAATTCTTATTATACCGAAATTGTGAAAAATATCTACACATGGCATCGCATCCCAAATGTGCAGGACCATGAATAGTAAGGGCCAAATTATACACCAAAGCATTAGGCAACCTAATCATTCCGTTAGGTCCTACCCAAATCCTATCAACCTCGGTACCCTTCTTTTGCAATTCAACCTTTCATTAGTTGCATTCTGTTGTAACAAATGGGGATCCATGTTTATATTGCATTCTGCTTGTAACGTTTGCTCTGGTTGAGCCACATACATAGTACTTGTCTTAGCCAAGCCAGTAGTTTTAGCAGTTTGATCAGCAAAATCGTTACCCGTACACATCGATCACTTTCTGATGGGCAGCACATTTGATAATTGCTAAAGCCTTGTGCAAAGCCAATGCATTGAGGAAGAGCAGAATTAAGGCACCATGTTTTATTTTAGCACTTCTAGAGGTCAGAAGACCTCTTTCTTCCCCAAGTCTACCAAAATCATGCGCAACCCCAAAGGCATATTGGCTGTGAGTATAGATGTTCACGGTCAAAACATTACTTAATTCACACACTCTGGTAAGGGCTATTATTTCCGCTGCTTCAGCTGACAATTGTGATATTTATATCCTATCTACTACTGTTTGCAATTAGTTATATCATAAGCTGCTCTAGTTTCTCCTGTTGGTAGTTTAAAACATGAGCCATCCACCCATAAATCTGCATCCCTTTCAATAAAAGCTTTATCTGACATATCACTTTTGAATTGAGTTTGTTGTTCTGTCACCATTATACAATAATGCAAATCTGTCATTTAATCCTCCACAGGCAAACGCATCAATGTGGCTAGATTCAAAGAAGTACAACAATACAAAGTAATATTATTAGCCAGCAATACAATCAGTTCATATCTAGTCAATCTGGCATTAGTCAATGCTGTATATGTGTTTTATTCAGCAATGTATCAACAGAATGAGGAACATATGCATTCAATGTATTTCCCAAAAACTAACTCTCACTTTGTTCTACTGATACTGCTTCTGCTGCCCTCAGAAATTTAGGAAGTGCTCTGGCTACAGGGTCTAATACTGCAGACAGATATGCACAAGGTCTCTTAAAATCCTCCATGTTCCGTACTAGTACTGCAATGGCACATACTTCTCTTTTATTTTGTCCTCATATCACCTCAAAAGAGCACACTTTCGTAGATAATACGGTCCCTTGTATTCTGCCCATGGCTCAGACAAAGTCAATAATTCAAGTTACGGCTCCTTGGTGGCACCTCCCCAGCTGATACTGACTTGAGAGGTATAATCACTGGACTCGTCTTCAGCCCTCGTCCAATATTCAACTGGTTCCTAAAATCATACATTCCTGCTTCCTCCCTCAGTTTCCTTGTCCAACTTGTGAAAGTATCTAACAGATCGTCACCACTCCGGCCAGGCTGGAGGTTCTGGCGGACACCACTTTCTACATAGTTCCCTTCTTGCCAGGAGGAACAGGAAAAATAGCACTGGTTCAGTGCCATTTTATCTCCCCCTTTATTTCTTCATAAAATTCTAAATAAAATCATGGTGGGCCTTACCTCCACAGTTACTCCTAACTATCTGATATAGTCTTACCCATATTTAGCCAGAATCCATTCAAAGCAGGGCAGCCAGTAAACATGTCAGCATTGTCTGCAACCTTGGCTCCACATCTCTTGCATCTGGCATGGTCAGTCTTTCTAAGCTTAGCCAGCTTCAAGGGAGACCAGAAGACTCTGTAGAGAGTGAAAAAGTGATTCCTCTTTAATGCAGCAGACATCGTAAGGATTTTGGGGGTGCAGGGCCAAACATATTTTGGGTTCCCATGTTCGCAATAACTTTGGATTCACCGTCCATTTTCAGCTGATTCACGCCCTTGTTATGCCATGCAATATTGAATGATGCATTCAAAATGTATGAAACAGTAAAAGAAAGAAGACAAATGACGTTTGATTACTTACATGAAATTTTGTAGTGATTATGTTAGTTGAATCCACACCTGAAGACAAATGAAGATTAGTGGGGTTGTGCTAGGCCACTCTCCTGTTGGGTAACTCAGTCACTCTAAGTATCGCAAATGACAATATTGAAGTAGGCCAGAGTGGTGCTGTCCACTTTTCTTGCAAAATCCTGTCTCCACCTGTCTAGGTTTTAATCAGTGTCTTGTTTCAAGATATTATTTTTCATTCATTTCAGCCTGAGGTATAGAACTTTCTAAGCATTTACTATTTCCTGTGCTGTTCTTCTTACCTTCTTTATATTGATAACATTGGTTCTTTCTTTCCTCTGTGATGCAGAGACCATCATCTTTAACATTTTACTGGTGAGTTTCAGCTTGTTTTCAAAGCATTAACAGTGTTGATTCTGAGATGAACTTTCAGAGCTATAGGGCATGGGCCGACAGAATACGATAATAAGTACAGAAAAGCATTGGTGTTCAAACTTCTTCAATGTGTTCTGTGCAATAGGTGGCTGTTTGGATGATATCATATACATCATGGTGCATAGGTTAAAGAGCACATGATTGAGCAGTTATCCGAGTTGAACATTCATTTGTCCTCATCTTGTTTCTCTGCAAATCTTGTTGTCTACACCTGACCTGTGCAGTAATTGTGTTGTAGAGTTCTATTTTAAGTTTGAGGAATTGAACATTAATGCTGCTGGTTTTGGAAGTTTTGTTGAAGGCAATGTTTGCTGCCTGTATCAAAGGCTTGAATTAATTTTCAGTGATGGGTAGAACGTTTTAGGCCTCTGTGAATTGCTGACAATAATTTTATGATGCTCAAATAGACCCTGTTTATGATTTAATATTTTTCAGGTCTATTCAGTCTTGGAAATGCCTGCAATGATTTTCCATTAGTGTGAATAAACCCATAGGTCTGTAATTTGATGAGTTATTCTCAAACACTTACTTATAGGGTCAATAACATTATCGCGCAATAATACTAACAATTCGGCCTCTTTTGCAAAGGACTTGTATATCTTTTTTAAGGTCAGCGGCCACAATGTTTTGAATTGTTTCTAGCAGTGGTTGACTTGTTGACCCAAGTACTATGCCATTTATAGGCTATTTATTGCCTCGCTGGTGATTCCTACTAGAGATTTGGACATGCTCTGCTACATCCATGCTGTTTTCCTGAACTGTCAGGCCCTCTTTGGTTGTTTTATAGTTGGAGAAGGATGGAATAGGCAAGATTGAGTACAAGAACTCTATACTGTAGGCTTGAATTTTGACAATGCTGTTTGTCACATAGCTTACGGTTTTGGTATTCTTTTGCAATCATTATTCAACGTGATTTTGTTCTTGTGTCTTCTTCCCATTTGTCAGTTTTTCTTGTCATATAATGTCAAATGCTATTAGTGCACAATGTGCTGTGCTTGAAGAGCATCTAGGGATATTTTAACTGCAGGTTAGGTAGTAGAAGTTAAACATCTCAATGCAGATTTTTAGAAAAAGGAAAGTAAATGTTTTTCTTTGAATACTTACTTAGAACCACTGAATACCAAAAATGTTACTATGTGTTTCTGCAAAATAAAGCTTCTACGTAGAACCTTGTAACATCTCTGTGCAATATTAGGCATCTGTAAGACACTACTTTTCAAAATATGCATCTCTTTCTGGATTCGCTAGCAGCAAACTCATTAACATCAAGGCCAACACCACCTGTCTAAAAGGGTCCAGAGAGTGACTGCATATGTCTCTAGGATGATAATTAAAGAGGCATTCATTTCCCCTTTTATTTTCTAGATGAGATGCCAAGGTAATTATTCTCGTATTTCCACCATCACGGAGTTTAGCCACCTCTCAAAAGCACTAATGCTGAGGGAGAATAGCAGCCAAAAACTGAGAGCACTAAACTGCCCCTATACTCACCTTTTTTTTGGGGGGGTGGGGCTTGGGCCTAACTAAGCAGAGAGTAATTACTGCTCAGTGTGCACTCTCTCTGCCTGCAGCTCCTCTTCGCTGGTGATGAGACTTGACAAGTCCCAGTGCTTCACAAGACAACATGCAGCAAATAAATCAGTTTCCTGCAGTTACTTTTCAGACTTAAAAAGGCACGCATGATTGAGTTGGGCATGCGCAAATAACAGATGTATTCAGAAGTTCAGTGCACATGCTATACCCAACTCAACCACAAAATGACTTTTACGTCTGAGATGATTTTTTTTACCTGGAGTGAGGCCAAAGCCGGCAAGGACTGCTGAACTGGACTGGTTGGTTCAAGAAAAATACAGTATGGGTAAAGCACAAAATGCATTGTGCTTACATTGATTAGTAGCTAGGACTTTACAAGGGGGCCCCTTGGCAGTTGGGCACCTGGGCCAAAGCCCACTTTGCCCTTGCCTTAAAAGGTCTCAGTTGCCACCGAATAAAGCAAACTCATCGAAACTTGCCAAAACTCCTCCAGCTGTGCGTCCGGCAGGTACCCGTCCCAGAGATAGTGAGGTGGTTTCATGCTTTTCTCTGCTGCATTTAGGAGGGGGTGATACCAGAGAGATACTTCCTTCTTTGCTCATGCTTCTTGTAATTCCTTCTCCATTATGGTTGTCTTTTGATGTGTCCACCCAGGGGCTTTCAGCCAGGTAGTCAATTGGTAGTACTTAAATCTCGATAGCGTCCCCTTGGTGATCTTCTCCCACATGTCCCATGACAGCCCTTTACCTCCTTCCACTACCTGCCCCCACTTATTTATACCTCATTCTCTTAAGGGTCGTGCTAAACAGTCTGCCATACATTCAGGAGTCCCCAGGGAGTCCCACATTCGTGGTAACTTACTAAAGTATGACATTCTGAGTAGTGTTCTAATCTCATACCACTGGCTTGCAGCCAACCGAAGGCACTTCAGCCTCACCTTCTTGAAGAACTTAGACGCCCGGAATTTATAAGAAAAACCCTCTCTCGGTAGGCCTGCTAACATGGCCCTATACAGAAGGCCCACCAATGACTTATCTGGTTGGAGGAGAAGAAGAATCCTACAGTTCTTGATCTGGAATGCCCAGCAGTACAGCTGAATATCAGGTAGCGCTATGCCCGCTTTATCCAGCCTCCTCCACAATTTTTTCCAGGACAGCCACATGCCCCGGCTTGCCCCGATAAACCAGGAGATTCTCCCTTGAATTTTCCCCAGCTCTTTCCTGTCAAAGCTCAACGAGATATTGTCGAACAAATAGGTGAATATGGGCAAGATGGACATTTTCACCAGGCATACCTGCCCATAAATAGTGATGGTAAGAGCGGCCATTGTGAGTTGATTCTGCCATAGTCGTAGACGCTTATACAATCCACTATTCTATAGATTATAAAACGGATGGTGGAATTGCTATACCTCTAACCTACAAAAGTATGCAACTATTCAGCCCCAAACCCGCCTGCATTTCAAAACATTTCAGAACCCTCGTCCAGCACCATCACACTGAGTAGAGCAATTGACTCAGCTACCCAAATCAGCACCTCCATTTCCAAAAGCAATGGCTATTATGGGATGATTCTGCCTCAGCACTAGAACCTCATACAATCCACTTTGGTGTTATTCATTAACTCAGATCTAGCCATTTCTGTCAACTGCAGCCTGAAATCAAAATTTATTAAAGGCTCGCAAATTGATACTAGCCTCATTTTAGTTTGTGACCACACGTGGAGAGAGAGGACTAGATTGTCAAATCTTCAGCAAGAGCAAAGCACTCCCTCAGAAGAAACTGCAACCAATGAGAGGAGGAACCAACTCAGCAAGTTCAAATCACACCCTCCCTCTTCAGGAAAATCGATTGTTGTAGGTTAGACACAGTCTCATCAATTTCTCCTCTTACAAACTACGTTGCTGGGATGTCTCCTTATCTTTGCCATCACACTGGAATCTGACCCTCTTTATGATTATAGCCTAGGATCCAGTCCCAATTCATCTTCCTAACTATACGCGACTGGGACTAATGAACCCCCTGCATTAAAATCCACTGCAGAATCATCTCATAGCACAATCTCATACAAAGGGCGGAGTAGCTGACTATGCAATCCAAATCAGGCACTCTATCTATAAGAAGAGCGCCCATTGTGAGGTGATTCTGCCTAAATCCTAGACACTTATACAAGTCACTATCTATAGATTATAAAAACTGATCATGGACCTGCTATACCTCTAACCTATAATAGTATGCGACTACACAGCCCCAAACCACCCTGCATTTCGAAACACTTCACAACCCACTTCCAGGAGCATCACTCCACTGGCTCAGTTACCCAAATCAGCGTCTCCATTTACGAGAGCAGCGGCTATTGTGGGATGATTCTGTCTCAGCCCTAGACCCTCATGCAATCCACTTTGGTGTTATTCATTGGCTCAGATCTATCCCATTCTGTCAACTGCAGCCTGAAATCAAAATGTATATAAGGCTGACAATTTGATACTATCCTCACTTTAGTTGGTGACCAGAGCTGTGGAGGGAGTACTGGATTTTCAAATCTTCAGCATCAGCACAGCACAGCACTGCTCCAGATACATTGCAGCAAATGAGAGGAGGAAACAATTTAGCAAGTTCAAATCACACTCTTCCTCTTCAGGAAAAGCGATCATTGTGGGTTAGACATTGTCTCATCACTATATCATATTGCAAACTACTTTGCTGGGAAGTGGAACTCTCATCTTTCTTGGTCTCTGCCTTGCATTGGAATTTAAACCTATTTATTGATTATAAACTATGATCCAGGCCCAATTCAACTTCCCACCTATATGAGACTAGGACAACTGAACCCCCTGCATTTCAAACCACTTCAGAATCATCTCATAGCACAATTTCATACAAAGAGCGGAGTCACTGACTCAGCAACTCAAATATGGCACTCCATCTCCCAGAAGAGCGGCCATTGTGAGTTGATTCTGCCTAAATCCTAGATGCTAATACAAGTCACTATATTTAGATTATAAAAACTGATTGTGGATTCGCCATACCTCTAACCTATAGTAGTATGCAACTGTTCAGCCCCAAACCTGCCTGCATTTCGAAAAACTTCACAACCTGCTTCCAGCAGCATCACAGCCCAGGAGTAGAGCTACTGACTCAGCTACCCAAATCAGCGCCTCCATTTCCAAGAGCAGCGACTCTGCCTTCACACTGGAAGCTCAGTTTATTTATTGATTATAAACTATGATCCAGGCCCAATTCAGCTTCCCACCTATATGCAGCTGGGACTACTGAACCCCCTGTATTACAATCCACTGCAGTATCATCTCATAGCATAATCTCATAAAAAGAGCGGAGTCAATGACTCAGCAACCCAAATCAGGCAGTCTGTCTCCAAGAAGAGCGGCCATTGTGAATTGATTCTGCCTAAATCCTAGACGCAAATACAAGCCGCTATTTATATTTTATAAAAACTAATCGTGGATTCGCTATACATCTAACCTATAATAGTACGCGACTACTCAGCTCCAAACCTGCCTGCATTTCAAAACACTTCACAACCTGCTTCCAGCAGCATCACACCCGAGGAGTAGAGCCACTGACTCAGCTACCCAAATAACCGCCTCCATTTCCAAGAGCAGCGACTCTGCTTTGACACTGAAAGCACAATCTATTTATTGATTATAAACTATGATCCAGGCCCAATTCAACTTCCCACCTATATGCCACTGGGATTACTACACTCCCTGCATTACAATCCACTGCAGCATCATCTCATAGCACAATCTCATACAAAGAGCAGAGTCACTGACTCAGCAACCCTAATCAGGCACACTTTCTCCAAGAAGAGCGGCAATTGTGAGTTGATTCTGCCTAAATCCTAAACGCTAATACAAGCTGCTATTTATTGATTATAAAAACTAATCGTGGATTTGCCATACCTATAATAGTACGCGACTACTCAGCCCCAAACCTCCCTGCATTTCGAAACACTTCACAACCCGCTTCCAGCAGCATCACACCCGAGGAGTAGAGCCACTGACTCAGCTACCCAAATCAGCGCCTCCATTTGCAAGAGCAGCGACTCTGCCTTGACACTGAAAGCACAATCTATTGATTATAAACTATGATCCAGACCAAATTCAACTTCCCACCTATATGCAACTGGGACTACTGAACCCCCTGTATTACAATCCACTGCAGAATCATCTCTTAGCACAATCTCATACAAAGAGCGGAGTCACTGACTCAGCAACCCTAATCAGGCACACTTTCTCCAAGAAGAGCGGCCATTGTGAGTTGATTCTGCCTAAATCCTAGACGCTAATACAAGCCGCTATTTATAGATTATAAAAACGAATCGTGGATTTGCTATACCTCTAACCTATAATAGTATGCAACCACTCAGCCCCAAACCTCCCTGCATTTCGAAAACTTCACAACCTGCTTCCAGCAGCATCACAACCGAGGAGTAGAGCCACTGACTGAGCTACCCAAATCAGCGCCTCCATTTCCAAGAGCAGGGACTCTGCCTTGACACTGAAAGCTCAATCTATTTATTGATTATAAACTATGATCCAGGCCCAATTCAACTTCCCACCTATATGCCACTAGGACTACTCAACTCTGTGCATTACAATCCACTGCAGAGTCATCACACAGCACAGAACTGCGCAGCACGACTTCTGACAGGCTGCAGTAGCAGGCAGTCAGCTAGCCCCAGTCTGAAAGCCCTTCACTGGCTACCAATAAAGGAAAGAATCTCCTTTAAAGCCTTATGTACTGCTCATAAGACCCTTATGGGCACAGGCCCCAGAATCAATCAGCATTTGATCACCGCCTACCTCCCCAGGAAATCTCTTCGCTCGGAGAATTTAAATCTAGCCTGTACTCCTAAAATCAACAGGCAGCGGAGTGGAGGCCGCTCCTTTTCATATAACATAGCTAGACTGTGGAACTCCCTCCCTCTCAATCTCCGCCATGAAACTACCCACCTCTCTTTCCGGAAGGGTCTTAAAACATGGCTATTCCAGAAGAGTACCTGCTAGCCTTCCCTTATTAGCCCTAATTGCCGCCAGCGCTGGGATGCCTTTGGGTAGCCATGCACTCTATAAATGCTAATTAATAATAATAATCTCATACAAAGAGCGGAGTCAATGACTCAGAATCCCAAATCAGGCACTCTGTCTCCAAGAAGAGCGGCCATTGTGAGTTGATTCTTACTAAATCCTAGACGCAAATTGTTGGACTTGGCCCTTTTTGGCAGGTTCACCCCTAAACTTTTTGCCTGGCTCTTAGCCTTTTCCCTGTGTAGTGTTGGTGGTTTTTGGCCTCTGCGCACTTTAGCACTGTGGCCCAGTGTAAAGTGCGTGCACTCTGTGAGTGCGTGTGGTGAGATTGTCCTGCCCTCTCATAGGAATGCATGGGGGATATGTGTGTCCATGGTAATTCCTGGTGTGAGAGGAGTGCAGGGGCGAGTTTAGTATGTGCGAACTCGTGAGAATAAATGCTGCGCAATGGTGTGCGCAGATTTATTGTGACTAGTGGAGAAGTGCCACTTTTAGAAGTTGGCATTTCTGTGTGCTGTGTGCCTGCCTGATGTGGAGTGCATGTCTGGCTTGTGATTGACAGGGGCTGGGTGGTGTGCTTGGCTCCAGGAGCCAAGATGAGTCTGCCCAGTGGTGAATAGGGAGATCTGCATGTAGATGGGAGGGAGGAGTTGCACCTGGGACCTGAATAGGGCTGTGCCTTCCCTCCACAATGCTGGCTCCGCCCCCTGTGGTGCGTCTGAGCACCTAGCCCCCACCTGACAAAGAGGAGAGGAGCTGAGCACAACAAAGTGCTCCAAAGCTCCCCCAAACCAGTTGCATCTGGTTTTCCCCCAGCCCTGTGCTGTGTGACAAAGGGGGATATGCATATAAATATAGGGGCTGTGACCCCATGAAAATGGTCTGTTCTGTGCTTACCTGGGCTGGGGGAGACACTCTGCCAGGAGGAACCGCCGTGGGACCCAACTGCAGCTTCTTGGGGGTCCCTGCGTGCTGGCCTGCCTGGCTGCACTCTGCTGGGGTGTCCCCAGCCCCAAGGACTTTTTCCTGACTGCTGGAGCTGTGGCTCCTAGCGCCTTGTGAGCGTTATATTTAAAGTACCAAACAGAGGAGTGTTTGGTTAGAGTCTGCAGTGCTGCGCTGCATGGAGAGAGGGAATCCCCGGCGTAGGGATTCCCCCGAGTTGCGCAGGAATCGAGCGGAAGCCCACCCCGTGGTGTGCTTCGGCGGGAGCCCACCCCGCGTTTCTGCCGCTTTCGGGTTTTTAATGCCAGCGGGAGCCCACCCCGCAATTGCCTTTGTTCTGCCCGGGAGCCCACCCCGCGTTTCTGCTGCTTTTGGGTTTTTAATGCCAGCGGGAGCCCACCCCGCAATTGCCTTTGTTCTGCCCGGAAGCCTACCCCGCTGTATGCATTTTTAAAAGAAGCGGGTGCCCACCCCGCATTGCCACAGTGAAGCCGCCGGCCCGACACGGAAGCCAGGCAACCTTCGTGCCTGACTGGGGGCGGGGCCGGCTTACGTAGCGGAGCCGGAGCCTCAAGGGCTCTATTTCCGCTTCCCTCTGCTGAGGGGAAGAGAGAAAACGCTGCCCAGCCGGAACGAAGTCTGCCGGTGAGCGGGAGCCCACCCCGCAGTGAGGAGCATCCACAAAAGAAACCGGAAGGACCGGAGCCTCCAGGTCTCCCAGTACAGAGAGACTTCCCCCCGCGAGAGGTGTCCTGAGCAGCCCCGGTGAGTGGGGCTTTACTTTGTACACTGTCGGTGTTCCCAGGCTTCCTGAGCGGTCCCGCAGGAGTGCGGGCCGCTCCAACGTGGGGCACAGTGTTTATAGGGCCCCGGTAGTGCCAGCCCCATTCTTTTCCTTGGGGGCATCTTGTTTAGAGTCCCAGAGAGGGACTCAGGAAGCACGCTGGTGCCAGGGCTCATTTTCACAGCTGCCCAGCAAGTAGTGGGCAGCTGCCACGTTTAGGCTTGCGCAATTGCGCACTTTGTGTTTGCTGCTGAGGCAGCCAGGGGGCCCCTGGGTGAGGTCCCCTTACAGCCCGGACATTCTGGACATTGGGTTTTTGAGCCCCTGTGAGAGGCCAGTTTCAGTGCGTTGTGCCCCCGAGTGGGGCACACTGTTGTTATGCCAATTATTTCCTAAGGTGTTTATGCTGGTGATGCCTACTGTAATGCCTATTGTGTGATGCTAAGGAGGTTTGGGCCTAATGTAGTTTATGCCTAAGGTGATTCATGCACAAGGTAGTTTATGCATCCTCTGTTTTACATTGCAGGATCTCATGCTAAGTTCCTAACTTTACCAGTAGTTACTGGTTGTGCGCTACATTTACTATTTGTGCTACATTTACCATTGGTGATTTGTGATGGTTTTGACAGTGGCCCAATTGGCCCTGTCATGTGTAAATAATCCCCTGTAAATACTGCCTAGTGCCATTTGGCACAGTGTACCTTGTGTGATTATATTCTAATGTGTTTTTATAATACAAAGGCTATTTTTATATAACCTTGTGCGGAGTCTCCTTTTGTGGTGTGCCTAGTGTGTTGCTGCTGAGTGTGTGTTGCGTAAACGCTTTACACATTGCCTCCGGGATAAGCCTGACTGCTCATGCCAAGCTACCAAGGGGGTGAGCAGGGGTTATCTTTGGCGTGTAACTCCCTCACCCTGACTAGAGTGGTGGTTTCTGCCTGGCTTTGGCGCAAGCCTTAGCCAACCAGAAATCCCATTTCTAACACAAATACAAGCCGCTATTTATATTTTATAAAAACTAATCTATAATAGTATGCAACCACTCAGTCCCAAACCTACCGACATTTCGAAACACTTCACAACCTGCTTCCAGCAGCATCACAGCCGAGGAGTAGAGCCACTGACTCAGCTACCCAAATCAGTGCCTCCATTTCCAAGAGCAGCGACTCTGCCTTGACACTGAAAGCACAATCTATTTATTGATTATAAACTATGATCCAGGCCCAATTCAACTTCCCACCTATATGCTACTGGGACTACTCAACCCCCTGCATTACAATCCACTGCAGAATCATCTCTTGCACAATCTCATGCAAAGAGCGGAGTCACTGACTCAGCAACTCAAATCATGCACTCTGTCTCCCAGAAGAGCGGCCATTGTGAGTTGATTTTGCCTAAATCCTAGACGCTAATACAAGCCACTATTTATAGATTAGAAAAACTGATTGTGGATTCACCATACCTCTAACCTATAATAGTACGCGACTACTCAGCCCCAAACCTCCCTGCATTTCGAAACACTTCACAACCCGCTTCCAGCAGCATCACAGCCGAGGAGTAGAGCCACTGAAACAGCTACCCAAATCAGCTCCTCCATTTCCAAGAGCAGCGACTCTGCCTTGACACTGAAAGCACAATCTATTGATTATAAACTATGATCGAGGCCCAATTCAACTTCCCACCTATATGCAACTGGGACTACTGAACCCCCTGTATTACAATCCACTGCAGTATCATCTCATAGCATAATCTCATAAAAAGAGTGGAGTCAATGACTCAGCAACCCAAATCAGGCACTCTGTCTCCAAGAAGAGTGGCCATTGTGAGTTGATTCTTACTAAATCCTAGACGCAAATACAAGCCGCTATTTATATTTTATAAAAACTAATCGTGGATTCGCTATACATCTAACCTATAATAGTATGCAACCACTCAGTCCCAAACCTACCTGCATTTCGAAACACTTCACAACCTGCTTCCAGCAGCATCACAACCGTGGAGTAGAGCCACTGAGTGAGCTACCCAAATCAGCGCCTCCATTTCCAAGAGCAGCGACACTGCCTTGACACTGAAAGCTCAATCTATTTATTGATTATAAACTATGATCCAGACCAAATTCAACTTCCCACCTATATGCTACTGGGACTACTCAACCCCGCATTACAATCCACTGCAGAATCATCTCTTAGCACATTCTCATACAAAGAGCGGAGTCGCTGACTCAGCAACCCAAATCAGCGCCTCCATTTCCAAGAGCAGCGACTCTGCCTTGACACTGAAAGCTCAATCTATTTATTGATTATAAACTATGATCCAGGCCCAATTCAACTTCCCACCTAATCCCACTGGGACTACTCAACTCCCTGAATTACAATCCACTGCAGAATCATCTCATAGCACAATCTCATACAAAGAGATGAGTCACTGACTCAGCAACCCTAATCAGGCACACTATCTCCAAGAAGAGTGGCCATTGTGAGTTGATTCTGCCTAAATCCTAGACGCTAATACAAGCCGCTATTTATAGATTATAAAAACTAATCGTGGATTTGCTATACCTCTAACCTATAATAGTATGCAACCACTCAGCCCCAAACCTCCCTGCATTTCGAAACACTTCACAACCCGCTTCCAGCAGCAGCACACCCGAGGAGTAGAGCCACTGACTCAGCTACCCAAATCAGCGCCTCCATTTCCAAGAGCAGCGACTCTGCCTTGACACTGAAAGCACAATCAATTTATTGATTATAAACTATGATCCAGGCCCAATTGAACTTCCCACCTATATGCGACTGGGACTACTCAACCCCCTGCATTACAATCCACTGCAGAATCATCTCATAGCACATTCTCATACAAAGAGCGGAGTCACTGACTCAGCAACCCAAATCAGACACTCTATCTCCAAGAAGAGCGGCCATTGTGAGTTGATTCTGCCTAAATCCTAGATGCTAATTGTTAGACCTGGCATCCTTGGCATGGGTCTCCCTTCCATTTTTTTTCATAATGCCTCCACTGTTGTCGATATGTTTTTGCTGGACTAGATGCTCATGGGCACAGTGCCAAAGTGCAAGTGCTCCCTATTGTAAATTGTGATGTGAATTAGTGACTCCATGTTTGGCTTATTTGAATTACTGTCAGACCCTAGTACAGTGCACTGAGTGTGCCCAGGGCTTGTAAATCAAATGCTGCTGGTGGGCTTGCAGCACTGGTTGTGCCACCCACAGAAGTAGCTTGTAAAGTGTGTCTCAGGCCTGCCATTGCAGAGCCTGTGTGCAGTCTGTGACTGCCATGTCGACTTGGTAAGTGCACTCACCTACCAGTCCCCAAACCTTCCCTTTTCTTCATATCAGACACCCCTATGGTAGGCCTACGGGCAGGGTGCATTGTAAGGATAAGGTGGGACATGCCTGGTGTGTGTGGCATGTCCTAATAGTGAATTACAGCCATTTTCGTTTTTTACTATTGCAAGGTTACCTGTTCCCCATAGGCCAGAATGGGCAGTTTGATTATAACATCTTATAATCCGAAACTGACTCCGGGAACTAGGTAGAAATTCGAGTTTAGTATGCCTGAACTCAGAATGATAAAATACATCTTTTAGTGAAGTTGGTTTTAACATTCTGTGTTTGAAAATACCACTTTTAGAAAGTGGGTATTTTCTTGCCTAACTATCCAGCCTGCCTCTGCCAGCTTGTGTATTGTGTGTCTGGTTTGTGCGTGACAGGGGCTGGGGGTGGCCACAGGAGACAGGGTGAGGCAGCCCAGGGCTGAATAGAGAGATCTGCATCCAGAGTGGAGGCAGGAGTTGCATCTGGGTCTGAATAGGGCTGTGCCTGCCTGCCACAATGCTGGCTCCACCCCTGCCGGGCGTCTGAGTACCCTGCCCCACATTCTGAAAGGAAAGAAGGAGTCATGTACACAGAGTGCTCCAAAGCTGCACAGAACTGGTTTAAGCTAGGCAAAGGCCTCTCTGCCTCCAGAGAACAAAGAGAATCAGGGTATAAGAGGGGCACCCAGACCCCAGGAAAATTAGATCACTTTTGGGAACAAGAAGAAACCTTTGCTGAGGAGCGGAACCAAGAAGAAACTGAGGAGAGACTATCCCTAAGCCTGAAGTGCTGCTTGGGGGTTTGGCCTGCAGTGGTTTGCCTGACTGCCAAAGAAAGGCGAAAGGAACTTTTGCTTTGCTGTGACTTTCATCAACTTGTGAAGGATCTCCAAGGGCTTGGAAGAGAGCTTGCCCCCTGATCGAAGTCCCAGGACCATTGGACTTCACCCCCTTTGTGAATTGCTGCTGGGAACTCTGTTTCAGTGGCTACAGAGGTAGGGAGCTGTGACCGACTCTCCCGACCGGCTCGGTGTCCTGTTGGCACCGCATCGAGCAACGCCTGCATCTTGCAACGCACGGCCTTGGTCTCACCGACTGCCGCTGCCTGCACCGTAACCTGTGAGCACCGCACCTTGCAACGCCTCGCTACACCGAATCCATCTGGTCCGACCGACACGGTCACTGTTGCTGAGTTCGAGTCCTGTGACCGCACTGGAGGTGGGCACCGTCTCGCAAGCTTCGCGACGCACCGCCCGACTCGCACCGCTGTCCGGACTGATAGACGCCAGCTCCTGAACCCGGCTCCGTCGCCGCACCGCAACCTGCCAGCACCACATCGAAGCACCGTCTCGCCCCGCAACGCCCGGCCCTGGTCTCACCGACTCCGTCTCGACTACGTCAACGAGCCGCTGCCTGCACCGCATCGAGGGACAACGCGTCCTGCAACGCTTCCATTTTGCATCGCGACCGCGACGAACAGCCATACGGCTCGCACGCCCGTGCCCGCCACTTCAAGAAAAAGGTACTGTGACCGAGTCTGTCTACGCTGTGTTGGCCCGTCTCGACGCGGTCAGCTGGATTTGTTAGACTCTGTTTGTTCTTGACATCGCCGTAGCAGGCTACCGACTCGCACAGAACCTTGAATTAAGCCTTTTTGATCAGAACTAAGCATTCTTGACAGTACTGTGGATTATTTTTGTCGTTTATGGTCTTGTGATAAATCTATATAAAAGATACTTATTTTTATAAATATACAACCTGTGTGGTGTCCATTTGTAGTGTTGTCACTTGATTACTGTATGTGTTCACAAATGCTTTACACACTGCCTCTGAACTAAGCCTGTCTGCTCGTGCCAAGCTACCAAGAGGGTGAGCAGGGGTTATTTCAGGAGTGTACCTACTTTCCCTGACTAGACTCAAGGGTCCCTATTTGGACAAAGGTACCTACCTCTGCCAACTAGAGACCCCCAAATCTAACAATTATAAACTATGATCCAGGGCCATTTCACCTTCCCACCTATATGCCACTGGGACTACTCAACTCCCTGCATTACAATCCACTGCAGAATCATCTCATAGCACAATCTCATACAAAGAATGGAGTCACTGACTCAGCAACCCAAATCAGGCACTCTATCTCCCAGAAGAGCGGCCATTGTGAGTTGATTCTGCCTAAATCCTAGACGCTAATACAAGCCACTATTTATAGATTATAAAAACTGATTGTGGATTCGCCATACCTCTAACCTATAATAGTATGCCACTACTCAGCCCCAAACCTGCCTCCATTTCGAAACACTTCACAACTTGCTTCCAGCAGCATCACAGCCCAGGAGCAGAGCCACTGACTCAGCTACCCAAATCAGCGCCTCCATTTCCAAGAGCAGCGACTCTGCCTTGACACTAGAAGCTCAATCTCTTTATTGATTATAAACTATGATCCAGGGCCATTTCAACTTCCCACCTATATGCCACTGGGACTACTCAACTCCCTGCATTACAATCCACTGCAGAATGATCTCATAGCACAATCTCATACAAAGAGTGGAGTCACTGACTCAGCAACCCAAATCAGGCACTCTGTCTCCAAGAAGAGCGGCCATTGTGAGTTGATTCTGCCTAGACGCTAATACAAGCCACTATTTATAGATTATAAAAACTGATTGTGGATTCGCCATACCTCTAACTGATAATAGTATGCAACTACTCAGCCCCAAACCTCCCTGCATTTGGAAACACTTCACAACCCGTCTCCAGCTGCATCGCACCCGAGGAGCAGAGCCACTGACTCAGCTACCCAAATCAGCGCCTCCATTTCCAAGAGCAGCGACTCTGCCTTGACACTAGAAGCTCAATCTATTTATTGATTATAAACTATGATCGAGGCCCAATTCAGCTTCCCAACTATATGCGACTGGGATTACTCAACCCCCTGCATTACAATCCACTGCAGAATCATCTCATAGCACAATCACATACAAAGGGCGGAGTCACTGACTCAGCAACCCAAATCAGGCACTCTATCTCCAAGAAGAGCGGCCATTGTGAGTTGATTCTGCCTAAATCTTAGACGCTAATACAAGCCGCTATTTATAGATTATAAAAACTGATTGTGGATTCGCCATACCTCTAACTGATAATAGTATGCAACTACTCAGCCCCAAACCTGCCTGCATTTCGAAACACTTCACAACCTGCTTCCAGCAGCATCACAGCCCAGGAGACGAGCCACTGACTCAGCTACCCAAATCAGCGCCTCCATTTCCAAGAGCAGCAACTCTGCCTTGAAACTGAAAGCACCATCTATTTATTGATTATAAACTATGGTCCAGGGCCATTTCAACTTCCTACCTATATGCCACTGGGACTACTCAACTACCTGCATTACAATCCAGTGCAGAATCATCTCATAGCACAATCTCATACAAAGAGTGGAGTCGCTGACTCGGCAACCCAAATCAGGCTCTCTTCTCCAAGAAGAGCGGACATTGTGAGTTGATTCTGCGTAAATCCTAGACGCTAATACAAGATACTATTTATAGATTATAAAAACTGATTGTGAATTTGCTATACCTCTAACCTATAATAGTATGCGACTACTCAGCCCCAAACTTCCCTGCATTTCAAAACACTTCACAACCCGTCTGTAGGAGAGTAGGATATGCTTCACATGGGTACCCCCACTTTTTGCTGATGCTTCACTGGTTTTCGACATTAGTCTGGCTGGGGCCCTGCTAATCAGAACCCCAGCCTAGCTGCTTCCTCTCTAAAATGGTTTCCATGTGCCTTAGGCACATCACTGATTGGGATCTGGAGTGCCCTTATAAGTCCCTAGTATATGGTATACTATGTACCAAGGGCATAGGTACCTCAGAGGCCTGCCAGGGGCTGCAGCATGTATAATGCCACCCCTGGAAGGCCATCCAAACTGACACCACAGGTCTGCTACTGCAGCCTGGGTAAGGTGGTGCATGCACCCCTTACTGTGATATAGGTTACCTATATCACGAGATACATACACACATATAAACCTATAAGTCACTCCTAAGGCAGGCCTTATCAATCCTAAAGGCAGAGTGCATGGTTCCTATGTGAGAGGGTGCCCCTGCATGAGCAGGGCCCCTCTCTGATGCGGTTTGTAGTGCAGCCTGACCATATACTCTTAAGCGCATTATATCCTCGCGGTAAAATGCTAACTTTGGAATGGCTGCACCTAAACATGTCGTGTTTGGTGTCAAACATCTTGGAATACTACCCCCCGCCAATCCTGGCGGCGGGGGTAGCATTCCACCCTTCTAGAGGGAAAGACATGTTAACTCTGACGAGTCCGGTAACTTCTTTCCAGAGCCCTGGCATCACAAAATGGATGCTGCTGCCACAGACACGAGTCTGGCCTCCTGCTGCTGGACGAAACTCCGGCAGGGGAGGCCTGGACAATAGGTTTCCTGTCCCAGGGAGGTGTGACCACCTCCCCAGACAGGATAATGTGTATTGGGGCTGGGCGGGAGCACTTTCGGGTGCTTTGAAGTCCTGCACTGGGGGCACATTTGGTGTCCCTGTGCATACCCCAGTTCAAACCGGATCAGGGGCTTGCAGCCCCTGCTTTGGCGCGAACTGGACAAAGGGAAAGGGGTGTAGCCACCCCTCTGCCCTGACCCACCCATAGGTGGGGCCACAGAGTAGTCCAACCCCTATTTTTAGAATAAAGGTAGGAACCCAGTCCTTAGGACTTTAGATTATACCTGGACGAAACTCTGAAACTGAATCCTGGACCTTCGACGCTCTACTCACGATTAGAGGACTGAAGAATCTCCCTTGGGGTCAAGGAGTGACTCCCCTGCTTGGCAGGCACCAAAGAAGCATCTGTCCGGTTCGCATTTCTGAAGCTCCCGTCGGACGCCGAAGTCATCGCATCACCAGAGGTGGATTCTCAGACTTCCCCGAGGCTACCCTGAGTCCCCAGCAAAGCTGAGGCCTGTGGCTATCGTGGGTGACTTGAGACCGTGACCCCTGGACACCGAGCACATTTGCAAGTGCATCCTCTTCTGGGTCTCCCAAGAAGTCGTGCTTTGGGCTCCGAGTAGCCCTAGCCTCCAGCACCACCTGCACCGAAGATCACTGGCCCCCACTCCACGAGTGTCCTGTAAGCCAGCTCCACGTGCGGCGTCACGAGGCTCCTTCGCGGTCGCTAGCCCGTTGGCTAGTAGCCCTTAACGAAGGCCAATCCTTTTCTTACTTGGCATCCTGGTTGCTCCAGGCCTGCCCTCACTTACCCTCGCTGGGTGAGTTCCACAGACCTTGCTGGTCTGCACCATCGACGATCTACATCTTCACCGAGACTTGCCGTTGCCAAGGCTTGTTGGGTCCAATCCGGTCGCCGACACCTCAGCACTCGACAGACATCGTGTACCAGCCCGAATCCTGCTCCTGGTCGCCGACAACGCCTCCTGGACCTCGTGGCTGAAGAGTCAAGACGACCGTCAACGCACCTGAAGCACTCGACATCGGTGGGCATCTGTCCATCGCCTTCCTGGTCACTGGCTAGTGACCCAGACTCTGTCCCCTCTGCTTTCAGGTTCTTCAGAACTCCGATCCACTCTTGGATCCACCCGGACACTTTTCTCTTGGCCGCCAGCAGCACTTTGCAGCAGATAGCCATTCGAATCGACGACGAAACCCGACCCTGAAAGGCACCTATGCACCCGGCTTCCCTGGGTGAGGTAACACGAGTACTCCGGTGCTCCCGTGGGTAGAGACTCTTCAAAGTCCTAGATCTCAAAGGGTTTGGTCCAAGTCCTCTTTTAAGTGTCCCTTTTCTCTATTTTCCCGATCCCGACTTTCCCCATAGAAGTTAACGGCGTATCGCGGTTGTGTATTTACACTGCACGCGTCTCCCGTGGGTCCCCTGTGTCACTACCTTGGGTGGTTCCTTGTGGTCCAAGCACTTCTAGAGGCTCTAGGCCTAGTGTCTAGTTCAGTCGTGGTTCGCATACCACTTTATTGGTATATGGTTTGGTACGCCCCTAGGGCCCAAACGTGTATTTGTGCTATTACTGTGAATTAATAACTTATAACTTATGTACTTCGAACTCTAGCCTCATAAAGAGACTAGAGGGGTGTGTTTAGCAATAAATACATATATTTTGAATATATACCTGGTGTGGTGCGCTTTCATTTGGTCACTCAAGAGATTATAGACTGGTAAAACAAGCTGCTTTACATTCCTTCAAGACTTGCCTGAAGGCTGCTCTCCATAGCTACCACTAGGATAGCTTTCAATAAAGGTTGTCTTTAACCTATCTCCAATAAGGGGTTGTTTGGACTGGTGCAAGGTGCCCACTATAATTAGTGGACAGCATATACCAGGCCAACTTCTCACACCGTCTCCAGCAGCATCACACCCGAGG
Source organism: Calotriton arnoldi (assembly GCA_963921515.1). Taxonomy (NCBI): domain Eukaryota; kingdom Metazoa; phylum Chordata; class Amphibia; order Caudata; family Salamandridae; genus Calotriton; species Calotriton arnoldi. The sequence goes on from CAWUFW010000282.1 coordinate 4,926,626, forward strand.
AGTAGAGCCACTGACTCAGCTACCCAAATCAGCGCCTCCATTTCCAAGAGCAGCGACTCTGCCTTGACACTGAAAGCACAATCTATTTATTGATTATAAACTATGATCCAGACCCAATTTAACTTCCCACCTATATGCGACTGGGACTACTCAACCCCCTGCATTACAATCCACTGCAGAATCATCTCTTAGCACAATCTCATACAAAGAGCGGAGCCACTGACTCAGCAACCCAAATCAGGCATTCTATCTCCCAGAATAGCGGCCATTGTGAGTTGATTCTGCCTAGACGCTAATACAAGCCACTATTTATAGATTATAAAAACTGATTGTGGATTTGCCATACCTCTAACCTATAATAGTATGCAACTACTCAGCCCCAAACCTGAATGCATTTCGAAACACTTCACAACATGCTTCCAGCAGCATCACAGCCGAGGAGTAGAGCCACTGACTCAGCTACCCAAATCAGCGCCTCCATTTCCAAGAGCAGCGACTCTGCCTTGACACTGAAAGCACAATCTATTTATTGATTATAAACTATGATCCAGGGCCATTTCAACTTCCCACCTATATGCCACTGGGACTACTCAACTCCCTGCATTACAAATCACTGCAGAATCATCTCATAGCACAATCTCATACAAAGAGTGGAGTCACTGACTCAGCAACCCAAATCAGGCACTCTATCTCCAAGAAGAGCAGCCATTGTGAGTTGATTCTGCCTAAATCCTAGACGCTAATACAAGCCACTATTTATAGATTATAAAAACTAATCATGATTCGCTATACCTGTAACCTATAATAGTATGCGACTACTCAGCCCCAAACCTCCCTGCATTTGGAAACACTTCACAACCCGTCTCCAGCAGCATCACACCCGAGGAGTAGAGCCACTGACTCAGCTACCCAAATCAGCGCCTCCATTTCCAAGAGCAGCGACTCTGCCTTGACACTAGAAGCTCAATCTATTGATTATAAACTATGATCCAGACCCAATTTAATTTCCCACCTATATGCGACTGGGACTACTCAACCCTGTGAATTACAATCCACTGCAGAATCATCTCATGCACAATCTCATACAAAGAGTGGAGTCACAGACTCAGCAACCCAAATCAGGACATCTAGCTCCAAGAAGAGCGGACATTGTGAGTTGATTCTGCCTAAATCCTAGACGCTAATACAAGATACTATTTATAAATTATAAAAACTGATTGTGGATTCGCTATACCTCTAACCTATAATAGTATGCGACTACTCAGCCCCAAACCTGCCTCCATTTCGAAACACTTCACAACCTGCTTCCAGCAGCATCACAGCCCAGGAGTAGAGCCACTGACTCAGCTACCCAAATCAGTGCTTCCATTTCCAAGAGCAGCGACTCTGCCTTCACACTAGAAGCTCAATCTATTTATTGATTATAAACTATGATCCAGGCCCAATTCAACTTCCCACCTATATGCAACCGGGACTACTGAACCCCCTGTATTACAATCCACTGCAGAATCATCTTTTAGCACAATCTCATACAAAGAGTGGAGTCACAGACTCAGCAACCCAAATCAGACACTATCTCCAAGAAGAGCGGCCATTGTGAGTTGATTCTGCCTAGACGCTAATACAAGCCACTATTTATAGATAATAAAAACTAATCGTGGTTTCGCTATACCTCTAACCTATAATAGTATGCAACTACTCAGCCCCAAACCTGCCTGCATTTCGAAACACTTCACAACCTGCTTCCAGCAGCATCACAGCCCAGGAGTAGAGCCACTGACTCAGCTACCCAAATCAGCGCCTCCATTTCCAAGAGCAGCAACTCTGCCTTGAAACTGAAAGCACAATCTATTTATTGATTATAAACTATGATCCAGACCCAATTTAACTTCCCACCTATATGCGACTGGGACTACTCAACCCTGTGCATTACAATCCACTGCAGAATCATCTCATGTACAATCTCATACTAAGAGTGGAGTCACAGACTCAGCAACCCAAATCAGACACTCTATCTCCAAGAAGAGCGGCCATTGTGAGTTGATTCTGCCTAAATCCTAGACGCTAATACAAGCCACTATTTATAGATTATAAAAACTGATTGTGGATTCGCCATATCTCTAACCTATAATAGTATGCCACTACTCAGCCCCAAACCTGCCTCCATTTCGAAACACTTCACAACCTGCTTCCAGCAGCATCACAGCCCAGGAGTAGAGCCACTGACTCAGCTACCCAAATCAGCGCCTCCATTTCCAAGAGCAGCGACTCTTCCTTGACACTGGAAGCTCAGTCTATTTATTGATTATAAACTATGATCCAGGCACAATTCAACTTCCCACCTATATGCAACTGGGACTACTGAACCCCCTGTATTACAATCCACTGCAGAATCATCTCATAGCACAATCTCATACAAAGAGTGGAGTCACAGACTCAGCAACCCAAATCAGACACTCTATCTCCAAGAAGAGCGGCCATTGTGAGTTGATTTTGCCTAAATCCTAGACGCTGATACAAGCCACTATTTATAGATTATAAAAACTAATTGTGGATTCGCCATACCTCTAACCTATAACAGTACGCGACTACTCAGCCCCAAACCTCCCTGCATTTCGAAACACTTCACAACCTGTCTCCAGCAGCATCACACCCGAGGAGTAGAGCCACTGACTCAGCTACCCAAATCAGCGCCTCCATTTCCAAGAGCAGCGACTCTGCCTTGACACTGAAAGCACAATCTATTTATTGATTATAAACTATGATCCAGGGCCATTTCACCTTCCCACCTATATGCCACTGGGACTACTCAACTCCCTGCATTACAATCCACTGCAGAATCATCTCATAGCACAATCTCATACAAAGAGTGGAGTCACTGACTCAGCTACCCAAATCAGCGTCTCCATTTCCAAGAGCAGCGACTCTGCCTTGACACTAGAAGCTCAATCTATTTATTGATTATAAACTATGATCGAGAGGCAAGATGGCGTCTGAGTAGCAGCTACCTAATGCCGCTCCGCCAGTCTGACCCCTAAACATAGCAAAACCTCGCCAAAATCAACAGGCAAATCTGACCGTATGGGCCGGCATTGTATTTCGGCCGTTATCATCGCGCAGGCAGGAGATCAGAGGGAGCGTCGAGGAGTGAAGAGACGCCCGGCTCCGGTGATACGAACCGTGTGCTGTGCCGCTTCAGCATCTTCCACGTCAGCGCTTCACATCGCCCTGCGGCTGCCTGCAGGGACGTGGCAGCCTGGTGCAGCTCTATCGGCAATCAGGGGATTCCTGACTGTTCTGCCAGACGCCGTGCCAGACGCTGTGAACGGAGACAGCAACAGTATCGGACTTCTACGAAAAGTGGTGCTACTTTGTTTCCAGGGCTCATCAAAGACCAAAGTGAAGCAAGTAAGGATGGCTGGGCGAGGTGGAGGGAAACCCGCTAAAGCTAAAGATAATCAGACAACAGTGCCTGAAATAACTGAAACGATGCAGCAAACGCATGTAGACCCCCAAAAGAGACGCCCAGGTACGCAGGGGTTAAAAAACAGAGAAAACCTAGATAATTTGAGCTCTATTGACAAATCTGAACAAACGACTAAACAGGCAAAAAGGATTCAAGCTAAAAGGAACATTAAGTTCACGGATAATGCACAGATTCCAGATTCTCAGCCACTGATATCTAATATGTTTTGCCCAACAGCGGTGGGAAAAATACATAACGAACCGGCCATGGTGGGGACACCTGAGGGGCAGATCGAACAAATCACGTCTGTACTAGAAGGAGAAACCTCACAGGGATCTTTAGCGGCACAATTAGTAACACCGGCTCTATTAAAACCTGTGGAAAACACAGGAGTTATCCCTACCTCAGAGGCAGATAGTTGTACAAACTATGAGGAGAGCCAGGTTGAGCCCCTAAATGACCTGGTGGACACAAGGATATCCGGGACAGAGAACGGGGATATAGACAGTACAAATACGGTAACTGCGCTACAGAAGGCTTCGGCTAATCCAATAAATACTGTTACTCAACGGTTGGAAAACCGCCACAGCACTGAAAAACCCCACTCTGTCACAGATGAGTCAGAGAGATATGAGACCGGCAAATCGATATCCAGCGATTGTGAAAGGCAAGACTGGGGAAGTACGAGCTCAATGGGCTCAGAGGACTCAGAGGATTCCCGAGAAGATGCTATACAAAAAAAGAAGATGGAAAAGAAAAGGAGAAAAAAACAAATTAGACACAAGAGTGGGACGACCATTGACCAAGGGAGTAACGCCGAGCTCAGATGGGATTACTCATCCTCACAGTTTGCGACTCCTTCAGACCAAACAGTATTCTCAGGCGGCAATCCTTCAACCATGGAAGATTGGAGAAGAGCCCCCAGAGAGAAAGACGAGCCTACCCTCGCTGAAGTCCTCCACTCAATCAAAAGCTTTCAGGAGGAGGTTAAGATAGACAATCGAAAAAATCGTCATGCCACTCAGAAATTACAGGGAGTGATTAGGAAAGTAGGCCGAACTTGCGTGGAGATAGCCGATAGAATGTCATCAGTAGAGGTGCGCACCGAAAATCTGGAAACAGATGTTACCTCTCTCCGGGTACAAGGGACGGAGCATGATGGGATCATAAAGGATTTAATGCTGAAGATCGAGGAGCAGGAGAACAGATCACGACGCAATAATCTTCGCATTTTGGGGGTTCCCGAAGGAGTGGAAGGAAGTGATCCAATGGCCTACATGGTCACACTTTTCAAAGGAGCTTTTCCAGAGTTGCAAAACTGGGATTGGGATAGAGAGATACAACGCGCTCATCGCTTCCCATTAACTCCCTCCAAACGTCCTCAGTCTCCAGCGCAATATCCACGCGCAATGATAGTATATTTCGGCAACTTTCTCCTACGTCAGAAGCTTTTTGACTTAGCAAGGCCCACTAGTAAAAGGGAGTTCAATGGTGTTACCTTTTTTAGTCGGCCAGATTTTGCCCATGCCACAGTTGAGCGAAGATGGAGGATAAGGCAACTTTTTGCCCCTTTTCAACAAATTGGGGCAACAGTATATCTGCAAAATCCAGCACGTCTTAAAATTATTTTTAATGGGACTACACGCAGCTTCATCTCCGAAATCCAGGCCCAGGCTTATCTGCAGGAGATTACAGAGACTAGAAGCGACAGGATCAAGAAGTGATTCATTCAATTTGATGCTTTAACGGATTAAAATACCTAAAAACTTGGGGTATAAATGAGACTGGGGACAATCAAGCGAGGTCAATGATTATGAATTGATTGGACTATCATTTTGGGGGTCAGAACGGGGGAGGTGGGCATGGGGCCCTGAATGCTCAAATGTCCTCATCCTGGTTCCCTCAGAACCAGGTAACCTCAGTGGGTGGTGGAGGGAGGCGGGCGGGGTTCATAGGGGATGGGTCAGGGGTAGGGGAGAGGGTTGGCACAAGGAGGGTCGGTTTAAAAAAACACAAAAAAAAAAAAAAACTTTGTTACTTTAGATGAGTAAATTACGCATAGCAACTATCAATGTGTGTGGCCTTAATGATATTAAGAAACGACGTAATACGGCTGTAGCACTTAGGTTACTCAAGGCAGATATTTTATGTTTACAGGAGACACACATAGAAAGGACACAAATTCACTTGGTTTTACTGTAGTTGGGGCTACTACCCAAAATGCCAGGATACGAGGGGTGGCAATTTTATCAGCAAAACGGTCACTTAAATTTATACGCACACTAACTGATTCAAATGGAAGGTGGGTTATTACAGTATGTCGAAGGGAAAATGGGAATTTACTTACGATATGTACCATTTATGGCAGCACCGCTGATGATTCAGCAATTTTTGACTTTTTGAACAATGAGTTGGCCGAATGGCCACTACCTTTAATCATCTGTGGCGATTTTAATATCAATCTGCCAGCAGACAAGAGTATAACCGGTGATAGAAATTGGATATACAATGGACGAAAACCAAAAGTTTTTAAAGCCCTCAAGGATTTATGTAGGGAGAAAGCACTCACCGATATCTGGCATTCACAACATTCCATGGATTCTGGTTATACCTTTTATTCCTTTCCGCACAATAAAATGGTGCGACTAGATTACATCTTTGCATCTCAGTCTATTCTTTTAGAGAGCTTAATAGAAAAACATCCGCGTATAGTGGCAGACCATAATCCCTTAGTTATGGAAATAAGGGGGGTAATGGTGGTCAATAGAGATGTTGCTAACTGGACCTTTGAGTGATCCCTCCTTTTAAACGATGAGTACTGCAAACATATGAAACGCTGGATGGTACAATTTATTAAGGACAATTTAGGTAGTACAGGGATTGAGGTGGTTTGGGATGCACTAAAAGCAGCAATTAGGGGAGAGACACTTAGCTCATCACTCACTTTAAATAAAGAAAAGCGTCGACAATGGGATAAACTTCAATCTCAACTGGCTGAGGCAGAAGAGAACTTAATTACTGTGCTTAGGGATGGGGAGGACTCGGCTGATGCGCAAGCAAGAATAATATCAGCAAAATCGGCTGTCATGGGGGTAATTGCTAAAAAAGCAGCAGATAGATTAGAAATTTGGAAGAGGGAGGCATATGAATGTAGTGAGCAGGTTGGACATCATCTTGCGATTAGGGCAAGACAGAAAGCCACTAGGAATATCATCACAGCCGTTAAAAATGTTGCGCAGGAAGTTGTCTCAGATGTAGAGGGCATTCGCAAGGAGTTCCTTGCTTATGATCAGGATCTATATCATGAGACGACCACCGCCCAGGCAGACGATATTGCCAAATATCTAAACCAAATCCCAGCGGTGCAATTATCGCATGACGACCAGGGTCTACTTGATGAGCCCCCCAATGGATTGACATACTGCTCTGTATCAACTGTCTTCCTAATAATAAAGCCACTGGGTTGGATAATATTCCAGGGGAATTTTATAAAAGATTCTCCACGGAATTAAAAGAGATTATGTTTCTGCTATTTATTCATGTGTTCAGTGGGGGAAACCACCAGAGTCATGGACACAAGCTAAAATCATTATATTTTTGAAAAAGCATAAATCGGCATTGGATCCTGCCTCGTATTCGCCCTATAACCCTGACTAATGCGGATAGTAAAATCTACTCGAAAATATTGGCAGTTCGATTAGCAGGGGTAATACATAAAGTTATATCCCCAAGACAACACGGATTTATACCGGGACGAGGCACAGTAGATCATGTTAGGAGGATCATTTCCCTGTTTGATGCAGTACATATCTCAGGAGACCCAATGGCACTTATTCTTCTTGATGCTGAGAAGGCTTTTGATAGAGTCTCCTGGCCTTTTTTATGGGAGACTCTGTCAAGGGTCGGGATAGGTCATGGATGTATTCAAGCCTTTAAGATGTTGTATTATCAACCTACAGCTAGATTATTTATAAACGGTGCACTAACTGACAAATTTAAAATAAAAAGAGGGACTCGCCAGGGATGCCCAAGCTCACCCCTCCTGTTCGCACTGTATATAGACCCTTTTTTACGTTTACTGGAAAGCGATCAGAAAATTAGTCCTATTGTTTCACACGGGTGGGAGACGAAAGTCCTGGCCTATGCCGACGACATCGACTTGGTGACTGCTAATCCCGAAGAATCTATGGCTGAGGTTGAATTAGAGGCGGCTAGGTTTGGAAGTTTGTCCGGGTATTCCCTTAATAGATCTAAAACTCAGATAATCTGTAAAAATGTGGATATGAGTCAGGATATAAGACAGGTAGAAAAAGCTACGTATCTCGGAGTGGAAGTCATGGCAACTGTTGAGAAGATAGTCGAGTGCAATATTGATCCCTTGATTGATAAAATTAAACCAGATTTATTTCGACTACACAAATTGCATCTTTCAATAATAGGGAGATGTAACTTAATTAAAATGCTTTTTTTCCCCAAACTTTTATATTTTATGAGAGCTATTCCGTTAGAATTTAGTAATATGTGTTTAAAAAAGATCGAAGATTTGTTCTCAAGATTTATATGGGCATATGCAAAACCGAGAAGAGCCTACAAATTTCTGTCTCTACCAAAGGATAAGGGAGGGTTGGCTCTCCCAAATATAAGGCTTTACTACTGGGCAACTACTCTTCTGCATAATCTTACTCTTTTATCAGAAAATGTTATAGATAGTCCTTTGAGAGATATACCTACGCCTATAGAACTTATAATGGGTAGAGATGCATGGGGCTGGACCTGGCGGTTTTTAAACGACTCCCACTACAAGAAGGTACGTTTTAAAACATTGGTGCCCGGGTTTAAATGTATGAAGTCAGTTCGCAAAATGCTTGGGCTGGGCCGTCTGAATTATTATACACCAATATACAACAATCCAAATCTGCCTGATATTTTTAAAGATCTATTACTACAAAAGTGGCAAAAGAAGGGTCTGGTGACACTGGGGGATTTATATTCTCTCTCTGACATAGCCTCTTTTGAGAGTCTCAAAGAAAGATTTAAACTGGTTTGGAAAGATTTTTATAAATACCTGCAAGTACATGACTTTTTAAGGAAAAAGTGTGGCGGGCCAGCAGAATTTATCAACAATCCTATTATTGATAATGTAAGGATGAATCATCCATCGATTGGAATGGTGTATAACTCTTTTAATATATTAATGCCGGATGATTTAACATTACGAGCTAGGAAGTGGAAAGAGGAGATTGATATATCAAAAGACTTATTTCTTCACTCAGTAGAGTTAGCACAAAATTTGTTAATTCCAGCGCGACTTCAAGCCCAATATTATAAATCTTGTTTTTCACTGTATTTTACTCCAAAAAAGATTGCAAAATGGGGGACGGGAAGAGGGACCTTTTGCCCACGATGTTTGTTTTTTCAGGCTGATCTTAATCATATGTTTGCCTCTTGTGATGTATTAAGTAAATTAAAATTTGAGATTACGACTTTTTTTAAAGAAATGTTAGGGAGGGATATTCTCCTCTCTCCCTCACTGATTTGCTTAAGGGTGGATCAGGAAATGCAAGGCAAACCAGGAGAGTATTTGATTTTCATAGCCATGGCAATCTATCGGCTCTGCCTTGCTTCAGCCTGGCTGGATCCATCTCCACCCGTGTACCATCAATGGTTAACGAGACTGGTGGCAAATTATAACTTTGAAAGAGCCATCTATGGGAAAAGAGGAGTACGGTCTTGTAAGAAGGGATTAAAGATATGGGAACCTCTGACCAAATGGCTTGAGAGATGATTTAGATAATACAATTGTGTTTTCTTTTTTCTCTTAATTATATAAAGTTGTGCCTACCCCGGGGGTGGGAGGGGCGGGAGAGGGGGTCAAATGTCTATAAAATGTGTGCATGATGAACAAATGCTGATTTATATTAATTAATTCTTATTATTCACGCCAAGTAACTTATCTAATATATACGCAATCTACTTATGGAGCTATAATATATGCATGTTTTGTATGTATAAACTATCCGCAAAGTGAGTGAAAAAAGAAATGAAGTGTAACCGGTTTAATTTAATCATGCACCAATAAAAAAATTAAAAAAAATAAACTATGATCGAGGCCCAATTCAGCTTCCCAACTATATGCGACTGGGACTACTCAACCCCCTGCATTACAATCCACTGCAGAATCATCTCATAGCACAATCTCATACAAAGGGCGGAGTCACTGACTCAGCAACCCAAATCAGGCATTCTATCTCCCAGAAGAGCGGCCATTGTGAGTTGATTCTGCCTAGACGCTAATACAAGCCACTATTTATAGATTATAAAAACTGATTGTGGATTCGCCATACCTCTAACCTATAACAGTACGCGACTACTCATTCCCAAACTTCCCTGCATTTAGAAACACTTCACAACCTGCTTCCAGCAGCATCACAGCCGAGGAGTAGAGCCACTGACTCAGCTACCCAAATCAGCGCCTCCATTTCTAAGAGCAGCGACTCTGCCTTGACACTAGAAGCTCAATCTATTTATTGATTATAAACTATGATCGAGGCCCAATTCAGCTTCCCAACTATATGCGACTGGGATTACTCAACCCCCTGCATTACAATCCACTGCAGAATCATCTCATAGCACAATCTCATACAAAGGGCGGAGTCACTGACTGT